>CM072818.1:21153009-21580510 GCA_036937905.1 Salvia rosmarinus | reverse complement strand
ACATAATGCTGCACCGAACCCATGTTTAGGCCATTTTGAAGTACCAAGTTTCGAGAGACCAGCCAAGCATTTAACCATGAGCTTAAGTTGCCAATCAAGACGGTTATTATTGCATTATTGTTCTAGACACCCAGCCTCTTATACCAATCTCATAGATGTCAAGCGAGCAATGCTGAGTAACCCTTGTTTTCCATTAAGTTAAACCACAGCAGATATCTCAATATTCCAGCAAACTTCATGCACATGCAGAAATTGCTGTTAGCACTGGATGCTGCTACATCCAGGTATAAAAGGGCAGTAGCAACTCAAAATTTTTTCTTTTCACTCTAGCATCAGTGAATCCATCATCATGCCAGACCCGTTCGACAGGAGGTCTGTAATTTCCATCCTGCTGCTCTTGATATTTCTAATCCTCCGCGGTCCAGCCATAGATTGATGCTTGATTCGCCCATCAAATTCCCTTTCTTGAACATTACTTCTCTCAACAAATTCTGCATCCACGTCTGGACAGAATCTGTATGGCCTGGGTCCATCATTCAGATGAAATCTAAAATTTTCAATATCATTATTATAATTTGGTCGAAACGAACGGACAGGTCCTCGCCTCTATGAACTTTCTTCTATCATCAATGCTGCCATCACCACGAAGCTTATGAAACTTATTGGAATGTGATGGCCCACTCAAGTACTCTTCACCATCACCCATCTCTCGAGAATCTAATGCATCAGCTCTCCTAGTATTTCTTGGAAAAAAATGTCCTGGTGAGTCTCTCCTATTAGAATCAGCAGTCCTAGGATGAATATGCTCCCTTCCAGAATCAACTTCTCTCATGTCATTATTATGCCGTGCAACATATGAAGGAGATCCACGTCTTCTAGCAACCATGTCATCATGAAAACAAGCATGGTCAGGAGATCTCATCCTCCCCATCCTATACAAAGCTGGAGATCGATGCTGAGCAAGTTCTGGAAGTCCGTCCGGAGATCTCCTGCGAGGAGATAACCATGGACCAGGAGAACGTGTTCGAGATCTAACTGGAGATTTTGAGTGAATTCGAGGATATCCTTTTCTTTGCAGGGTGGTAGAAAAGTTCCTGTTCCCACGCACAAGCTGATTATCGAGTTCTTCATACATAGCTTGTGGCTGAGCATAGACGGGATTAACGACATCATCAGTTAAATGCTGCATAAACTTGTCATCATTTCGAAGTCCCATCATATCAGAACCAGCCTCACCAGACCATCGTCTTGGACTAGTATTTCTTGGGATTCTGTTAAGCATCTGAAAGCCCCTTGTAGCAGGACCATCTCTATCTCCAGAAGACACTCTCCTCAAGGATGCATGGCGTATTGAAGGAAAATCATCATTCATTGTCTTCCTTCTGTTACCACCAAAAGAGGTACAATCTTGTGGAATATTATAGCCATTGCGTTCAAGATCAGCACCAGATATAGATGAAGCGTGTTTATGTCTGATGACTCGATAATCAGATTGGCCATAAGAACTTTCTGATGCAAAGTTGTGATCAGAGTCCCATTCACCACGGAAGGAGCCAAAACGGCCAGATGTTCTCCCTTTTCCAGGCATGAAATTTGGTCTAGAATTCCTGACCGGCTGATCATAGACCCTATCTTTCACAAATTTGTTTGAACCGCCAGTATAGAATTCATCTCTGCTAGATAAGACGTAGGAGAAGAAATATAAAGAACATTCTTGGAAAAAAGGAATAGCCTAATTAGAAAATTAATTTTAAAAAAAAAGATCAAGATTTATTCACCTATTTCCCCTTGGTTGCATCTCCCCATCAAAATCATAATATCTTTCTTTTCCACTTCGTGACATCAGTAACCTATTTGAAATAGATTTTGTTTTGAAAGCAGCTGCTACAACAGAAGGACGTGATAAATTTATGATGCGGCTCTTATTGCCAGCATTGTTGGAATCCTTAGCAGCATCGTGGCCATTTAGACATCCTTCAACCTTAGACAAAGTCAATTCACCTTCACCTGAGCAGTTTTCTCTAACAACCTTAGCAGTGGCCTCACCACCAATGCCATGGCTTCTATCAGTTGGAATATCAAAGGAGACTTGGCTTTCATGCACATCTTCTCCAGACATATCATATTGTCTATTAGGAGTGAGACTGGCTGCTCTTTTCTCATCAGCTACTACTTCTGACACTTCATATGATTCTTGCAACAACTTATCTTCACTGTTAGGCTTATAAGAAACACAAACATGATCTTTTATCGGGTCACAGTGAGTTTCATCAAGATTTTCCTTTACAACATCTTTTTCCTTGAATACTGATGTACTGATGCTTTGACCAACTGAAGGGTCAAAAGGCTGCAAATTTTGTGAATCAAATCTGATCAGTTCTAAGTTCTCGTTGTTCTTTCCCTCAACAATAAGTTCTCCTCCAGCTGAATGTTGTACATGCTCTCGAACCTCGCCATCTTCATATTCTTCATCTTCCTTTTCACAAACAGTATCAGCGGTACGGTTTTGTTCACATTCATTATCAGACCCAGAGGAATCTTCTTCAAGCGTTTCATTGGATATGTCCATGTCTACCTCACCATTTTCACCCCCGTCGTCATTTTGGCATGGTTCAACTGGATGCTCATCAATCCGAGCCAATTCAAACTTATTCTGATCTACAAGACTCGAAATCCCTAACTTGGACGGTCTTAATTGGTTATTGTCCTCCCTGATAGGTCTAGTGGTCGGCTCATCAGGCATGTCGTTGCTCTGAGATTCCTTACTATGAAAGGATTGTTTGGATTGATATAAAAAATCTCCATTTGTAGTTAGCTCTGAACAAGTTGGCAACCGTGCAGGAAATATACTCTGAGGCAACAAAGAAACTGGCATGGCAGAAGAAGATGCACTGCTATCTTGATGCTGCATAATTCTTGCAACAGGTAGCGTAGCAGCATCTTTTGCCTTGCAGGCTTCTTGCTTGCACTCCTGAACCATTTCAGACTTTATTGATCTATGGTCATCTAATTTCTCAAGACTTGTAGATGACTGCAATATTGTTTCTAAGCTGTGGTTATTGGCACATTCTCTTTTTACAGAACTAAGCTTTGAAGATTCCATATTGGTACTGCTACAACTACCTATGCTACAGTCACATTTCGAATTGTCATCAATAGGTTCAGATTTCACAGCCCTACTCACATTTACTACAGGTAGCTTCACCTGTGTCGAACTCAAATTTGAACTGACTCTAGTAAGGTCTAAGTTATCAGATAAATATGAGCATTCCTGCCGGTATCCAAAATGGCATAGCAAGCCTAAGACCAAGCGAATCCTCCATCTTGCACTGTTGTTGAGATGATTTAGAAGAACTGGATGTATGACCATCTATAAGAAATTTTCCTTTATTAAAACCAATACGAGCTGTACTGGCTATAGTCAACAAAGATTTATCATCGCCACAACTTTCACTCTTGTTGAACCCACCCATATTAACAAGCCCATGACCAAAGGCATCACTACAGGTAGAACCCTCCCATACATCCATAGTGGTGTTCAAATCCCAATTTGATCGATTAGCAGATACTGGATTGCCGGAGTCAGTAGCAATATCTTTCTTGTCACACAAAACAAGCTTTTCCTCGTGTAAAGCCAAACTCAACGAAGATTCTAATTTGTCAGCTTTACGGAAATTAGCTTCCTTTGTTGATATTCCAAAGCAGGAACAACCGATTCTTTTGGCCCTAATGACAATTCAACATTCATTTTGCCACTAGAAAGTTGAAGTCCACCAGTACCTTCAGTTTTCCACCAACAATTTCCTGCTTTACATTTGCTGTTTGAGCAATCATGGAGCTGTCAGGAACTTCAGGTTCTGAAAATTTTTCACTCTGCTCGATAACCTTTTTGTTACCCGAATCATCTAGAGGATCCAAACTAATTCTGGGCTTTGACTCCACAGGCTTGGATGCAAGAGTATCCACATTAGCTAGCCTCAATTGAGTAACTTCATTTTTAACTGAAGCAGAAGTCCCTATCGCGCCAGAGTCAACCAGGGACGCAGAACTTCTTGCCTCACTTGATGACATCCCTCCGTCTTGGCCGTTAGGCTCTTGTTTGTTCTTTGAATCGTGGTCCTCCAAAAGCGAAGACTTTTCTTCTCGGGGAGGAGAACATGGCTGGAATACCGGAAATCGTCTCTTCTTTATAGGGATAGCATTAGAAAAATTAACAGACTGCTGCTGGTGTACCTGCTGCTGCCGGGAAAATGTCCCAGGCTACAGAAAACTAACGATTTTAGACAAAAAAATTCCCAAACTCGAAAAAAATAACAACTGTGAATAATCTAAAGATAGATGGAAAACCTCTGCATTTCCTGGAATTGACATGAATCCAAATATAATTCCCCTGCGATAAACAGTTAATCGATCAGAAACAAGTTCGATTCACTAGGATACTCTCTTTTAATTAGGACGGCACTTCAGCAATCGAAAGTGATAATTCTCTGTTTAATTTATTGCTCTAAATCTGTAGACCAGACTCCAGATTACATAATGAAGATATCAATTAATAACAGAATTATACTAACAAACTCGATAACAAAACATCAAATCAGAGAGAGGGAGGAGAAGCTCCCAAGAGAAATAAACACCACAGAAAAATGAAAAAAAAAATAATCTTATCAGATTCGTAAAAAAAAATCTTAAACCTATGGCTAACATCTTTAACCTAGCTTTCCAATAAAAGAAAACTAAACATGAGTTTAATCTTGTTTCGCGGTTAAAAAAACCAAAAAAAAACAAGTAGTCCTTGAATCAGAAAACACAAATTTTCTGGCCAAGCAAAAAAGGAAAAAATAGAAGAAATTCAGATCGGTGGCGACCATATCTAAACGAATTCAAACCTCCTAACAAAAGTATCTGGCAAAAAGAATTACCTAGAGATGAAGAGAGAAAATAAGAGAAAGAAGAGAGAAGGAGATAATTATGAAGAAGGGTTTGTAGTGTGGAAAGGACAAAACTGAGAGGAGAAAAGGAAGAAGAAGGCTGGTGATTGGTGAAGGTGGTTTCCAAGTGGTTTCCATCAAAAATAAATAAATGAGATTTGATTTAGTAGGGTCTGTGCTCGTCGACAATTATTATTATATATATATTGCTATTTTTATGTAATCCGGGGTTCAAGCCTGCAGCAGCTCCAGCACATTCATCCATTCTTTTATTTTCAATTTGGGGTTTGTTTATTTGCATAATTATTCTTTTGAAAGGGCTACTTTGGTATGTTCGAATACTTGGAGGACTACTATGTTCCTCCACGACAACTCTTAACAATTCTGTGTCAATTACTACATTCAAATCATTGTTATATCTAAAATTTATCTAAGAATCGATTCTCTATACTCGACCTAATCTAAGGCTGTCTAATGCCCGATTATCTTGTATCCGCCAACATTTGGTCGGGTATCGAATACCAGATTACCCAAAATCGAGTAGTTGGGCTGGATCGGTATTAACATTGAGAGATTTTCGGTATTGGATATACCGGACGGAAATATGTTGGCTTCGAAAATAAGGTGCACAAATTTGAAATACCATAAAAAGCAATTGGGGTGAATAGCAGTAACCACAACAAGGATCCCGGTGAAGCGACGCTATATTTTGTTCTATCGTGAGAGAGAGAGAGAGAGAGAAGAGAGAGGGAGAGTTGGGTTTGGGTCAACCATGGCGAGGATCCAACCGATCCAATCTCAAGCTAGACTTGTGGAAATCGGGTCGGGGTTGGGTATAGAAATTTGGTGGTTTTGGGGGTCGGGTACTCGATTTATCCAATCCGATTAGGTAACCCTACTTATATAAGTAACTATTTTT
The DNA here is from genome assembly GCA_036937905.1 of Salvia rosmarinus. NCBI lineage: Eukaryota > Viridiplantae > Streptophyta > Magnoliopsida > Lamiales > Lamiaceae > Salvia > Salvia rosmarinus. The sequence continues at coordinate 21,574,663 of CM072818.1, read as the reverse complement.
ATCAAAAAAAATTCCAATAGTGCTACCTCACTAATTATTTATGAGCCTCCTTGTCAAATAGAAATATTTTAAAATTAATTTTAAATAAAATTAACATATCAATAAGCATTTTAATATTGTACTTGCATAAAATTAAAATAATATGCACAACGTGTAAGGTTTGATGTGGAGAATGTAAAACGTGTAGCCTTTATTCGCCAGATTATCGGTAGACCACAGCAGTTCCAGTTTGTTGCTCTAGGAGAAAACCATGTTGGATTGTCTTGTCTTTTGGTATGCTTCTTATGTTTCTCGCATGTCTTGATTTGTTGGTGTTTCCTCTGCTTTATGGGGAAAGATTACATTTAGGGTTGTCAAACGGTGTTTAGTTTTGGTTAGAATCGAATTGAATCGGAATTGAAGCGGTTCGATTAACCGAAAATTCGGTTCGATTCGGTTTCGGTTCCAAAGTTGATTTTTTTGTTATCGGTGATTGGTTCTGTTTTTATTTTTAATTATTTTGAAATAAATTTCAGTTTTTCAATTATTATTTTAATTAATTTCAGTTTTTCAATTATTATTTTAATTATTTTTAATAAATTTCAGTTTTCTAAAATTGTTATTTAATTATTTTAATTATTAATTATTATTATTTCGGTGTTTTGGTTAACCGGAAGTCGAACCATAATAACTGATTAGTTTTTGATTAACTAAAAATCTAAATCGGTTCGGTTTCGATTTCAGTATTTCAAACAAATTCAGTTCGATTAATCGAAATCGAACCTTTTGTCACCTCTAATTACAATTGAGATTAGTATGATTTCATATAGATAGGGAAGCCTGACATGGTGAAATGTCGGAAAGTGGAGCAAAGGAGTATAGTTAGGTATTATCAGATTTTGATCTCAAGGAAGATGTCATTCTTTTCTTTTCTTTTTTAAAAAATACAAATAAGTTTATTATAGATATATTTTTCACACATATATGTTTTGACAAGCACATTATCTATCATGCATCGAAAATGAGACATGAGATACAATTATGAATTTCTTGAAATGATAGACATGAATTTGATTAATTAAACATGAGACATAATTTTAAAAATTGTTAGATGTTAGGGCACAATATGGTATCACAAAATCTAATGTACGTTTGTCCGCGTGGTATAGGCGGACAAAAGTATCATTCGTTCTTATAAAAAATATTATTTACATTGAAAAAAAATATATCATTTGATTTTTACCTTATAATTGAGAAGTGTCATTTATATTAAAAAATATCATTTTTTTATTAAAAAAAGTATCAATACCCGTACATGTGAACGTTCGCATATTATACCACCTCATGTAGTATTTGGTCGGAAAAAATGTCCGAATTACCAAACATCGAATCCATCGAACCTCATGAAGCAAAATTAGCTAAAGGAGCCACGAAATTAACATCCAGTAAACAAGTTTCACTACAATGAAAGAACTACACATCACCCAAACTGTTACATATTCAATGACGTTTCTCGAATAATTATAAATTGTGATTATACTATAATAATACAATTGCTACCGTCTACATCTCAAATTAATCACGTATCCAAAAAGAGCAGCAACCGAATGAGAATCCTCATACGTGGAGGAAAAATGATGTGATGATACGTCAATGTAACATGGGATCGTTCATATTAATTCTGCACTTGTGAAACATAATAAAAAGAGTATATTTTAGTCTATATGATGGGAGTTCGATTTGATGGATTAGATAGGATTAATCTTATGATATAGTATTCGGTTAGATGGACTTGGCCCACAACTTAGTTTTGTGACAATGCACATAGAAATTAATCTTAACTTATAACTCATGGTCCTTCTTTGGCAAAATTAATCTTGAATAGTCTCCAATAATTCTATTTCGAATAATCTCAAATTAATTTAATCTTGACTAACCTAATATCCTCATTAATAACCATGAGTCATGAGTGGATTGGGGGGTGTTTGAGTAGTTTGAACATATCAACCTTATATTTAATACTCTTTTCCGTCTCATCCAAGAGATGGCGTGTATTCTATTTTGTACGTCTCATCCAAGATGGCGCATTTCTTTTTAGGAAATAATTATCTCTTCAAAAGTTATGGGTCCTCCTACCTTTTTTATCACTTTAACCACTTTATCCCTTCTCCAAATAATCACTTTGAAAAGAAATGGTAATGTCTTGGGCGAGGCAGATATTTTATTTAAAAATATATCAATTTTAGTCTTTTTATCTTTGAAAATTTTCGATTTTAGCTCCTTTTAATTTATTTTTCTGCTTCTGCCTATATCATTATATTTTCGACGAGTCCAACATTCCAAAATATGTAACTTAAAATATTTTAGAACTTTTGAAGTTGTATTTGATAACTAGGTATATTATAAAAGAAAAGAATATAGTAGGATCTAAGATTCATTTTAAACAAAATATAAATTTGAGATTTCATTTTCAGAGTCAAAATAATTGCAAGTCCAGAACACCTTGGTTTATCCTTTAAAAGAAAATCTGTCTTTTCTTGAGATATTTTGAAGAGGGACACTTCCAAGCCATAACTACCCGTTGAAGAGGGACATTTCCAAGCCATAACTACCCGAGACGCGTCACCACCAATTTGTGGCGTGTCTAATATTATATATGCAAGGGTTGAATATATACCATTTTCCATCGACAAGCCATTAATAATATTATTAATTTATAGTTTTTCATACAATATTAATTTATAGTTAAAAAGTGCAAGACGATACTTGCACGTAACTTTCTCAAATATATGGGGCTTTATTAAAAAGGATAAGTACATATAATATTGTATTTCTAATATAGCATATACATATATATATATATATATATATATATGTAGTTATGCATTATTATAACACAAAAACTCTTATACATTCGTCCATACAAATTTAACAGATAAAAATATCATTTGTTATTAAAAAAAATATCATTTACATTAAAGAAAAGTATCATTTATTTTTTACGTACTCTATAATTTAAAAGTATCATTTATATTAAAAAAAATATCATTTACACCGAAGAAAAATATCAAAATCCATATATACGGACGGATGAACATGAGACCACCTCTGATTATAAATATATCTTAGCACTCCTATTGCAGGGCGAGGTGATTACCCTACTCAAATAAGTATTACTATATTAAGTCTTTGTAGAATTGACCAAAATTACCATTACTTTTTTGAAGGTAAACCAAAATTACCATACCTAGTAGCCTAGATAGAAAAATCGTATGCTATTTTATTGTTTTATATTTTAAACCATAGGTGCTCCACTCCAAACCATTAATTACATAAAAGTTGATGTTTTAATATAAAATAAAAAGTAAAAATATTCGTTGGAAAACCCACCATGTTACAAATAAATTGATAAACTAACACCAATAATCTCCTAACTCCTAGATTCAAGCTCGACTCAACTTGATCATTTATAAATATAAAAATAATCAATTCAAGTAATATATATATATATATATATATATATATATATATATATATATATATAAAATAATCAAACTCTTAAAGGTAAAACAATACATATATTGAAATTCGATAAGGCTCGCATGCCTATAGTATTATGGTGTAACTTATTAAAATCTTCTTGAATTTTTTAATTCGATCAATCTTAAATTATTCCGGTTTGTTTTAAATTACTCTCGCACCAAACCTAGGAATGACTAGAAGCAAAAAGGAAAGGACACGGCGTATACCCTTGATCGTTCTTGATTTTCCACAGGGTAAAGCTGTCCTTCTGTCTGATTTTGCACAATTTTTTAGCATAATTGAGCTCGACTTTTTGTAGTGTGTAATATTCATGAGACATTTTATCATCATGTCTTCTCATAAAAATTTATCCTTTTTTTATAATAATTGTTACTTTCTTTTGGTCAATGAACAAACAAATATAAAGATCAAATATGAGATTTTTAATTTTAGACATTAATCATTCTACTATTAGATTAATACACACATAATAATAATTATTTTTATTCATAAAAATGATTACTTTTTCTCAACACATAATAAGGGAGAGTTTATACAAATTTTTGTCAATATTCTTTTTTGTAGATATCAATAATAAAATTGTAATGGTAGGTCGACTTTGTCACGCCAGCTGACCACATCGGGAGTCGCGTGCCGACACGTTCACTTCGAAAGCGATTCCTCCCCAACCCCCCAGTTTTTTCCAAGAAATACAATTTTGAATGTAAATATTCTTTCTCCAAATTGACCGGCAAGGGGATTGGAATCATGAATTAGGTTTTGATGATCTTTTATAATTATGTTTTAGATTTTTATTCACAAAAATGTGTGTGAATAACTGAATATGATGACTGATATTGCATAGGTAGCAAATATTGATTGACTTAATTTTAATTAAGATATAAGAGGGAGATTTCATCAACTTTATCTTCTCTCTTTGTTTGTTGGAAGACTAACTCTTTTAGATAGCTTACCACAATCGACTGAGGCAGACTTAATTTATTTTTTAATTAATTCGGTAAATAACAGACACAGATCATGACATGCACCAAAAGTACTGTTAAAATGTTAATAAGACTAAAAATGTAGAGTACATAGAAAAATGTAATGTTGAAATGCAAAAAAGTACATGAATTTAATTTAGAAAATATTTTTAAAAATACTTTTTTAAAAAAATTTAAGAAAATCTAAGATACATAATAAGTTTATGAAAAATTTCAAATGGTTTACCTCATATTTATATCAATATTACTATTGCAGGACAAATACGACAATATTAATATTAATAACATATTAAACAACATATTAAAAGTACCTAATACTTGACGGAGACACAATGTTCCAACTAGGACAAATAAAATTCGTCCATTGATATTCTTACTTCCAACTACGGACCGAAGCAATAGAAAAATTTAATACAAGAAAAAAAAAAGAATTGACCAAAAAAAAGAAAAGAGAAAAAGATTTAATACAAGAATTCGGTTCAACGAAGAGAATTGAAGAAATACTTTTATTTAATGAAAGAAAATAAAGATTGTAGAATTTGAATATGGTGTTTTTTCCTTCTTCCTTTTTACTGGGAAAATTTTGGAAGATTTTAAAGCCACTTTGAATTGATCCTAATTAATATCTCAATTTTCATATAGAAACATATATGCATTCATTGTTTTGAATGCTTGTTGCACTGTTGTACTAGAATGGGGCTCAACCGAGACAAAATCATAAATTTCTCCTCACAACAATAACAAAAGTAAATTTCTCCTCTTGTTCTAAATGACTCACTTTTTCTCGGTTTTCAGATTTGTAAGATAGACAGATACACTTTTTTGCTATTTGGATGTTTTTCTCTCCGAGTCCTCGTTGGGGAAGGCTTTAATAAAGCCCGAACTTAAAGGTACGACTTGTGTGTTCTAAGATTTAGGTTTTTCTTTTTCTCTCTTTTATATATTTGATCTTATTTGCCTCACAACAATTAAATAATAATAATTGTTGGCTTGAGAGCCAAGCGTCAAGTGTATAAGGAAAATACATCTATTGGAAAACTTTACAAGTTTTCGGATCTTTCAAAAAGTGGCCGAGTCTTCGATAAGTAGGTGATGGATACAATTATCGCAGGCTCTGCATGTGTGTGCGAAGGTGATCAAACGAAGGTGAACTTAGTCCACTCAGTAAGCTTGTTTAGAAAGCATCAAATCGGAAGTAAACCAAGCAAGGAAGAGTGAAAACATCATATCCAACTCGAAATTGAAGATGTTGAAAGTAAAGCTAAGCTAAACATCTAACATCAAAACAATAAACAACATAGAGGTTTTACGTGGTTCGAAGAAACTTCTCCTACACCCGCGACGATGAATATGTGAATTCCTTAGCTCCTTAAAAGGTCATTGTTTTATACTTTCAAGTGAAGTGACTTGAGATCTCACGTAATTCGAGATCTTTCATCCCGGGTTATCAGGTCAGGATCTCTCTCCTTTTGTTTTCACCCAATTCATCTTAGGGCTACTCGACATCATCGATTTCAACAGCTACACCTTCTTGCCTACTCATAGCTTCATTTTGACTTTCATCATCACCTGGACTTGGTTGGATCTATATTTCCAACTATTTCAAGCGTGTCCTTAAAATGAAGAACAAGTCTAAAGATTAGACACACTCATTCTAAGTTATACTACGATTTTACAAAGTAAAGAACCAGACAAAGAAGGACTAGACCTATGTGGTTTCATCATAGACGAAGTGGTGGGAACCTTACAAATTTAAGAGTAAATCTATGTAAGTCTTTTCGAGTTGGAATGAGAGGAAGAATTGTCAGTTGTGTCTTCTTCTTAAGCCATTCAATAGACAAAGCTCATATGGTAGGGAGCACATAAGTGCTAACCTTCAATTTTCATTGCCACAGAGATTTTTTCTCTTCAATAACTCTCTATCTCGGGTGAGTTTCTTGTTAATCTTACTTGAGTCTCTCTCTTTTGCTCTGTTGGGAAAATTCATAAGTTGTTGGGAATTAGTCTATTTTAACTGTATTTTTTAATTAGATCCCAAAACCTCTAATGATTCTCCTGCTATTGTAACTAATATTGTTGTTTTATTTTGGAGTTATGCATTTTTGTTACAGGTTTTAGCAGTTGAACTACCAGCTTGGACAGACCCAAGATTGAAGGAGTTCGAGAAGTACTAAAAGCCACCATACTAATAAGAGTATCGATATGATCTGTTGATAGAAGCTCGGTGAAGGATAGCATCTGAAAGACGATGAAGGCCAATTGATATTTGAGGATGGAAGTGTAGCGATGCTGATGAACAGAGATATTGGAGTAAAGTCTAAGACCGAAGACTGACGTCGGAAGACTAAAGCCTAAAGATCGGAGACCGAGACTTAGCGTTGAAGAGATGAAGGAGTCAGGATATGACCAAGTGTCATACTAACAGCTGACTGTCATGTTGACGAGTCAAAGCTAACTACCAGGAGTCAAAGCTAGCGTCTGGAAGTCAAAGCTACTGAGCGATAGTCAAAGTTGCTGACAAGTAGTCAATGCTGATGATATCAAGTTAAAGCTGATTGATGAAATGTCAAAGCTGACTATATCTACGTCAAGCTAAAAGCATCACACCGACTCAGGTTTTCGAAGTTAACAAAAGACGGGAGTCCAGTCTACTGATGAAAGACAGAGCAGTCAAATGTTTCCTAGTATCTCAGAATCAGAAGCCTAGACATATTGAGTTTAACGCCTATGTCAACTCGGAATCTTAATTGAAAACCTCTCTACAAAACCCCCAAAAGTTTGTGTAGAAGTTTGGGCAAATAAGCAACGAAGTGTGAGTTGCTGAAAGTTTGGTTATCTAACATCCGTAAGCTAGAGGTTAAGTTGAATGTACCCGTAAACAGTCAAATGTTTCCTAGCATCCGAAGCGTAGGAGGAACTCCAAGTGAGGTGGGATACTTTACTCTTGTACCCGTAAACAAGACTCAATATGAAGTTAGTAGATTGACTGTGTAATCAATCTATGTAGGTAGGAGTTGATATCTTCGATCCACGTAAAACTCAACATGTTATTTACTTTCAGTATTGTTATTTAAATTATATGTTATTGAACTACCGTCACTGTCACACAACAGCAAAACATAGTTTTAAGACCATCTATCTGTATCAGTTTGATACTGAAGATATATAATTGAAAACTGACTAAGCAATAATTGGCTAAGTGTTTCGAATCAGTTTAAACTTTTCAGTAAGACAAACACAGTAACTACCACATTCTGCACACATATCAGTAATTAGTCCAACTGACTAGCTGCCTCTACAGTCAGTAGGTTTGCTATGATATGACCCAGTACAAGAACCCATTTTCTGAACCGACCAACAATATCGATATCGATCTTGGGCGCGATTACCCGATCAACTACTGCTTGTAGCCAGTTAGTCTTGTTGAAAGAAAACGTTTTAAAATTTGCCTAACTGTTGTATCTTCACATATACCAGTATGTATCCAGTAGGACCCATTATGTTCCTTGAGGAATATATGTATTTATAGACGATTTGACACAAACTAGCCGTTGGAAAAAGCTCGTTTGAAATTCAAATTCAAATTTAACAAATACATCCGTTGGACTTGTCATCTTGTACTTTGTCTCTTTGTGAGTCAAATCGATAGTTTGACAATCTTCAACATATATGACTCTTCTTTATCGACTTCTATCTTGATCTTCAATTGGATCCACACCGATCCTTGTTGACTTTCATTGACTTCTTGACTTCATCTTGGATAATTTATTCTCGAATGAATGACTCTTTATGCGACAGTCTTCGTTGAGTCTTTAGGTTTTGTGAACTTCATGTATCTGCCTTATGCACGACTTAGGTATTGTTTGATCCTCGGTTTCCCAACAATTAGGTTCTGAAATTATATCGGACATTAAGTACTTAGATGACATATCTTTATCATTGGGTTTGCTGATGCTTTTCGGTTGTTGAAATTGTAAGCACTTAGTATGTTGTCATGACTTCGTCGACTCATTCATAAAGAGCGAGGATGATTTTCATTATCGGATCAACTAACTCTTCCTCTAAGATAAATCTTGGATGGACATCATCAACTTGTTCCACATACTTAGCATCGGTGAGATATATTTACGTATATCTTTTCAATTAAAATTTTAGGGTCTAATCAAAACTAATTTGATCCTAAATTCCCAACAATAACCTAATGTTATGTATTACAATTACTAAAATATATATCATTTTCATTTAGATTAAATGAATAGAAGTGTGTAATATCTTGGTATAACAAAAACGCTGACAAGATCATTTGTTTCAAAATAGTATTTTATTTTAAAGTTCAATTACTGAAATCATTTTCATATGTTTTAAAAATTCGTTAGTAGTTACAAAATATGAATAATAAAGATTTTAAAATTTAAATATATACTAAAACATTATTTGAAAATAGATTATTCCTTCGCTTTCGATAAGTGTCATCAATCGTCAAAACACATATACAAAAGACGCGAATAATTTTATTTTAACTTTCATTATTCCATGTAAAATAAAAAAATAAAGAAGTGTTGGAAAGCGTTGTACAAAAACGATGCAGAACTTGCGGGCGTATTCTGCGTGAAAGCAGAAAGGTAGAAAGAGATCAAACTAACAAATGACAAAACGTATTGAAACTAAAATGAAACAAAAACCGTAGCTAATGCCGAGTCGAGGAGGCCTCTTTCCATAAGGCGAGATCGCCCGGTAGTGCTCTCGGTTACGGCGTATCGTCTCCAAAGATGAAACGCAGCGTCTCGTGGGTGGCGACCGCATGAGACCAACGAGCTCCGTGAACGACGCGGGGCGAGGGCAGAGCTTGACACAAAAAGCGTATGCGAGTGCTCTTAGGAATGCTAGAATGCTTTTGCGGTGGGTGGCTAATCTTTGGAGACATGTCCTATTATAAGCGTCGTCCTCTCATGGGAAACATCTTTGAGTCAACACCGCATTGATGTCGGGTGTTACGGAGTTATGTCCCTATTGAGTGCGGCGGTTTACGGAGACAACGTGGGCACGTTTCCGCAGAGCCATCATGTCGGGCGTTACGGTGATTCTGACGAATCGGACAACGCGTGCGTCGGGTTCGTTGGGCGTATCGGGCGTCTCTTGAGTGCAGCAAGCGGGCCCAGCGGTTGGGCCACACGAGTTGGGCCTCGGACCAACTCCATCTTTGGGCTCGATCAAACGTTGATCCAAAAGTAAGGGCAATGGGCCGCGGAACCGGCCCACGAAGCAAGCCCACGAGCAGGCCCAAAGACCACCCAGAACCATTGCGAAGATCCAAGATCCAAGATCCAAGATCCAAGATCCACGATCCACGATCCACGGACCACGGAACGGAACGGAACCGAACCGGACCGAAGCGGGCGGGCGGGCCGGGCGGCACGCGCGCGCGGGCGCCGGCGCCGGGCCGGCGGGCGCAGGCGGGCGGCGGCGGCGGCGGCGTGTCTTGTGGCGTGGGCTTTCGACCCATCACTTGTGCACATAATTATACTAAGTGTTTAATGAACCACTTATATAGACAATTAATGAAGATACATTAATCAATGTGGGATAAAGATTAATTAATCCATGCTTATCCCTTAATCACATAACTCCATGTTTAAGTGACCAACTTTGATCCACTATTTCTCACTCACGGAAATCAGATTTGAGAATGTGAATACACCACGATCATCTACTCAAAACGTAGATCGATCCTATGCCGTTTAATTTCACAAAATTAAGCGTTATTCGTCACTCAAAATCTTGGTCAAAGTAGCTTCACGCAACTTGACCATATATAATATATATATATATATATATACAGATTTCAACAATCCCCACATGAGTGGAAATAGCCATATGCATGTATGCGAGACCATTTCGATCCTCAAGAGATGTTAAAATATTTGGACAGTGGTTTATGACCTTGAACCTTCCATAGTTAGTACCATCGAGTACAGGCGGATTAGTGGACACGATGCGCGAACTATTCCCCACAGCGTGCTTGAGACAATGGTATTAACACTTTAACACCTCAACCTCATCCGTTCTCACGTTTGATTCCATTTTGGCCATGGACATCCACTTTGGATTCATAAGTGTTTTGTTTGAAGCGGCCCCACTTCGCACTTACATAGGTGATTCTTTACCGAGTATCTTGCCATACTCAACCTACTCGAGGTATCTTAGGAATCATTAAGAGTCAATGACTCAACCTCACCACTAGACAAGTTTTTCAAACACTCGTTTGCTTTCTAGGGAACAGACTAACTTGAGTGTTTACACTCGAACTCCTATAGCTTAGTTCTCCCATTGAACCAAGTTCTTGGGATCTCCAGTCATCATGGTTGGGTTACCACTATGATTGTTCTTAAGATGTGGATTTTAATCCCATTCCTCTAGCAACTTGATCATTTGATCCCGCTTGAACCCTTTGGTTAGCGGATCGCTAGATTATCTATTGACTTGACATAGTCGATTGATATAACCCACTTGAGATCAAATGCCTCACGGTATTATGTCGCCGGCGTATATGTCGAGATTTGCCATTATACAAACCACTTTTCGCTCTTCCATAGCGACTTGGCTATCACGGTGAATCATCACCGGTGGCACGGTTTGAACCAACATGGAATATCTTCCAAAATTACGAGCCACTCGGCTTCCTCACCGCGACTTTATCCAAAGCTATGAATTACGATTCCATGGTGGATCGGGCTATACACGCGTCTGTTCGTGGATCTCCAAGAAACAGCACTCACGATCGTGAACACGTGCCCACTTGTAGAAAGTGAATCTTTAGTGTCGATATCGATTGGCATCACGGTGCCCTTCAAGTTTGGGGATATCTCGTGAATCAGCCCATGATTTTGAGTATACTTGAGTACCTCAAAACTCTCACTGAAACCTTCCAATGCTCCTTGCTTGGATTGCTCGTGTAACGACTCAATTTGTTCACAGTATGCAGCTATGTCGGGTCGGGTGCAACTTGTAAGATACATCAAACACCCGATGACCTTAGCATAGTCTTCTTGTCCAACGGGTTCACCCTGTTCTTACTCAAGTGAACATTGAGCTCCAATAGGGTCTTAGCAGTAAACTGTCAAGCGTTGAATTTCTTTAGCACTTTCTCGGCGTGGTGAGATTGTGTCAACATTATTCCGTCGATCTTCTTAGAATCTTGATTCCAAGAATCACATCACTAATCCCATCTTTCATGTCAAAATTTCTTTTTAACATGCGCTTTGTGTCATTAATGACTTGGTATTGCTACCCATGATCAACATGTCATCTACATACGGACACACTATGACATAACCATTATCGGTGTTCTTAACGTAGACACATTTGTCACACTCGTTGATCTTGAAACCATTTGCCAACATTATATTGTCAAATTTCAGTGCCATTCTGCGCTTGTTTGAAACCATATAGAGACTTCACGAGTTTGCATACCTTGCCTCTTGACCGGTACTACAAACCCTTCGGGTTGCTCTATATATACCTCATCCTCGAGGTCACCGTTCAAAAGCGCAGTCTTAACGTCCATTTGATGAATCTCAAGATTGCATAAGCGGCAATTGCGAGAAGCACCGAATAGGCGTAATCCTCGTCCGCGGTGAATAGGTATCGAAGAAATCATACCCTCTCTTTGTTTAAACCCTTTTACAACCAAGCGGGCCTTATACTTTTCAATTGATCCATCTACCTTACTTTCTTTTAAGGATCCATTTGCATCCTAAGGGCTTACAACCTTCAGCAAATCAACCAAGCCCAAGTGTGGTTTTGCGAAATGGAATCAATCTCACTTTGAGCGACCTCTGCCCGAGCATTCCGTCTGGCGAGCATAGGCTACTTTGATCGAAGTTGGTTCTTCGTCCAACATGAGCGCAATATAGTCAGGACCAAAATCCTTTGGCTTTCTGACTCTACTGCCACGTCTCGGTTCCGACCCCTCTGGATCAGACCTTGATCGCTTATGCGATATCGGTTCTTCCTCCAAAGGTTTAGAACTCGAAGCTTCACCATCGCTCTATTGCTAGAATCGGCTTCATTTTATCCTTGTCTTCTGAGGATAAACACTTTCAAAGAATATAGCATTCCTTGATTCATCGTCGTCCCCACAATCATATCGGTACCTCGACACGTAGATCGAAAAGCGATAGGCGCCTGCTTGTTGATGCATACCCAATAAAGATACTGATCATTGTTTTAGGTCAATTGTAACTTGTTTGGGAAGAGCACCTCAACCTTCGCCAAACACCCCCACACTTTGAGATATTTGTGCGATGGCTTTCTTCCTTTCCACAACTCGTGAGGTGACATCCTTACCTTGAGTGGAATCTTGTTCGATATGTAGTTGGTGTCAAAACGACTTCCCCCACAAGTTAAGGCAACCACGAACTAATCAACAAGGCATTCATCATCTCCTTAAGTGTTCGATTTTCGTTCGACAACGCCATTAGGCGAGGTGAATAAGGGCTGCCGTTTGATGTATTATACCACTTTCGTTGCATAATGCCTCAAGCGGACTACATATTCTCCCTCTATCACTTGAGCGATCTTAATTCGACGACTTAGTTGATTCTCGGCCGTTTTGAAGTTTTAAAAGCTTCATAGCCCGTCTTTACTTCTTAGAAGGTAAAGATAACAATATCTTGTACGATCATCAATAAGCGTGATGAAGTACTTTCTACCACCTCTAGTTTGTACAAACTTTAAATCACACACATCGATGTGAATAAGTTCTAGAGGCTTAGTGCTCTGTTCTACCGAATGAAGCGGTAACTTAGCCATTTGGCTTCCACAAACCTCACATTTCGTTTGTGTATTAACTTCGTTTAACTTTAGTAAATCTAAATTTACTAATCTTTTATTGCATTTAGATTAACATGTCCTAATCTACAATGCCATAAATCGAAACACTCGGTCAAGTAAGAGGAAGTAGATGCATTTTATTCATAGCAATCTTGGGTACACGTATGCGGCCATTACATTCAATTTGAAAAGACCACCGGTGAGATAACCCCTACCAAGGAACTTCCCAAACTTAGTCGAGACAAACTTGTCCGACTCAAAAACTAGTCTAAAACCCTTATTAACTAGAATGAGAGCCCGACACTAAATTCTTGCGAATGTCGGGACATGCGGCACATCCTTCAGTGATCTCAATGCCGACGACATCTTGAGCACCACATCACCAACTCCGGCAACCTCGGATGACTTGGTTCCCCATGTTGAGCTTCCCCTCAGCGAGCTTGTGGGTGGAGAAAGCGCATCTTTTCGGCGCATCGTGCGCGATTGCGCCGATGTCGATGAACCATCCACCTTGATTCTCGGCGTGGTTGACTTCTTGGTCACCACAAAGAGCCAAGTCATCCTTGTCCCATTTGTGAAGTCCTTCCGACAACGTTGGTAACTTGCTTAATTTCTTCTTCTTAGTCGACGGCAATCCTTACTCGTGTGGCCATGCTTGCCACAATTATATGATCCCGTCAAATTTACTGGACAACCATCTTCCCTTTGCCTTTGTCTTTGATATTGGGATGAACACGTTTGTTGGAGGGACCGCTCTCTCCAACAGTTGGCTTTAACATCGATCAAGCCTTCGCTTTTAAATCTTGTTTCTTCACGTCGGACTCGATCGCGGTTTGACGATCAAGTCTTCAGTGTCGTATCCTTTCGCTTGTGCTTAAGGTAGACCTTGAAGTCTCTCCACCCAGGGTAGCTTCTCAATCAGCATAGCGGCGACAAAGCCGTCCGAAGCGGTGTGCCCTTGACGAACCTCGTGTACAATGAGTTGAAACTCTTGCACTTGGTCCATGATCGGTCGGAATCGACCATCTTGTAGTCCAAATATTTGGCTACAATAAACTTTTTAGTACACGCATCGTCACTACGGTACTTCTTTTCTAGCGCGTCCACATACTTTTGGATGTCGTTACAACAACATAAACACTATACAAGCTATCTTCTAAACTACAGTATAAAATTTTTACAAAGGTAGTCGCCGGTCGCGATTGTCATATCTTTGCTCGGACGTGAAAGTCCGTCACTTGACCGGAACGGCGGGCTCATCTTCCATCGAAGTTGGCGAAGCCCAGCGTCGTGGTAAAACGGCATCTTTGCTGCCATCTCTTGAAGTCGGATCCTCCAAACTTGCGGCTTCTCGGCGGCATCATCCTGCGGTATGAGCAGGCGAGATCGATCCATGGCCGGATCCACGGTGTTAGATCCCATGGATCCAGCGATCGACCAATCGAAAAGTGCGATCGTCGAACGAATGAACCACTAAAAGTGGAACCAATTGTTGAACCACTAAAAGTGGAACCAACGATCGACGAAGGGTCCCATGGTTGACCAGAAGGCATCGAACCAAACATGACCGAAGCCATTGTGCGAATTGGCGGCGGCGAGGCGCGTGGCGGCGGCATCGGCGGAGGCGGTGTGGTGGCGAGAGCGATCGACATCTCCAGCAAGGTTTAGGTTTGAAAGTTTTAAGTCGATTTTAAGTCGACTCCTTCCGTGGCAAGTACTATCTCGTCTTGCGATTGTTGGAAAACGTTGTACAAAAATAGTACGTAACTTGCGGGCGTATTACAACGTGAAATGTAAAGGTAGAAAGAGATCAAACTAACAAATGACAAAATTGTATTGAAACTAAATGAAACAAAAACCGTAAGCTAATGCCGAGTCGAGGCCTCCTCTTCCATGAGACGAGATACGCCCGGTGGTGCTCTCGGTTACGGCGTATCGTCTCCAAAGATGAAACGGCGTCTCGTAGGTGGCGACACCGCAGAACCAACGAGCTCCGTGAATCGGCGGAGGCGGAGGCGAGCTTGACACAAAAAGCGTATGCGGGGAGTGCTCTTAGGAATCTTAGAATGCTTTTGCGGTGGGTGGCTAATCTTTGGGAGACATGTCCTATTTATAGGCGTCGTCCCCTCATGGGAACATCTTTGAGTCAACACCGCATTGATGTCGGGTGTTACGGAGTTATGTCCCCTATTGAGTCTTGGGCGGTTTACGGAACAACGTGGGCACGTTTCCGCAGAGCCATCATGTCGGGCGTTACGGCGGTTCTGACGAATCTGGACAACGCGTGCGTCGAGTTCGTTGGGCGTATCCGGGCGTCTCTTCAAGTGCAGCGGCCCAGCGGTTGGGCCACACGAGTTGAGCCTCGGACCAACTCCATGTTTGAGCTCGATCAAACGTTGATCCAAAAGTAAGAGCGATGGGCCACGGAACCGAGCCCACGAAGCAAGCCCAAAGACGGCCCAAAGACCACCCAAAGACCAATTGCCAAGATCCAAGATCCACGGACCACGGATCCGGAACGGGCCGGGCCGGGCCGGGCGGGCCGGGCCGGGCACGGGCACGGCAGGCGGGGCGGCGGCGGCGGCGGCAAGTGGGCTTTCCGACCCATCACTTGTGCACATAATTATACTAAGTGTTTAATGAACCACTTATATAGACAATTAATGAAGATACATTAATCAATGTGGGATAAAGATTAATTAATCCATGCTTATCCCATTAATCACATAACTCCATGTTTAAGTGACCAACTTTGATCCACTATTTCTCACTCACGAAAATCGGTTTGAGAATGTGAATACACCACGATCATCTACTCAAGCGTAGATCGATCCTATGCGCTTAATTTCACAAAATTAAGCGTTCGTCCTCAAAATCTTGGTCAAAGTAGCTTCGACAACTTGACCATATATATAATATATATATATATATATATATATACACGCATATTTCCAACAAGAAGTTGTATTGACGACAAAAGTAGAATAATGAAAAGTTTGTTCGATTTAAAATGGACTAGTTGTTAAGTGCTTTTTCATATGACGAAATGTCATATATTTGAATACCACTAAAAGCCTCTATAGGCTTTTTAAGTATAGCATATCCGTATATCAATTTTATATGATTTGCAGGTATTGTACATGAATGTGAGTTTATCCATAACAGCTATAGAGTCCCATAAACTCAAAGAAGAAGAAAAATTGAATGACATGTTTAACATAACTTTAAAAACAATGTTTATAATAGAAAAGAATATCCGCAAATAAATCACTTATTAGGATACTAACCTAAGAGACGCGTTTCTTCACTTTCCGAAACTGCCAACATATAATTTCACAACACGCAAAACTGGTATTGGTGAAGGAGAAAGAAAATGAAATTTGTAAAAACCAAAAAAGAAAGGCGTCAAAGATCTCGTAATAATTGATTAGACTTTCAGCTTCAGAGGGTGTTTGGTTGAGCTTATAAGCTCTTTAAAACAGCTTATAAGTTGTTTAGGAGCTTATAAGCTATTGTAAAGTATTTGGCAAAATAAGCTCCTAAACAACTTATAAGCTGTGAAAATAAGCTCCAACAGTTTATAAGCTCCCCTAGAAATAAGTTGGTCAACCCTAACTTATTTTTCATAAACTTATAAGCAACCATAAATTTACCAAAATAATCTTATTATAGTTAGTTATTTCCTACACTACACTATCAACTTCACCTCTCGTCAATTTTATCTCTAACTATGATTTTCTCTCTAACTCACGATTCTTTCAAACATATAAGATGCAATTATCAAACACTTTAATAACTTATAAGCGCGTGAGGCATTACATCTTATAAATTCTTGAAGCATCTTATAAGCTCTTGGAGCTTATAACCTCTCTAAAATAAGTTTAGCCAAACAGCGTGTGCCTAAAAGGCATACAAATTCTAACCCCACTTGACCAAATCAAATCCCCCAATTATTAATCAGCTTCGATCTTCTTGCTTTTTCTTTTTCTCCCCCACCTCATAATTGATCTAAAATCCACTTGGTTAGAGAATATAATCGATCAATATTTTATCAAAATGAATAAATAAGTTAGTAATCAATTTGGTATGGACATTTTGAAATTAAGGCTTACAAGAATGATAGCAATATATATCTGACTCTTTCACAATATATACAAGCCTATCAAGAAACTTTTATATCATTCAATTTTTTTAATTAATTAATTCGCATGGAGCCTCTTGATAATCTCACAACCAGGGTCTCTTTCTCTTTCGTGCTCTGTGATACATTAATGTCTTATTCCACTTTTTTAAATAACTGTTTGGGAAATGGAAATACCTAAGTTTGGGCTCGTATACTATCCCGTTGGGCTGTGTTGTACCATTTATTTTTCTATAGAATATCGTCCACAAATCTAATGGTCAGCTAATAGTTACAATATCTATAAATAAATAGAGATGTGTATCGTTGGTCCAATCAAGATTTGATGTAATGCCAAAGTTATGTAACAATATCTTTCCAGCCAAAGCCCATGTTCTTTATATGTGATCGAAGTCGAGACCGAAACCTTTCTTGAGCTTCTTCTAAATCCTCGGGTAACTTCGTAATTTTAATCTCGACAGATTATCTATATTCTATACATTGGTGATATGTCGATGAAAAACTAAGGTGACGGTTGGTATGTATGGATGAAATGAGAATAAAATAGTGATTCCTGTTTTTATTCTTAATCCTATGATTGGTAAGATTTTTACGATAGAAACCACAATTCCCGAAGGAATGCGTATTCCCATGAACATGAGATTAGTCATTCCTATCTTATCCCATGGTATTAGCTATTTCCATGAACATGAGATTAGTCAAAATTTATTTATTTTTTCTAACAAAGTTATTCATATTTATTTTTTATCTTATAAAATTAATAATAATAATAATAATAACAATAATAATAAAATAGTAATATTTATGATAATAAATAAATAGTAATTATTAAAAATAAATAATTATAATATAATAATAGTGATAAAATTTTAGTTATTAATAATATTAACATAATAAATAATAACTAATATAATAAATAATTATAATAACACAACATAAAAGTAGTAAAATAATAATAATAATAATAATAATAAAAATAAAATATTATTAATTAATAATATTATTACAAAAATATTAACATAAAATAATATCAATTTTTTATTAGAATAATAATATTAATATTAATTAATAATTATAACAACAACAACAACAACAACAACAATAATAATAATAATAATAATTAATAATAATAATTAATTAATTTATTATTATTACAATAATAATAACATAAATTATAAAAATAATAGATATTTTATTTGTTTTATTTTCATTCATATTCATTCATTGCTTGTATATACTAGCTATATGAATCACATATTTCATTACATTTCATTTCTATCATCATTTCATTCCATTCCTATTTACTTTTATTCATGCGTATCAACCATCACCTAAGTCGAGAAACAGATGTTCATGTATATTATTTATTTTGAGGAATTGTCATTAGGAAGGTTGTAGGTTTTCATGACTCTTTTTTTTGCTCGGCTTGGTTTTCAATTTTCACGACTTATTGCTGAAGTTAACGGGCCTCTTTTTCAAAATTTATCTTTACTTTAAAAAAATTAGAAAGTTAAATGATCTCAAGGTTAATGAGCTTCAAACACATTAATTTTTTTATTTACGCTAAATTTTGAATATAATTATAGGACTGGAATTGCATTGCAATATCAGTTTGGTAGCCAAAAAAATATAAGCATGCTCGGATACATTAATTTTGGTTATTAAAGAAATTTTCACAATATTTTACCTTACGTTATGATTACAATTAGAATGATAATTGGTCGGTTACCCATCTATTAAATATTTCTCGAATCAGAATCCATTTTAAATTTGTCTACCTATATACGTCAACCCGAAACTCGTTTAAAATTATGACTTTAATACTCATATTCATCTCAAACTCGTAAGGTAATACCCGCTAATTACCCACTCAATTTATAAAATATTTAAATAATAATAATATAACAATTATTATTATTATTGACTAAAAACTAATACAAAAAAATTATACAATCTAACTTTAATCATATCTAAAATAATATTTTAAATCATAAAAAATTATAGCTATGATATTTGAACTTCTCAAATCACGACCCGACTACTTAATTAAATAATTAACTAAGTAATCAGATCATGACTGGTTTAAGGAAATGAAATTTTGAACAAATGGACGGCATATCCTCTAGAATATGGATACGCCCACCTGCACACAACAAATAACCCACAGCGAGCAACAACAACAAGTGAGGTTACAGCTTCAACAATATATACATAAACACTTCCAAACATTTACAAGGTTTTCAAAAATATAGTTCTAAGTTTAGGGTCAACAGCGGAAGAGTAATGAATGTCATGTATGAAGACACGATATTCGGGCACAACTATTCAAAACAAAAGAAAGACTAAGCTCAACTCCAAAGCCCATATCTCTTCCACGCTCAACCTGCATCAAATAAAACATTTTTGGTATGAGTACCAAAGAGTACTTAGTGGGTATTTGTCAAAATGTAACTTTGAAAACTTATGAAAATTCTTTAAGCAATAGTTGAGAAAATAACTTGAATGATTACTTCATAAAAAAATTTCATGATTTGATCACCACACATTCATGTTTTGAAACATACCGGCATCACATACCCGAGTTGGTCCCGAAGGTTCTCAACCACGGTCATACCCTATCTACGTCATTCGGTAATGGAAAGTAGGCCTCCTCCCCAATACCATGACCGGCCTACATTTGCGGCTCACGGCCATAAACACAGGCACAATATATACATAACATTTTCCTACCGTAGATAGGTCATTCGCCGTCATACCCACAATGTGGTAAATCAATCATTTTCAACATATCAATAGTGCGGTGATTGAAACCATTATCATAATAGAACACGTTTGAAGCATAAATTTAACTTTGTTCAACGCATAGCTTAATAAGCATTACCCACCTGATATCGTTCACTCCAAAACGTTTGTTTCTTCGTCTTTCACTTCTCGACTTCCTTTGCTTGTTCCTTGTAAAATAAGATTATTATTGAATTTAGTAGACTTACTTATCCACTAGAACATATTACCACTATATCTTAGTCTTACCAAATCTAAGATTAGGTTAGACTTATCGCATTATTCCATAATTCATTCCTTAATAAACTTAAAACTTAGATGACATGCTATAATTAAGGAAATTAAACAAATTCAAGTAGTTAAATTCCACTTAACCATTTATCAATAGTTTACCAATTAAAATTTCAAAACGTATTATTATTAAATAATTTCTAACGAAATTTCTGCAGAGTAACGTTTATAATTTGAATTGCCATATCAATCCAAACTCAACCAATTTTCATCCCAAACTCCACCAATCATCACCATATGCTCAAATATACATTTAGGAACTTAAAACAAGTTCTATTTCATTCATTTACACCATTATCATTATATGCCCTTCAATCAAGTTTATCGGCAATTTCAATAATTTTACAGTCTAATATCCATTTAATATCAAACAACTCATATTTATACTTATTCCTCATCAATGATCATCAATCCATGATCACTTCCAATTTCAACCAAGTTCATCACATAAAATCACCAACTTAGTACTAAACTTTAATTTTCAAATTTTCACAATTCATGTCCATAAAATCTTATAAATTCAACTTAAGCATTATTTTTACAATAAAGCTATGTGGCCACATTATGGCTGGCCACACACCCTTTTCCCACATATTCTGAAAAATACTAAATTATTAAATTTAAAATTTTTATTCGATAGATGCAAAATTGTAATTCCATAAGATGGTTTTAATATAAAACAAATTATTTAATAGGTCAAAAATTAAATAAATGATTTTTTCATTTAATAAAGTTGATTATGGCCGGTCACATTATGTCCGAATAGCATCACTCTTATTTTTATCATAGATCTCAAAAATCATATCAAATACATTAAATAAAATCAAGAAATCAAAGTTCAAACCTTCCCCTTCATTTTCGAAAATTTGGGATTTATTCATATACATGAATTAAATTCTTATAAATTCATATCATGCATTATATATATCCTAAAGTTTAAATATCATGCCAATTAGATCAAATAAAATCAAAATCCTTAAGTTCCAATTATCCTTAGTTTTCGAAAATTTAGGGTTTAATTATGCATGTTTTAAATTTTCATTTCTTTAATCATATAATATAATGTTTAATTCTATTCCTAAACATGTATTTGATCTCAATTTAACTAAAGCACATCATATTTTTCACATACCAAAATTTAGGGTTCTTAATCAAAACTTTAATTCACCAACTTTAGGAAATGAAAGAATTAAAACCATAGATCATGTTAATTATACATAATAAGCATAATTAAATCAATAAATATAACAAAAATTAAACAAATCAACCTTAAAATTAATCACATAATTTTTGAAAACCCTAGGACATGAGAAGATCATATTTATCAATTTAAATCATAAAAACTTAGCTTAAACAAAGTAATTACCTTCCTTGAAGTGATTTGATATTAATTTCCCACTTAAAAATGGATTAAAAGTGAAATTAAAATTTAGTGTGTGCTTGTGTGTGTGAGTGCCGAAAATGGAGGGAGAATTGGGGTAGAAGACGATCTTATGCCATTTGTATATTTCTATAATGTATATGTGTAATTAAATGTATATTTGTATTCATTTTATTAGTATTAGACACAAATTTCAAAAATTATAAGTATACCTCCAAAATTACTAATGTTATTCATTAATATCCTTTAATAGGCTAAAACTATATTTTCTAATAAATATTAAAATCCAAAACAATTTATATCCATGATTGAAATTAAATTCATATAAACATATATTAAATTCTTTCATGTGTTAAAATTTCAAATAATTATGCTTAAATTCCTTAAATTTTGAAAATTATGAAAAATAATTCTTTTATCACTAAATAATAATAAAATAAATTTATTCAAGCCATTTAAGAGCTTAAACAATAATTCATCTCATTTTATAAGAAAATTCTCATATAAAAATAATTAATGCATTTCTTAGCACATTTTCCATTTAATGACATTTTTCATTGAAACACATAATAATAGTCACGTATCTCACATTTCATCATAATAAAACTCATTTCTAATTAATCTCTACGTCTTCTAATTTCTATTCATTCGATTAGGAATTAATCGAATTTCTATCGCTTAATAATCTGTTATGCACTTCTTTATAAATTCTTTAAGAATAACTACCTTTTAAGCCCTAATTATACCTAATTCGGTTCTAATTAAGACTTAAAAAATTTTGGGTTACTACATTCCCTCCCCCTTAAAAAAATTTCGTCCTCGAAATTTAGTGCCTTGTTAAAAAGTCGGGGTATTTCTCCCTCATTAGTTCTTCTAGTTCCCACGTCACTTCTTCTGGACCATGATGTTTCCATTGAACTTTCACTAAAGGAATAACTTTATTCCTTAGCGTTTGCTCCTTCCGGTCCAGAATGCATTCGGGTCTCTCCTCATAGCTTAAATCGGCGTCGGGAACTATATATTTCATCATAATGAAGGATGTGCTTTGGATCATACACATACTTCCTGAGTTGAGAAACGTGAAAGACGTCATGTACATTAGCGAGGTTAGGTGGCAACGCTAATTTATATGCTACTGGCCCAATCCTTTCTAATATTTCATAAGGTCCAATAAATCTTGGCTTGAATTTTCCTTTTACGCCAAAACGATGAACTCCTTTGATCGGGGAAACTTTCAGAAAGATCTTGTCTCCTACATCAAAATTCAATTCTGTAAGACGATTATCAACGTAAGATTTTTGCCTATCTTGGGCTTCTTTCATTCTCTTCTTTATTTGTCGTACTATTTAGACCATTTCTTCTATCGCCTCAGGGCTAAGAATCTTCTTTTCTCCAACTTCATCCCAGTACAAGGGTTTTCTGCACTTCTTGCCATATAGCGCTTCGTAGGGAGCCATGTTGATCGTAGCTTGGTAACTATTATTATAGGCGAATTCGATCAATGGTAGAACCTGTTCCCACTGATCTCCCCGGTCAAACACCACCGTTCGGATCATGTCTTCTAACGTTTGTATAGTTCTCTCAGTTTGGCCATCCGTTTGCGGGTGAAACGCGGTGCTGAAGTTTAATTGGGTACCCAGTTCCTTTTGAAAACTCATCCAAAATCGAGAGGTAAACTTGGCATCTCGATCAGAGGTAATCGACGTTGGTACTCCATGTAAACGAACTATCTCTCGAACGTAAATCTGTGCTAACTTGTCTGCTCCATACGTCACAGGAATTGGAATAAAATGGGCGCTCTTGGTTAATCGATCGATGATTACCCAAATAGCAGTATTCCCTCGTTTTGATTTGGGTAACCCGGTCACAAAATCCATTGCTATGTGGTCCCATTTCCATTCCGGAACTTCTAGGGGCTGTAACTTTCCATACGGTCTTTGATGTAAGGCTTTTACTTGCTGGCACGCCAAACATCGTTCAACGTAGGACGCAATGTCTTGTTTCATTCCTGTCCACACAAACTTCTGTTTGAGATCTTGATACATCTTCGTGCTTCCAGGATGCGCGGCATATGGAACATTATGAGCTTCGCTCATAATTTCGTTTTTTAACCTTTCGTCATTAGGTACATATATACGATTACCGAACATGATCGCATTATCCTCTGCTTCATGATATCCCGAGATATTCTCTGTTCTGATTTTCGCTGCGTAATGTTTCGAGTTGTTCGTCTCGTCGTTGCGCTTCAACTATTCGAGCTCTCAAGTCCGGAAGTACAACTAATGCCGCTATAATTTCTTGAATATTCTGAGGAGGCAATACTACTTCCAGCTTCATTCTTTCAAACTCTTTCAGCAATTCTTCTTGATCTGATAAAAGAATTCCTAGTCTTTCTTGATTCTTCCTACTCAAGGCATCAGCGACGACATTAGCTTTTCCTGGATGATATTTTATCTCGCAATCATAGTCCTTAACTAATTCGAGCCATCTTCTTTGTCATAGATTTAAATCTTTCTGCTCGAAGAAGTACTTCAGACTTTTGTGATCCGTGAAAATTTCACACTTTGAACCATACAAGATAATGTCTCCATATCTTTAACGCATGAACCACTGCTGCGAGCTCCAAGTCATGAGTAGGATAATTGTGTTCATGGATCTTCAATTGTCGCGAAGCATATGCGATAACCTTCCCTTCTTGCATCAGAACACATCCTATCCCATTTCTAGACGCATCGGTGTATATGGTATATTCTTTCTCTGGATCAGGTATTGTCAAGATAGGAGCAGTGGTCAGCCTTTCCTTGAGTTCTTGGAAGTTGTCTTCGCAGTCTTGAGTCCATTGAAATTTTACCCCTTTCTTCAACAATTGTGTCATTGGCTTAGCAATTTTAGAAAATCCTTCAATAAATCTTCTGTAATACCCGGCTAAGCCTAGAAAACTTCGAATCTCATTCGGAGTTGTGGGCGATTTCCATTCTTGCACAGCTTGGACTTTAGCAGGATCAACTTTTATTCCTTCAGCCGAAACTATATGTCCCAGAAAATTTACTTCTTTCAACCAAAAATCACACTTGCTAAACTTAGCGTATAATCTTTGTGTTCTCAACTTTTCTAACACCATTCGCAAGTGCATTTCATGCTCTTGTTCACTTGCAGAATATATCAAAATATCATCGATAAATACCAATACAAATTTATCGAGATATTCATGGAAAACACGGTTCATAAGGTCCATAAATACGGCTGGAGCATTGGTCAACCCAAACGGCATCACTACAAATTCGTAGTGCCCGTATCTAGTCCGAAAAGCAGTTTTGGGTATATCTTCTGGTTTAATTTTCACTTGATGATATCCTGATCTTAAATCAATCTTTGAAAATACCCGTGCTCCTTTCAATTGGTCAAATAAATCATCGATCCGGGGTAATGGGTACTTATTCTTTAATGTCACCTTATTCAGTTCTTGGTAATCAATACACATTCTTAAAGTACCATCCTTCTTTTTGACAAACAATACCGGTGCTCCCCAAGGCGACGCACTTGGTCGGATAAAACCCAAGTCTAAAAGTTCTTGCAATTGGACCTTCAACTCTTGTAGTTCTTTTGGGGCCATTCGGTACGGTGCTTTAGAGATTGGCGCTGACCCTGGTTCTAGATCGATAACAAAGTCTAATTGTCGATCCGGCGGTACCCCCGGTAACTTTTCTGAAATACGTCTGGGTATTCTCGAACAATTGACACATCCTCAATCTTTCTTTCTTTCTTGCTTTCCTTACTCAAACACACGAGATAAGCATGATTTTCATCACATTTCAACAATTTATCTACTTGCAACGCTGAAATCATCGGGATACGTCTTTTCCTCTCATCAATTCCATAGAAACAAGTGGGTTCCTTCCCTGGTGGTTAAACGCGATCTCTCGTTGTTCACAACGAATTGTTGTGAAATTCTTTGTCAACCAATCCATGCCTAAAATAATATCTATATCCCACATGCATAGAAGACGTAATGATTCAGCTCTTAACTTGAGTGATCCTAACTCGAACTCTAAGTTAGGACATATTTTGTCAACTACCGTCGCCCCACCTACTGGAGTAACCACTTTGAAACCTATTTCAGCTTGTTCTACAGGGAGTTCAAGATTGTCTACACATGCGGTAGAAATAAAAGAATGCGAAGCTCCCGTATCAAACAAAACTATAATAGGCACACCTTTTAACTAGGCCATACCTGTCAAATTGCCCAAGCTCTTCTCTGGTTGTTTCTGCTTAAGCGCATATGCTTTTTGATATTGGAATTGAAGTTGAAGAGGTTGAGGCTGCTTGTGGAACAGAAGTATCGAAACTCAAAATTGCTTGTGGAAGGGAAAGTTGATATCGGGGTTGTTGTGGATAACCGGTCATAGCTTTTACTGATTGGACTGGCCGGAAAGACTTTGCTCTCTCTCCTCTTCCAAACACATTTGGTCGATAAGGACAAGCGGATGCAAAATGACCAACCTGCCCGCAGGTGAAGCAAGTATTGCTTCCACTTCTACAAACACCAAAATGTGGTCGATTGCATTGTGGGCAAGTTGGTGGTCTCACCTGATTCGGAGGGAAAAATGATTTTCCTGGTGCTGATGGTCGAAATGGCTTTGATGCCACTGGTCCTTGCCTCTGAAAGGGTTTCTTGTTCGAAAATCCCTTATTCTCCCACTTTCTTTTTCCTTTAAACTTCTGTTCTGATTGAGGAGGTCTTGCCATCAACAAATTCTGCGATATATTTGAAGTTGACTCAGACGCGACTTTCTCGGACTGTATCTCCATCTCCATATCCAGAGCACGATTCAAAGTCTCAGCATATGACACGGTGGTTGTGCAGCCAAAATGATACGAATTTTCGGGCGGAGTCCAGATCGAAACATATCCGCCATCTTTTCGTCCGTCTCAACTTTATATGGCGCGTATCGAGATAAGGTGCAAAATTCCCGATCATATTCTGCGATGCTTCTACTTCCTTTCTTCAAGTTCATAAATTCTATTTCTTTCTGTTTACGGTAGCTTCGAGGTATGAACTTCGCATATAACTCCTCTTTGAATTGGTTCCACGTGAAGTTCGCCAACTGATCAGGCGCAAGAGTTTTCTGTCTTGCCTCCCACCAAAAGTCAGCAGGTCCCTTTAATAGAAAAGATATGCATAACAAACATTCCTGGTCGTTGCATTCTAAGAACTTGAATATCCTTTCAACAACTCGCACCCATTCTTCAGCCTCAGCAGGACTACCAGCCCCGGTGAAATTGGGTGGGTTTTGTCGAAGGAAAAGTTCTGCAATTTTTCGGTTTGGTGGAGAGGGTGTACGGTCTGGAAAATTCTGTGGTGTGGTTTCACTTTCTCTTCCTTCCAAACTTGGGTTTCTTCGTCTAGGAGGCATACTGATACAAAAGAAGAATATTATCTTCACAACAGTTAATAAAATATCAAAACAAGGAAGAGAAATTCAAATTATAACCAAGTTCAATTATCACCAAAATTAATAACAACTCACTTAATCACAACAAAGATAAACAAGCATTGCATATCATAATTTACAGGAAAAATTGCCTCATTGAGGACTTTTTACAAAATAGGTTAGTTTCATTGTCATTGGGCTGGTAGTTCCGCCTTGCTTTTCTATCTCACTACCCTAACTAGATTTAAACCCATTTCTCCTAGTCCTCCATATCTTCTTCTGGGTCCTCTTCCGGATCCTCTTCCGGTTCTTCTTCTAGGTCTTCTTCTTCTTCTTCGAGAGCATGAGAATGGTCGGTGGACGAGCAAGTGGGCTCTCCGGCAAAAGAAGAGATGGATCAGATAGAGAGGGCATCTCACTAATAGATAAGGGTCGCAAACTAGAAGTGCCAATGGATGGTTGCAGTTCAAACTCACGACTTACCTCAGTGGAAGACAATGTTAATGAAATTTCAGGAAGGGGAGACAAAGGTGGAGAAGGGGTTTTCAATGCAAACGGTTGATCATATAGATCCAAATCAAGCGAAGTCCACTGAGACTCAATTGGAAATGGGATATCATCATCATAATAGAACTCATATTGAGGACTAGATACAACAAACTCTTGAGATTCAGGTTCAATTTCATTACTTTTGGAGCTAGAATATCTGATAAAATTTGGTGTACTGATGGAATAAACTGATCAAAAGGACCGTATGGTGCAAATGGAGGATCTCCTACCGTCCTATACTGACTTTTAATAAGCTTTACAAATTGATCAAGGTTACTAGTGATTCTGCATTCCATGTCGGGGTGTACATAGTCCAAAGCAACTTCTGATGCCCATCCCCGCCAGATAGGAGGTAAAGCTTGTACTAACTGGAGTAGCCCATCTAGCTCGGTCACTCCATGTCTCACAACTGATCTCCACATCATCATATACTGATGGAGAAAGAACGTCATGCCCTGCTCCTCTCTCATTCTAAGGGAGAAGAACCTATCAACACTGCCTAGTCCAGACGGCCTATAAGCAACCTCCTTTCGAGCTGTGACTTTCTTCCTTGCCATCCTATAATCAAATATAACTTACATGCTGATCAAAACAATCATATATCATTTATGTTCATACATACAACATCACATAATTCACCATAATCAAGAACTATTTTCAATATATATATATATATATATATATTATTACATACATAATCACAATTTACTTTACCCCAAATTGAGTTGAAGAGATGGACGAATCTTGAGCTTTAAACAATCATTTTATTTTTAACTCGGGTTTACAAGAAAAGGTTAGCTCAAAGGAAAATTTCACAGTCGAGCGAACAAGCGCTCGATACCACTCATCACGACCCGACTACTTAATTAAATAATTAACTAAGTAATCGATCATTTAAGAAATAAAGTTTAACAAAAATGAAATTTTTAAACAAATGGACGACATATCCTCTAGAATATGGATAAGCCAACTGCACACAAAGAAATAACCAACAATGAGCAACAACAACAAGTGAGGTTACAGCTTCAACAATATGTACATAAACACTTCCAAACATTTACAAGGTTTTCAAAAATATAGTTCTAAGTTTAGGGTCAACAACGGAAGAGTAATGAATGTCATGTATGAAAACACGACATTCAGGCACAACTATTCAAAACAAAAGAAAGACTAAGCTCAGCTCCAAAGTCCATATCTCTTCCACGCTCAACCTGCATCAAATAAAAACATTTTTGGGTATGAGTACCAAAGAGTACTCAGTGGGTAATTGTCAAAATGTAACTTTCAAAACTTATGAAAAAATTTTAAGCAATAGTTGAGAAAATAACTTGAATAATTACTTCATAAGAGAATTTCATGATTTGATCACCACACATTCACGTTTTGAAACATACCGGCATCACATACCCGAGTTGGTCCCGAAGGTTCTCAACTACGGTCATACCCTATCTACGTCATTCGGTAATGGGAAGTAGGCCTCCTCCCCAATACCATGACCGGCCTACATTTGCAGGCTCACGGCCATAAACCTGTGCACAGTACATAACATTTTCCTACCGTAGATAGGTCATTCGCCGTCATACCCACAATGTGGTAAATCAATCATTTTCAACATATCGATAGTGTGGTGATTGAAAACATTATCATAATAGAACACGTTTGAAGCATAAATTTAACTTTGTTCAATGCATAGCTTAATAAGCATTACCCACCTGATATCGTTCACTCCAAAACGTTTGTTTCTTCGTCTTTCACTTCTCGACTTCCTTTGCTCGTTCCTTGTAAAATAAGATTATTATTGAATTTAGTAAACTTCCTTATCCACTAGAACATATTACCACTATATCTTAGTCTTACCTAATCTAAGATTAAGTTAGACTTATCGCATTATTCCATAATTCATTCCTTAATAAACTTAAAACTTAGATGACATGCTATAATTAAGGAAATTAGACAACTTCAAGTAGTTAAACTCCACTTAACCATTTATCAATAGTTTACCAATTAAGATTTCAAAGCGTATTATTATTAAACAAATTCTAACGAAATTTCGTGAGAGTAACGTTTATAATTTAACTCACCATATTAATTCAAACTCAACCAATTTCATTCCCACACTCCACCAATCATCACCATATGCTTAAATGTACATTTAGGAATTTAAAATAAGTTCAATATCACTCATTTACACCATTATCCTTATATACCCTTCAACCATGTTATCGATAATTTTTAAGAATTTTACAATCTAAAATCCATTTAGTATCCAACAATTCACATTTATACTTATTTCTCGTCAATGATCATCAATCCATGATCACTTCCAATTTCAACCAAGTTCATCACATAAAATCACCAACTTAGCACTAAACTTTAATTTTCAAATTTTCACAATTCATGTCCATAAAATCCTATAAATTCAACTTATGCATTATTTTTATCATAGATCTAAAAATCATATCAAATACATTAAATAAAATCAATAAATCAAATTTCAAACCTTCCCCTTCATTTTCGAAAATTTGGGATTTATTAATGTTCATGAATTAAATTCTTATAAATTCATATTATGCATTATATATATCCTAAAGTTTAAATATCATGCCAATTAGATCAAATAAAATCAAAATCCTTAAGTTCCAATTATCCTTAGTTTTCGAAAATTTAGGGTTTAATTATGCATGTTTTAAATTTCCATTTCTTTAATCATATGATGTTTAATTCTATTCCTAAACATGTATTTGATCTCAATTTAACTAAAGCACATCATATTTTTCACATACCTAAAATTAGGGTTCATAATCAAAACTTTAATTCACCGACTTTAGGAAATGAAAGAATTAAAACCATAGATCATGTTATTTATACATAATAAGCATAATTAAATCAATAAACATAACAAAAATTAAACAAATCAACCTTAATTTAAATCTTACAATTTTCGAAGACCATAGGTATGTAGAACATCATATTCATCAATTTAAATCACAAAAATTTAGCTTAAACAAGGTAATTACCTTCCTTGAAGTGATTTGATACTAATTTCCCACTTAAATATGGATTAAAAGTGAAAATAAAAAATTTGGGTGTGCTTGTGTGTGTGGGTGCCGAAATGGAGGGAGAAATGGGGTGAAGATGATCTTATGCCATTTGTTTTCTAGAATGTATATATGTAATTAAATGTATATTTGTATTCATTTCCTTAGTATTAGACACAAATTTCTGAAAATTATAAATATACCTCTAAAATTACTAATGTTATTCATTAATATCCTTTAATAGGCAAAACTATATTTTCTCATTAATATAAAAATCTAAAACAATTAAATCCATTATTGGAATGCATATCATAAAAATATAGATTAAATTCCTTCATATGTTAGAAATTCAAATAATTATACTTCACTTCCATAAATTTCAAAAATCATGAAAAATAATTCCTTTATCACTAGATAATAATAAAAATAAATTTATTCAAGCCATTTAATTGCTTGAACAATAATTCATCTCATTTTATAAAAAAATTCCCATATAAAATAATTAATGCATTTCTTAGCACATTTTCTATTTAATAACATTTTTCATTCAAACACACAATAATAATCACATCTCTCACATTTTATCATAATAAAACTCATTTCTAATTAATCTCTACATCTTCTAATTTCTATTCCTTCGATTAGGAATTAATCGAATTTCTATCGTTTAATAATCTATTATGCACTTCTTTATAAATTCTTTATAAATTCTTTAAATAACCTTTTAAGCCCTAATTATACCTAATTAGGTTCTAATTAAGACTTAAAAATTTTCGGGTTACTACACATTGGTGATTTTAATTTTGTGGGAATAATGCGTAAAGAAGGGGAAAGAGCATACTGAAATTATTGAGAAGTTGAGTTTGATAAGTTCACTTGTTATTCTGAGCTAAGTGATTTGCCACAAACTCAAATAAGATTTACTTGGTACAAGAGCAGTGGAAGCACTGCCAACAAACTTGATAGATTCTTATTTTCTAGAAATTAGATGAAGAAATGGCCAAATCTGTCACAATCAGCTTTGAAATAAGCGTTTCAGATCATTGTTCGATTCTTATGATGGATGAGTGTGTTATTTGAGGCCCAAACCGTTTCGTGTCCTTGATTGTTGGATGGCAGCCAAAATTTGGAAAATTTGTGTAAAAGGAATGAAAAAATGTGAAAATTAAAGGCCGAAAAGGTTTTATTCTCAAAGAAAAGCTTAAGGCTTTGAAATTGATGTTTAAAGAAATGGAACTTGACGACATTTGGGAATATGGAATCCCAAATCAAGGATTTGATTGAAAGAGTCGGCTTGGATGATACGAAGCCGATACTAACTTGACAAGGGATGAACTTGGTAAAAGAAAAGAAACTTGGCTTGAACTACAAAGCTTGCTCAATTTAAGAGAATCTCTATAGATCGGTCTGGACGAGGGTGTTAGGTGTATGAGAATGCACTAGTAGCGAATGTGAATTCAGTATTTTTCGAGGATCAATCATTGATATATAATTCATCATATATTGATTATGCTCCTAATATTCTCATATATAATTAATTGCATCACATATGAATTTTCTCATCTTTACCTAAGAATATCTTGCGAGTAGATCAATAGATGCACTCTAATTTTGATCTTCTTAACTATGTTTCGATTGCTTGTTTTCAATATTGAGTGAGAATGTGCTATGAAGAACACCAAAAATCTTTCCCACTCCTCTGATTTCCAAAATTGTGTAGTGTCTAATACTATTGATTTTCCCTCTCCAATATTTATAATGCTCTCCAAATTCTAACAAGATCAGATTCCAGCATATCTTATAAATAAAAAATTATTTTCTTATAAGATGATAACTATCCAGAGACTAAAAATATATATATATTAATTAATTAATACTTCGAATGTATTAGTTAATCAATACATTAAGCCGGACCCAATCCAACTAGGCCACTATAAAAGGGGATGAAATTTCATGGCCACAGATCTTGATGTTAATCCATGGATTAAATACAAAGATGAGCTTTAAATAAATTAATTCTTATATTCAGTCCAAACATTACACATCTTAATATTTTATTTTCAGATGATCGATTACTTAATTTTATTTATTACAACCTTTTAGTTTTAGTTAAGGTTGTCCGGATCTTGATTTTTGTAGTAGATTAAATATTGAATTTTTTATTTTATACTACTCTGTTTTCGCATTATTTCATGAACAAGGATTCTCCACAATGAATTGTTTAGCACGAAAAATCCCACTAATTTATTTATTTTTTTCGTAAATTTCTTAGATGCTTATATGGGATGGGATTAGGGATGGCAATGGACCGGATCTGGACCGGATCTTGCTAGGTCCAGATCCAGATCTGTAATTTTTTACTTGGGTCCGGATCCGGTCCAGATCCATTGGGTCCAAAAAAATTAGATCCAGACCCAGATCCATAAGATCCGCAGGGTCCAGGTCTAGATCCGGATCCATATATTTTCTCTTCTAAAATAAATCTCAAATCAAATATATTTCACAGTAACACCATAATAATAATAATCTAAATACATATAACACCATAATAATTATTTAGAAATTCTACAATCATCACAATGCAAGAAGACTTTTGCTTTCATGACAACAAATAATATTGCAATAGTAATAGAAGAAGTAATACACATATCTTAGTAAATAGACCACTAATATACAAAATTTTCTCAAATACAATGTGCAAGTTTCTAATATTATTGATATATTATCCAATTTCGTAACCTAGTTTATCCAACTTAGACTAGAAAGAAAAATAATATAATACACTTATAAATATAAATAAAAATTATATATACATATATATTATATGGATCCATGGACCGGATCGGATCTCGAAATCGAGATCCAGATCCAGATCCGGATTTTAAAAGAATGGTCAGGATCGGTCAGGATCCGTCGGATCTATTTTTAAGATCAGGATCACAAAAAGTGGATATGGATCTGCGGATTTAGGCCGGGTCCGAGATCCACTGCCATCCCTAGATGGGATGCAAACGTTTAGATTATATGGGCTGCAAACGTTCAGAGTATACACATTGGTATTTGGGCCCAAGATGTCTACATGATTTATTTGTTAATGTAAGATGTATTATTTTGAGTAATTTAACTTAGAAATTAGTAATCGCCGAACTGTTACTTATGGAGTTATACCATAAAAATATATGTTTTATTGGGTAATTATTATTATTATTATTATTATTATTATTATTATTATTATTATTATGTAAAGATACTTGATCACAAAATATTTTCGTTCTCATTTTTGGGTGTTTTAGAATATGTATATTTTATTCCAAGAAAAAGTATATTTTTCAATGAAATTTTATAATAATAGATGTTACTAAAGCATTTCTATATGACTTTTTATGCAAATAGGCAAGATTAGCATTTAAAATTCTATATTTAAATGTTGACTATTAATTTTCAATATTTAGCATACGAAGTGAATATGGACATAGAATGTAAAATTCAATCTAAACTGTTTATCTTTGTTGAATCACTATCATGAATCATACAGAAATCAATGATTTAAATTGAATTTTATTAAATTAAATATTTGATCTTCAAGTCTATTATAAAATATTTGATTCTTATACATCTATAAAATATTTGATTGAGTGAAACGTTAAGTCTCAATTTAAATTTTTTTAAAGTATTTTCTATGTATCGTAAAACAAAATTCTAGTGCTTTTTACTAAATCAGCAACAATTACTAATTTTTGTTCCCAAACAACTACTATAAAATCCAGAGTTCTTTATACATGAAATTTAATGTTTAATATATAGAAGATACAGTTAACTTAAGTTACAACTAAGAGCACTATCAAGTACATCAAGTTGATAAAAGATAAGACTAATAAATAGAATTCGAAAATTAACATATATAGTTACTATAAATTTCAGTTTCATGACAACGAAACATAAGTTAATTGGTAAGATGTTTCTATTTTAAATAGTAGAAGATTGGAGTCACTTAGAAAGGATAGCATATATGTGAGTGCGTAGCTAAAAATGTATATATCTTTAGCTTATAGTGTGATTAATTAAAAACAACATTTTAAGCTTTCAAAAAATAAATAAATTATTTTAAGCTAATAATAATAGATAGATAGAATTGTACTAATTAGAGTGTATCAGAAGAACTTACTAATAAAGGTGAGTAATTAAAGACACTTTGTATCCGGATTTGAAAAAGAAAAATTAAAAGTTTAATACTTTTTCCGACTTTTCAAACTTTTTGAACTGCTCGCAAATTTCTGCCGCTCCTAATATGTTCAACGCCAACG
This sequence comes from Salvia rosmarinus, assembly GCA_036937905.1. Lineage (NCBI taxonomy): Eukaryota > Viridiplantae > Streptophyta > Magnoliopsida > Lamiales > Lamiaceae > Salvia > Salvia rosmarinus. The sequence goes on along the minus strand of CM072818.1, from coordinate 21,539,409 downwards.
GTCCTAAAAAATCACGTGATCAATAAAGAACTTCATTTACTCATTTTATGTTTTTGCCTGATCTTCATTATTCTTTTCTCTGATTCTATTTGGTTTGATTTTTTTCTTTCTTAATTTGATTGTGCATTGACGATTCTTCTGCAGTTCGTTTTTGTGGCATTTGAGTTGAATTTTGGTAAGTTTGTGTCTGTTTTATTTCTTTACCTAGTGTTCTGTTCCTTTGTGGTTTGATTTTTGCTGTAAATCGGACTTGGCGGCGATGAACGTCTGCATTGCTTCTCTGTAGTGTTGTGAATTAAAGTTGCAATTTGCTCTTTCTTACTTTTGTTTGATTCCAGTCGTTTGATTTGGTGTTGATGGAAATTTTGCAGTTGTCATTTGAATTTTTTGTTGAATTTATCTTTGTTTATGTGTTTTTTTTTCAATTTTAATTTCGATAATTCTTCTACCAAGCTTCCTGTCTATGTGGTGATTTAGTTGAGATCGATTTTCAATGAATTTGTCCTCCATCTTTTGGTTTTTGTGTTTCAATTCAGGGATGATACTTGCGCAATCCCTGTCTGAATTCTTCGCTTAAGGTGTCTTTGTTATGTATGCATGATTAGTTTTATATATTCAATGTGATTTTCTGATCAGAATTCTTCTACTGTTCTTCCAGTTTGTCTGTTAGAATTGAATTTTTTGATAATTTTGTCTTTTCCATTGTTTTCTTTGTGCTCTGTTTCCCCGTTGTTTCGTGTTCAGTTTTCAATTCGATTTGTTGTTTCGTGTTCAGTTTTCAATTCGATTTGTTGGTGATAATTCTTCTTTAATTTTGTCTGAATTCACTAATTTTGATTCTTTATGTTGACAGTTTTTATGCATTCTTGAATGCTTGGTATTTGTGTGGAATCTTTGATAAATTTATCTTTCCTTCATTTTTTCGTGTTTGATTTCTTGAATGTTCGTTCTTTTTTTTCTTTTCTTTTTCTGTTGAGCATTTAAGTCTTTCTTTGAGGATCTTTTAATAATTGTCCGTGGAGTGGTTTATAGTATTTAGTGATATCGTTTATGAAGTGTAGTGGATTAGGTCTTCTTGCTAAGTCTTTGGAGGTATTATATTTAGATTAGTGATATCATTTTGCACCTTTGTTTGCAAAACAGGGTTCTCGCAGTTGTAGATATGCGTGGATGTAGGAATTAGATGGTATTGGATAGGATAACATTGAGAAGAATTTGCTATCTTTGACATATACCGGTAATCAGGTGTTTTCTGGGATTAGACACTTTGGGAGCTTAGACTTATAGATAGATGAATTCATGGAATATTTGTCATCAGACTCATAGTTTTGATGTTTACCAATTCATTGTTTTCTCTATTTACACATGGACTGCTTCACATCTGAAACTGAAGCAAATATTGGATATGCAACATATATAACTGTCTGAGGCAAACATATACTCAAATGATACCTACTCGATTCCTTGAAGAAATTGAGGGTGTTTCTTGGCAAGAGTGGTTGAGGACAATGGTCCTATGAAGGAAAAAATAGATTGCTCTTAGAGGATGATGGTTCAATTTATTCATTTTTTTATTTTTCTTGAGACAATTTATTCGGTTATTTGGAACCTTAGGAGGAAATATTATTTAGTTCCTCTTCTTTTGTGCATTCCTTTTGCTTTTATTACCTTCAATTTCTGAAACTCTGTTCCTTAAAACAACTAATGTGTGGCATAGCCACCAGTATATTAGGAAATGCCTAGTCCGTTTGTTCCATAAAATCAAATTTACTGCAGGTTATCCTGTTTGTACAAGCCTTGGTCAGCCTTCAAGCACACTCATTGATGTCCTTGGTAAGTTGTTCTCATCAATTAAAAAAACAGAAGTTCTTAAACACAAGTCACATTGATTAGACAATTCTTGCCTTTTTGTGTTAGTATCCACAAATGGCTGTCATCTTTATGTATTTCGTTGTTTTGGTTCTAATAGTAAATAATTTGGTCTTACGGGTCCACTTTTTGGCAGATTAGAAGAGTCTGAAAAATGTATCATTGTTAAGATGACAAACATTGGCCTGAAGCATAACTGTTCACTCTCTGTATCAGTTATATATAATTCAAATGGAGTCCAAGTATGATTTAGTTCCTTATAGTGATTCCTCTTGTTCCCTCATGCTACTATCGGGTTTAGTTTTTTTACTATTTGCCATATTGCTATTCTTCAGGGTCCTCAGGTGTTGGAGAATGTTGGGTTCTGTGATTATGTAAGGCTTTGATATCTTGTGGAGTCTCATACAGTAATTTAGTCTTTCCTGAATACACTGTCTGACTTCTAAATGATAGCTTGGAAATAACCATATTTCTGTAATTTTATGTGGTATTTGTGCATGCTATGAACCTATGAATTTTTATCATTTGTAAGATTTTTGTTTAAAAGGAAATCTTTGTTCAGTTCACAGTTGCAGGCAATCACATTTCACCTTAAGGACAAAAAAACAAAAACAAAAATGCCTAGTGGGATAGGTTGATGCTCTATTTTTCTAGACTTAAATAATAGGTATATGGTCTTAAATTACCCAGAAGGACTAGTTGGAGAAAGATGGAAAATCTGAAAAAGATTATATTGCAAAACTGGTATCATGGATGAAAGAAGTACTTTGGCATTCGGAAAGTCGATACCAGTTCCTTTTCTATAAGCATTATAAAGTGAATACTATATGCTAAATCCTCACATGGTTCAAATTCTCCTACAGTGATGTTAAGGGGTATCTTATGCAAAATTGCCTATTTTTGAAATAATTGACTTTTAAATCTAAAAACTCTAGTATTATTTCTTCAAATATAGAAGGTCGTGGTGTTTTTGTTATTCTATGATCTTTTCCCCATACCGTAGGTTGGATGAGTACACTAGAGCATTATGTGTTTTCTAAGTATCATCTTGCAACCATTAGGTTGTGTCAGGACTACATCCTCTAATGGAAATTGACTGGGCTGGTTTGGTACCTTCATCATCATGTAAGTTCATTTGATGTGAGAACCTTTATCGTTTTGCACCTTTGTTTGCAAAGATTGTTTTTGTGATATTATTTTCTTTGGTTTTGTAGAGTCTTGTGCCTCTTTGGATCTTACTTACTGGCTGGTGTAGTTTACCAGTATTTCTTCCTGCCTGTTCGTGTAATTGATGTATGTAGACAAATTTCAATCTTTTTATTACTCTGATCATATTACATGTTACAAATTTTTACTTTTAGATTTTTCTTTGAGGCACTCATTTTATATTTGTGTTGAGCATTTAAGTCTTTCTTTGAGGATCTAATTTTTAATATTGTCTGTAGAGTGGTTTATAGTTGGGTAAATATCAGTTTTGTCCCAACGTTTTGTGATTTTTCACTTAATGTCCCAACCTAAGCATATTTTTATTTTGGTCCCTAATGTTTCAGAAAATTTCACTTAATGTCCCGCCGATTGATTTCCGGCATACAAACACTTATGTGGCTGCCGGAATTTCATGTGGGCTCCATGCCAATATAAAAATTAAATAAAAACGTGAAAAAGCTCCTCCAAAACGACGTCGTTCCATTTATTTTCCACGTCAATATAAGGGAATAAATGGAGCAATGTCGCTTTGGATGAGTTTTTTCACGTTTTTATTTAATTTTATATTGGCTTGGAGTCGATGGAATTCCGACAGTCACGTAAGTGTTTGTACTCTGGAAATCGATCGACGGGACATTAACTGAAATTTTCGGTATTAGGACCAAAATAACAATATACTTACGTTGGACATTAAGTGAAAATCGTGAAACATTGGGACATAAGCTGATATTTACCCTTATAGTTAAATTATGTGATATCGTTTATGAAGTGGGTGGATTAGGTCTTCTTGCTAAGTCTGTGGAGGTATTATAGTTAGATTAGTGATATCGTTCCATCTTGCCTTGGTCAATTTTACTTCTCAAACAAAATTTCCTCACTTAGATTTTCCTTGTAGAACATCCTCCAAGCACAACTGCTCTTGTATTTTACAGATATGGTAAGGACCTTAGAACCTTTCTACTTAGGAATAGGTTTATGTCAAAATCTATTATGACTAATGGACGTAATAAATCTCTAATGTCATTTAGTTTGTAAGACCTGCCAACTGTAGGACTCCGGAGCTGCATTGCAATATTTAGATTGCAGACAATGAGCATCTAAGTGAAAGCTTTCACCAACTATTCATGGGGATGCAATGTAAGCAGGTAAGACTTTCATTCAATATGATTTCATTATCTAATGTTGCTATTCATTTGGACCTGTACAACTAAGCAGCAAGTTCTCGTCATTTGGACCTATAATTTTTGCAACTTTTCTGTAAAGCTTTGTTAAAAATGTAGATTGTCCTTATTGACATTATTCAATATGATATCATTAATCCAATGTTACTAGGAAAGAAGAACTTTACAAAGACGATTATTTTATAGTGGATTAACACTACTTGAGATGCATTTAATTATGGATGGTGCACTGTCAGGTTAGTTGATCCATGCATAAGTATCTCACATGTATTTCTATTTCTCTCTTAAAGGCATCTTCCTCCTCTCTCAATTCTTACATCGATAATTAGGTATACAATAGGAATACTTACAAATATCTCATTCTAATATACATATTTTGGTTATCAAGAAGATGTCACATTTGTCGATTTATTTTCAATCTTGGCTCTTAAATCGCTTCTTTTCCTTGAAAGAGATATAGAGGTCTGATTTACATTGTTGCATGTAAGGAAGAAGCAAAACATGTTAGGGACAAAATCTGTTCATATGGCTTTAACAGTTTGATTCCTTGACCATCGTTTATACTAACTTTCAGTGCATAGGAAAAGTTTTCTTTAATTATGAGCTCTTTTTTTTTTAAATACTTTTGTAGAAGATAAGTTGATTCATGCAAGTGGTTAATGAAGTTGAGTGGATTATTAGATCTTCTTGCTAATTAAGTGTTGGAGGTACTATGGTTGGATTACTGATAATCTTCTGTGATTTTTCGTTTCTACATTTTCCTTACATTGATTTTCATTGTGGGACATCATGTGAGAACAAATCGATCTTGCATTTTGTAGATATGATTACGACCTCAAAGCCTCTTCTCTTTAAGAATAGTTGCATGTCAAATTCTAAACATGTAAGACTTTTGTAAAATTTCATAGGTAACAAACTACAACCAAGCAACAGGTTTCTAGTCATCTGGATCTGTATTTTCTGCAATTTTTCTATAAAGCTATTTAGTAAAAAATTTGAATGTTCTTCTCACATTCATTCAATATTGCTCGAAAAGCAGCTATAACTGTACAAAAAATGAAGGACCAATATGAAGTTAGTCCCCAATGATCAATGCTACCTCATTGACATGGGATTCATTGCCTCAGTGGATGAACAATACTTAAGATGCATTTAACTTATGTACTTTACCAGGTATATTTCCCTTCTCACTCAATTCTTATGTTGACAATTTGGTATAAAATAGGAATACTTGGAGATATTTGTGATCAATGTAAATTATTTTTACTACTTACAATATCACAAACAGTGATTATGCTAATACATGTTATTATGTACTAGCTAATACTTCCTAAAAGTTCACTTTGATTCTCTAGCTATGAACTTTATTATATACACTTTGCAATCTATTCTAACAGTTGATATCTCATTTTTATATTAAATTAAGCAATTGATTTAAATCTAATGATGGATACAACCCTGTGGTTTCTATACCTTACTTAATTGAGTACCGAAGTTTCAAGTCAGTCACCATTTCGAATAACTTCAACAGATTCTCCCCACCTCTTTTCTATGGCAACTTTAACACCAAGAGGTATGTTTTCTTTTTTCCCTTGTAGTTTTATGACTTTTTTCTCTACGACCAATGTTGCTTATTTTTTATTATTTATCAACTTTTATTTAAGAGAATTCTATACTTAGATTTTATTTTACTTACATTTGATGTTTGATGTGCAATAACTTGATCTTGGACAATTGATAATGGGTGTTGGGACTATGTAATTCTTTTGATTTTTTATTGTAATGTCCCATTTCTTTGAATGTTTGCGGTGATTTTTTCCTACTACTGGGGCAAAGTTCTTATATATTTTAGCTACTTTTGAATCTATAGTCTTACTTGATTATTAACTTATTTAGAGTACATTTGTGTTACTATTTCATTTGTTAGGGAATTTTTCTTTTTGCTTCACTTAATCTAAAGTGTTGTAGCGTGCTATATGAATATTGAATTATCAATTATAAGTCTTAAATCTTCTAAAGTTTGGTATGTTGTTGTAACTCATTATATTGTTTTTCTTTAATTTGTGATTGATTTTACTGTGTGATTTAATTGCATTTTGGTGTGTTGAGCGTGTGTGCTAAAACCTTGTATTCTTAATAGTATTAGTGATTTTGCTTGTACTGTTGTTTTGCGTTTAGTATTAAAATGCTTTTTTTCTTCTTCTAATTAACACATGATTCTAATTTTGGAATGCAATTGAAATGAATTCTATGTGTAATATGTGAATTTGTATTTGGACGGTTTCATAATTTTTTATAGTGATTCTTTACTCATGAGTTAAATCTTAAATTCGTTGTAATAATCTTCATCATTTGTGCAACCGTGTTGTTTCCTTTTAATATACTTTATCTTCTAATTAATTAATGATTTTGATTTAACCGGAATTTAAGTTATTTATTGGTGTTGTATCTTAATTTGCATTTCATGAATTCTTCATTTTCAGTAATGAATCTTGAATTCCTTTAGTTAATTTGGTTGAATTGATGATGTTTTTAATGAATCTTGTGTTACATGTATTTTTATTTTCATGGTTTGTTCATTGTTTGGATACTTTTAATGCATAGCTTTATTGTTTGTCGATCTCTTAGAGACAATCTTAGTTATAAGTCAAAACATTGGTGGGTTAATTTTTTGATGTTTGGTGTCATGAATATATTTTGTGTTATTATTTATTGTATATGGGATGTAAATTCATTAAAATTGTATAAATTTCGAAATTGACTATCATATTATAGAGAATCTTGAATTATTTTAGTTAATTTGGTTGAATTGAAGTTCTTACTGAATCTTGTCTTACATGTATAGGGTTTGTTCATTGTTTTGATACTTGATAGCAATTCTTTATTATTTGTTGGTCCCATTAGAGGCGATTCGTAGTGTTTATGTGTCAAATTAACAAAAGGAATTCAATATTTAATACACTAAGAACATCGTCAAATTGACACATAAACACTACGAATCATCTCTGGGGACCAACAAATAAGAAAGAATTGCAATCAAGTATCAAACAATGAACAAACCCATACATGTAAGACAAGATTCATGAAACTTCATTTCAACCAAATTAACTAAAAGAATTAAAGATTCTCTATGATATGATAATCAATTTAAAATTTATACAATTTTAATGAATTTACATCCCATATACAATAAATAATAACAAAAAATATATTCATGACACCAAACATCAAAAAAATTAACCCACCAATGTTTTAACTTATAACTAAGATTGTCTATAATAAGAAGACCGACAAACAATAAAGAACTGCAATCAAAGTATCAAAACAATGATAATGTTCTTAGTGAATATTGTTCTTAGTGAAGTTATTTGAAATGGTGACCGACTATGAATATTGAATTCCTTTTGTTAATTTGGTTGAATTGATAATGTTCTTAGTGAATCTTATGTTATATGTATTTTCTTTTTCATGATTTGTTCATTGTTTGATACTTTGATTGTAGTTCTTTATTGTTTGTTGGTCTCCTTAGAGACAATGTTAGTGTTTATGTGTCAAAACATTGGTGGTTTAGTATGTTTTGTGTCATGAAAATATGTTGTGTTATTATTTATCGTATATGGGGTGTGAATTCATTGAATCTATCATTTTTAAAATTGAGTTAGACTGTGTTGCTTACTAATATTAAATTATTAGAACTTATTTTCTTATATTGTAATATCATATCACAGTGAGCCTTGAAATCCTTTAGTTAATTTGGTTGAATTGATGTTCTTAGTGAATCTTGTGTTACATGTATTTTTTTTTCATAACCGAAATTTAAGTTAATTATTGGTGTTGTATCTTAATTTGCATTTCATGAATTCTTCATTTGCAGTAGTGAATCTGGAATTCCTTTAGTTAATTTGGTAGAATTGATGATGTTTTTTTGAATGAATCTTGTGTACATGTATTTTCTTCTTCATGGTTTGTTCATTTTTTTTAACACTTTGATAGTGGTTCTTTATTGTTTGTCGGTCTCCTTAGAGATAATCTTAGTTATAACTCAAAACATTGGTGGGTTAATTTTTTTTTATGTTTGGTGTCATGAATATATTTTATGTTATTCTTTATTGTATATGGGATGTAAATTCACTAAAATTGTATAAATTTTGAAATCGACTATCATGTCATAGAGAATCTTGAATTCTTTTAATTAATTTGGTAGAATTTATGTTCATACTGAATCTTGTCTTACATTTATGGGGTTTGTTCATTATTTTGATACTTGACTGCCATTCTTTATTATTTGTTGGTCTCCATAGAGACGATTAGTTTATCTGTCAAATTCATTGATGATGTTCTTTGTGTTTTGAATCTTGAATTCGTTTAGTTAATTTGGTTGAATTGATAATGTTCTTCGTGAATCGTGTTTTATATGTATTTTGTTTTTTGTTTGCTGGTCTTCTTTGAGACAATCTTAGTGTTTATGAGTCGAAACATTGGTGGTGGGTTAGTATGTTTGATGTTTTGTATCGTGAAAATATTTTGTTTATTATTTATCATATATTGGGTGTTCATTGAATTGTATAATTTTTAAAATTGAGTTAGACTATGTTACTTACTAATATTAAAAAATTAGAACTTATTTTCTTATATTTTAATATCATATCACAGTGAATCTTGAAATTCTTTAGTTAATTTAGTTGAATTGATATTCGTAGTGAATCTTGCGTTACATATATTTTCTTTTGCATAACCGAGATTTAAGTTGTTTATTGGTGTTGTATCTTAGTTTGCATTTCATGAATTCTTCATTTTCAGTAGTGAATCTTGAATTTCTTTAGTTAATTTGGTTGAATTGATGATGTTTTTAATGAATCTTATGTTACATGTATTTTCTTTTTCATGGTTTGTTCATTGTTTTGATACTTTGATTGCATTTCTTTATTGTTTGTCGGTCTCCTTATTATAGACAATCTTAGTTATAAGTCAAAACATTGGTGAGTTATTTTTTTTGATGTTTTGTGTCATAAATATATTTTGTGTTATTATTTAGTGTTTTGAATATTGAATTCCTTTTGTTAATTTGGTTGAATTGATAATATTCTTAGTGAATCTTGTGTTATATGTATTTTCTTTTTCATGATTTGTTCATTATTTGATACTCTGATTGTAGTTCTTTATTGTTTGTTGGTCTCCTTAGAGACAATGTTAGTGTTTATGTGTCAAAATATTGGTGGTTTAGTATGTTTGATGTTTTGTGTCGTGAAAATATTTTTTGTTATTATTTATCGTATATGGGGTGTGAATTCATTGCATTCTATAATTTTTAAAATTGAGTTAGACTGTTTTGCTTACTTATATTAAATTATTAGAACTTATTTTCTTATATTGTAGTATCATATCACAGTTTGCCTTGAAATCCTTTAGTTAATTTGGTTGAATTGATGTTGTTAGTGAATCTTGTGTTACATGTATTTTCCTTTTCATAACCAAAATATAAGTTATTTATTGGTGTTGTATCTTAATTTGCATTTCATTAATTCTTCATTTTCAGTAGTGAATCTGGAATTCCTTTAGTTAATTTTGAATGAATCTTGTGTACATATATTTTCTTTTTCATGGTTTGTTCATTGTTTTGATACTTTGATGGCGGTGATTTATTGTTTGTGTCTCCTTAGAGATAATCTTAGCTATAAGTCAAAACATTGGTGGGTTAAATTTTTTTTATGTTTGGTGTCATTAATATATTTTGTGTTATTATTTATTGTATATGGGATGAAAATTCACTAAAATTGTATAAATTATGAAATAGACTATTATGTCATAGAGAATCTAGAATTCCTTTAGTTAATTTGGTTGAATTGATGTTCATAGTGAATCTTTTCTTACATGTATGGGTTTGTTCATTGTTTTGATACTTGACTGCCATTCTTTATTATTTGTTGATCTCCATAGAGACGATTAGTTTATGTGTCAAATTCATTGATGATGTTCTTTGTGTTTTGAATCTTGAATTCCTTTAGTTAATTTGGTTGAATTGATAATGTTCTTCGTGAATCTTGTTTTATATGTATTTTCTTTTTCATGATTTGTTCATTATTTTGATAATTTGATTGTAGTTCTTTATTGTTTGATGGTCTTCTTTGAGACAATATTAGTGTTTATGAGTCGAAACATTGGTGGTGGGTTAGTATGTTTGATGTTTTGTATCGTGAAAATATTTTGTGTTATTATTTATCATATATTGGGTGTTCATTGAATTGTATAATTTTTAAAATCGAGTTAGACTACATTACTTACTAATATTAAATTATTAGAACTTATTTTCTTATATTTTAATATCATATCATAGTTAATTTAGTTGAATTGATATTCTTAGTGAATCTTGTGTTACATGTATTTTCTTTTGCATAACCGAGATTTAAGTTGTTTATTGGTGTTGTATCTTAGTTTGTTTTTCATGAATTCTTCATTTTCAGTAGTGAATCTTGAATTCTTTTAGTTAATTTGGTTGAATTGATGATGTTTGAAATGAATATTATGTTACATGTATTTTCTTTTTCAAGGTTTGTTCATTGTTTTGATACTTTGATTGCAGTTCTTTATTCTTTGTCGGACTCCTTATCATTGACAATCTTAGTAAGTCAAAACATTGGTGGGTTAATTTTATTGATGTTTGGTGTCATGAATATATTTGTGTTATTATTTATTGTATATGGGATTTAAATTCACTAAAATTGTATACATTTTTAAATTGACTATCATATCTTAGAGAATCTTGAATTCCTTTAGTTAATTTGATTGAATTGAAGTTCTTACTGAATCTCGTCTTACATGTATTGGGTTTTGTTCATTTTTTGATACTTGATTGCAATTCTTTATTATTTGTTGGTCCCCTTTGAGACGATTCGTAGTGTTTATGTGTCAAATTCATTGATGATGTTCTTAGTGTTTTGAATATTGAATTCCTTCTGTCAATTTGGTTGAATTGATAATGTTCTTAGTGAATCTTGTGTTATATGTATTTTCTTTTTCATGATTTGTTCCTTGTTTGATACTTTGATTGTAGTTCTTTATTGTTTGTTGGTCTCTCCTTAGAGACAATGTTAGTGTTTATGTGTCAAAACATTTGTGGTTTAGTATGTTTGATGTTTTGTGTCGTGAAAATATTTTGTGTTATTATTTATCATATATGAGGTGTGAATTCATTGAATTCTATAATTTTTAAAATTGAGTTAGACTGTTTTGCTTACTTATATTAAATTATTAGAACTTACTTTCTTATATTGTAGTATCATATCACAGTGAGCCTTGAAATCCTTTAGTTAATTTGGTTGAATTGATGTTGTTAGTGAAACTTGTGTAACATGTATTTTCCTTTTCATAAACAAAATATAACTTATTTATTGGTGTTGTATCTTAATTTGCATTTCATTAATTCTTCATTTTCAGTAGTGAATCTGGAATTCCTTTAGTTAATTTGGTTGAATTAATGATGTTTTTTGAATGAATCTTGTGTACATATATTTTCTTTTTCATGGTTTGTTCATTGTTTTGATACTTTGATGGCGGTGATTTATTGTTTGTGTCTCTTTAGCTATAAGTCAATACATTGGTGGTTTAATTTTTTTTGATGTTTGGTGTCATTATTATATTTTGTGTTATTATTTATTGTATATGGGATGCAAATTCACTAAAATTGTATAAATTATGAAATAGACTATTATGTCATAGAGAATCTTGAATTCCTTTAGTTAATTTGGTTGAATTGATGTTCATAGTGAATCTTGTCTTACATGTATGGGTTTGTTCATTGTTTTGTACTTGATTGCCATTCTTTATTATTTGTTGGTCTCCATGGAGACGATTAGTTTGTATCAAATTCATTGATGATGTTCTTAGTGTTTTGAATCTTGAATTCCTTTAATTAATTTGGTTGAATTGATAACGTTCTTCGTGAATCTTGTTTTATATGTATTTTCTTTTTCATGATTTGTTCATTATTTTGATAATTTGATTGCAGTTCTTTATTGTTTGCTGGTCTTCTTTGAGACAATCTTAGTGTTTATGAGTCGAAACATTGGTGGTGGGTTAGTATGTTTGATGTTTTGTATCGTGAAAATATTTTGTATTATTATTTATCATCTATCGGGTGTTCATTGAATTGTATAATTTTTTAAAATCGAGTTAGACTACGTCACTTACTAATATTAAATTATTAGAACTTATTTTCTTATATTTTAATATCATATCATAGTGAATCTTGAAATCCTTTAGTTAATTTAATTGAATTGATATTCTTAATGAATCTTGTGTTACATGTATTTTCTTTTGCATAACTGAGATTTAAGTTGTTTATTGGTGTTGTATCTTAGTTTGTTTTTCAAGAATTCTTCATTTTCAATAGTGAATCTTGAATTCTTTTAGTTAATTTGGTTGAATTGATGATGTTTTAAATGAATCTTATGTTACATGTATTTTTGTTTTTCTAGATTTGTTCATTGTTTTGATACTTTGACTGCAGTTCTTTATTCTTTGTCGGACTCCTTATCATAGACAATCTTAGTTATAAGTCAAAACATTGGTGGGTTAATTTTTTTGATGTTTGGTGTCATGAATATATTTTGTGTTATTATTTATTGTATATGAGATGTAAATTCATTAAAATTGTATATATTTTTAAATTGACTATCATATCATAGAGAATCTTGATGTCCTTTAGTTAATTTGGTTGAATTGAAGTTCTTACTGAATCTTGTCTTACATGTATTGGGTTTTGTTCATTGTTTTGATACTTGATTGCAATTCTTTATTATTTGTTGGTCCCCTTTGAGACGATTCATAGTGTTTATGTGTCAAATTCATTGATGATGTTCTTAGTGTTTTGTATATTGAATTCCTTCTGTTAATTTGGTTGAATTGATAATGTTCTTAGTGAATCTTGTTTTATATGTATTTTCTTTTTCATGATTTGTTCATTTTTTGATACTTTGATTGTAGTTCTTTATTGTTTGTCGGTCTCCTTAGAGACAATGTTAGTGTTTATGTGTCAAAACATTGGTGGTTTTGTATGTTTGATGTTTTGTGTCGTGAAAATATTTTGTGTTATTATTTATCATATATGGGGTGTGAATTCATTGAATTCTATAAATTTTCAAAATTGAGTTAGACTGTGTTACTTACTAATATTAAATTATTAGAAAACTTATTTTCTTTTATTGTAGTATCATATCATAGCGAGCTTTGAAATCCTTTAGTTAATTTGGTTGAAGTTATGTTCCTAGTAAATCTTATGTTATATGTATTTTCTTTTTCATAACCGAAATTTAAGTTATTTATTGGTCGTATCTTAATTTACATTTCATGAATTCGTCATTTTCAATAGTGAATCTGGAATTCCTTTAGTTAATTTGATTGATTTGATGATGTTTTTTGAATGAATCTGGTGTACATGTATTTTCTTTTTCATGGTTTCTTCATTATTTTGATAATTTGATAGCGGTTCTTTATTGTTTGTCGGTCTCCTTAGAGACAATCTTAGTTATAAGTCAAAACAGTGGTGGGTTAATTTTTTTATGTTTGGTATCATTAATATATTTTGTTATATTTTTATTGTATATGGGATGTAAATTCACTAAAATTGTATAAATTATGAAATAGTCTATCATGTCATACAGAATCTTGAATTCCTTTAGTTAATTTGGTTGAATTGATGTTCATAGTGAATCTTGTCTTACATGTATGTGGTTTGTTCATTGTTTTGATACTTGACTGCCATTCTTTATTATTTGTTGGTCTCCATAGAGACGATTAGTTTATGTGTCAAATTCATTGATGACGTTCTTAATGTTTTGAATCTTGAATAACTTTAGTTAATTTGGTTGAATTGATAATGTTCTTCGTGAATCTTGTTTTATATATATTTTCTTTTTCATGATTTGTTCACTATTTTGATAATTTGATTGTAGTTCTTTATTGTTTGATGGTCTTCTTTGAGACAATCTTAGTGTTTATGAGTCGAAACATTGGTGTTGGGTTAGTATGTTTGATGTTTTGTATCGTGAAAATATTTTGTGTTATTATTTATCATATATTGGGTGTTCATTGAATTGGATAATTTTTAAAATCGAGTTAGACTACGTTACTTACTAATATTAAATTATTAGAACTTATTTTCTTATATTTTAATATCATATCATAGTGAATCTTGAAATCTTTTAATTAATTTAGTTGAATTGATATTCTTAGTGAATCTTGTGTTACATGTATTTTCTTTTGCATAACCGAGATTTAAGCTGTTTATTGGTATTGTATCTTTGTTTGCATTTCATGAATTCTTCATTTTCATAGTGAATCTTGAATTCCTTAGTTAATTTGGTTGAACTGATGATATTTTTAATGAATCTTATGTTACATGTATTTTCTTTTTCATGATTTGTTCATTGTTTTGATACTTTGATTGGAGTTCTTTATTCTTTGTCGGACTCCTTATCATAGACAATCTTAGTTATAAGTCAAAACATTGGTGAGTTAATTTTTTTGATGTTTTGTGTCATGAATATATTTTTTGTTATTATTTATTTTATATGGGATGTAAATTCATTAAAATTGTAACACCCCAGTTTCCGGGAGATAAAGAAATGGGCTCGTGACGACACTACTAGCCTTTCTTTAATAAATAGATAATGTGCCCTTAGAGTTGGACAACACATTCTTGGCAAAAAGATACATCATAATTGTACATAACAAATATTGCCAAAATTATATTTATACTATCTCACAGCGGGATCAAGTTCGAAGGTCGAGACGAAATGACATTTCATACTAAGCATATATTATATGTAAATAACATTCGCTATAAAAGCGATGACAAAAGAGATTCGGATTAAGCAATTTAGGAATATTAATATGGTGAAAAGCGGTCTTCACCATGTGAAGATAAGGCGATGGAAGTAAGTCGAGATATTCTTTGGAGAAACATCAACAACCCTTCCTCACCGCATGCGTCTCCACCGGTAGCTCAATGCAAAGGGTTTTGAAAAGCATTGCGGTGATACTAATATACTCGATGGGTTTAGCCATTTGAAAACATTTGAAACCATTTGTTAAAAGAATAATCCATGCTTTGAACAATTATAACATAGAAATATTTTAAAGCATTCTATGCATACGTAAAAGCATTATGGATCCATTTTCGATCTCTCATCTATTGGTGCTTCTTTGTCAGCGTGAACATGTGGGAGCGACCACGAGATCCACTACCATGCATGTTTGAAATGGGAGCGGCCCAAGTCGGCGATCGAGATAAGTGGGGCACCCACAATACCCCTTGTGTACACTAACCCGACCGGGCGATCCATCGCTCACCGATCAAGATCCGATCGTTAAACAACGAGCACTTTACACAATAGAGTTAAAACATTTATAACATGGATATTCATTTGCATTTTGCATAAACATTTAGAGTTCAATAACTCATAACATACTTTTGAAAATAAAACCCACCTTTATTGCAGCAAAATCGAGCAACTGAAAATGATTGATCGGATCCTAAGTATCCTCTTCTGTAGGGCCTACAAGATAAGTTCTCAACTTAAATTATACACCTAAAAACCAAACTTAAAATCTATCATAATTGTCATCACGTTCCTAACTAGATTCGCTACATCCGGGTTTTCAGAATTTCAAATTAAATCTTTGAAATTTAATTTCTCGGCTAAGGGCACCAACAATACCCTTACTCGACTTTGATTTTGAAAGCTTAATTAGATTTTGAAAAATCAAATTATCAAAATACTTTTTTGATTTAAAAAAAGTATACAAAAATTTAGTTTATTTCAAATAAACTATTTTCAGAATAAACTTATAATCAAGCAACATAAGTACTTAATATATATACTTATTCATAAATCGTGAAATTAACACATCGAGCAATAATAAACCCAACAAGTCTGAAAGCACTTATTTACTATGCACAAAATCAAATAATCACGTAATAATTTTCTTAAATGTATGTACTTGCATAATTAAATTAATAATGATAACAAATCACATAATATAAATTAAGGTTCAAATTAGAAATCCATTTTATTAGATATTTAGACCAACCCATTATTAAACATTAAGGGTTTAGTTTAAATAATTAAAGCAAAAAAAAAAAAAATCCATTTGCAAAATTGAAAATAAACGTCCAAAAGAAAATAAAGAAAAAGGCAAATTAATGAAAACTCAAACCAACACTATTCTCTCTCACTCTTCGGTACTCTCCAGAAACCATCTCTCTCTCAACCCCCCTAAAGAAACAGCTAACTTTTAATAAAATGTAAAGTAAACCATCAAAGAATAAATAAATAAATAAAAAAACACCAGTACACACTCTCTCTCAATCATACACTCAGTCACTCTTTTTTTTTTTCCTCTCTCTTCGATTTCTGCTCTCCAGAAACCCATCTCTCTCTTTCTCTCTCTCCCTCCCATTTCTCCTTCTTGTTCACGCCGCCGCCGCCTGCCGGAATTCGACGACCTCGAGCCAGCAGCCATCCCCCCCTTTGCCTCGCTCATCTCTCCCTTCTCATCTACTATCTCTCTCGTCTATCCCTCTCTCCACTGGATTCACCAAAATCCCCTTATTTCTCCTCCACAATCGTCGTCGTCTCTGTCCACCGCCACCATCACCGCCGGTGAGGCAGCGGCAACAGCCACTCCCATCTCCTCACCTATCTAACACTCTAACCACCTCCTGAATTTCCCTCTCAAAAAAAAAACAAAAAACGAAACCCCCTTCCCATTTTTGGCTGAACAGCCGACGGTAGCTCCACCGCGCCACCCCAACGTCGGCCCGTCATCCTTGACTCACACCCAACAAGACTCAAAGCACAAAAAAAAACAATATGCAGGCTATATATACATATATATATATATATAGTTATATGTTTTATTTATTAAACAAGGTTATAGCTGTTGTATTTTGTGATCCATCTTCCATTTTCCCCTTTTGTTTACATTCCCTTTTTGCATAAACCGAAAAGAATTCTATTTCTGTTCTTGTTATTTAAGTTATGCAGCATGTATATGTTATAAAGTCTGTTTGTGTGCTTCTAGTCAAGAGTGCATCATACGGTTATAAAGTTTGAGCAGGGAATTGAAGTTTCACCTCTGGGAATCAATTCTGATGCTGTTTGTTTACTGCAGAAAACAAGTATAGATGTATTATCATTATTTGTTCAAGCCTGATGTTGTAAAAGATACATAGGGAAAGATGATATATGTTGAAGGGGGAAAACCTTGGGAAACTGATGAATTATGATGTTGCTGTTTTTGTGGAGCAGAACTGAGCATCGAATAGAGATTTTGGTAGAGCAGGTACTGATTGTTGTAGTTGATAGAAGAAGGAAATTGAGATGAGATGAAAATTCTACTTCTGTGGGTTTTGAAGTGGTGCAAAAATAAACTGATGCTCGATGGTGGATTTTATAGAAGAATTTGGAGATGTGGAAGAAGCGGAGGCCTTGTAATTATTAATCTTGTTTTTATTTAATTAATATGTCATTAAGAAAATATCTGGATATTAATAATTGGGTTTATCTTGTTCAATATGGCCCAGATAAACAAAATATCCAACATTCTAAATTTCTAAAAGCCCGAAACGAAAATCTTTAATTTAAAGGTTCATTTTATTTAACTTGGCCCAATTTTAAAAATATATATTGATTTGGGTTTTTATATGCCCATAAAATTTGGATCCAATACCTTTTTTTTTTAAAGTCCAGTAATTAGCCCATCATCTCAAAGTCATTACAAAACCTATTCAACAAAAATTAACATATACATATGTATATACAGATTTATCACATAATCCATATATACTTTCAATGTAATATGGATGTATAAAAATTTGTTTTTGCTCAAAACTTTGTTGGAATTAAAAATTCATTTTTTTTTACCGGGAGCGAATCAACTTAAATTCTAAATTCAAGAATTCTTTTAAAACTTATTTGTAGAAAAACGGGATATTACAAAAATTGTATAAATTTTGAAATTGACTATCATATCATAGAGAATCTTGAATTCCTTTAGTTAATTTGGTTAAATTGAAGTTCTTACTGAAATTTGTCTTCATGTATGGGGTTTGTTCATTGTTTTGATACTTTATTGCAATTCTTTATTATTTGTTGGTCCCCTTAGAGACGATTCGTAGTGTTTATGTGTCAAACTCATTGATGATGTTCTTAGTGTTTTGAATATTGAATTCCTTTTGTTAATTTGGTTGAATTGATAATGTTCTCAGTGAATCTTGTGTTATATGTATTTTTTTTCATGATTTGTTCATTATTTGATACTTTGATTGTAGTTCTTTATTGTTTGTTTGTCTCCTTAGAGACAATGTTAGTGTTTATGTGTCAAAATAGTGGTGGTTTAGTATGTTTGACGCTTTGTGTCGTGAAAATATTTTTTGTTATTATTTATCGTATATGGGGTGTGAATTCATTGAATTCTATAAATTTTCAAAATTGAGTTAGACTGTGTTACTTACTAATATTAAATTATTAGAAAACTTATTTTATTATATTATAGTATCATATCATAGTGAGCCTTGAAATCCTTTAGTTAATTTGGTTGAATTGATGTTCTTAGTAAATCTCATGTTATATGTATTTTCTTTTTCATAACCAGAATTTAATTTATTTATTGGTCGTTTCTTAATTTACATTTCATGAATTCTTCATTTTCAGTAGTGAATCTGTAATTTCTTTAGTTAATTTGGTTGTTGATTGAGTCAACATTTGAGCGGATAAAAAACAACATAAAATTTGATTTCTACAAAGGAAGAGCAGAAATGAAAGAAGTAAAATCCAAAATCAACCTCACCAACTTAAATAATAAAGACAAACTTTCATGTGATTTTATTTTTTAAACGATACTGTATAAAATAAGATTATTATTAAATCATGCAATTTATCGCAATATAGGGATGGTTTTTCACCATGCACGCACGCAGGGTCTTGATAAAAATGAGGCCCGGGGTGAAATAATATAATATTTCTAAATTTTTTATCAATCATAATCTTGACCTTTAACATCTTAAATATTAAGATCTAAGTCATTTTAACACATTTTATAATCTAATAAAAATTCCTAAACTAGATGTACCATCCATTTTTAAAAATTTTAGAAAAAACATTTTTCTATTTTTACATTGCTATATGACATATCAAAACATCATAATATCAAAATCATTTGTTCTTGGTGGTTTATATATCTAATGTACAAATCAAGAATTATTAAAAAATATTTTACTTCCTTATTTTTCTTAATGATAATACTTTTAACATTATAGTCAAGAGAAATTAAATCATTTTGAAATTTATGACAAAGA
Source organism: Salvia rosmarinus (assembly GCA_036937905.1). Taxonomy (NCBI): domain Eukaryota; kingdom Viridiplantae; phylum Streptophyta; class Magnoliopsida; order Lamiales; family Lamiaceae; genus Salvia; species Salvia rosmarinus. Next base: position 21,519,795 of record CM072818.1, on the reverse strand, counting down.
TAATAATGATAATGAATTTCAATATTTTGTATACGTCTAATATAATCTTGCATGACAACATCAAATCCTCCAACCATGTCGATCAATCCAAAAAAATTAACATTGTTATCTTGATAAAAAAATCATTAAATCCACGAAAAGTCAAACTGTGTTTTAGCAAAATATTTTATACTTGCAAGTGTTCTAGTTAAAACTTGTTTTCAACGATTTTTTCTCTAGAGATTTTTCATTGTAAGCCTTTGTCAATTCTTTGATTTTTATTTAATCACATGTTCAATTCATACCAAGATTTCATATTATTAATATCTTCTATTGAATCTTCATATTCTTGAAGTCATTCACTAATATGATTCCAATCTCTATATCCATCATTTACTAATCAACTTATATTATTTTTATTTTAAATAATTTACAACAAAAACAATACACTTATCCATATATACTAACTATTTTCGATCTTGCTCAACACTATTGCTTAATTTTATAATATAGTGAGTATAAGAAAAATTTATAAATAATTTTTTTTTTCTCCCATAATTTTGGGCCAATTTTTTTTAAAAAGAAAATATAAAAATTGTCTAAATATACATATATATTTTTTCCCATAATTTTCGCCCCCAAAAAATATGTTAAATAAAACATTGTCATTCCTAAAGTTTGAACCCAAAACCTATGAAAGAACAAATCAACACTTTACTAATGCACTACATAAGCTTAAGTATTCATTCTTAGTAATACAAATATAAAGTAATTTTATAAAGTTTTTGGGCTCCCTAAACTTTGGGGGCCGGGCCATCGCCCAAGCCCGCCCGCCCTCAGGGTCGGGCCTGCACGCACAGAGGAGAATCAGCCCAATGATAAATACACATGAGTAGCCAAGGGAAAATTGGAAAAGCATAATTGGGAGAGCCGTAAAATATCATAAAGTAATGTAATTGAATAATACTAAAGTTTTTTAAGAAGGAATATCATACATATACTCATGTAATGGTTACTACGATCTAAAAGAAAAAATAAACACAAATAATATTTTATAAATAATTGAAGTGAGGTTTTAATGGTACATATTATACACCTATACATTTACAACATCTTTCTAAACGGTTAACATGGTCAATATATTTTGAATGTGTAAAATCCTGAAAAAAGACAAGAATATTCTGATTGATATATAGGGACAAAAAGCAGATGAAATTAAAAGTGACACCTAAATGTTCTAGAAATTGAAGAAGTATGCCGACATGTTTTCGTGTTTATGTAATCTTCGTGTCTAAACCGTGTACGTGTTTTTAAGGATTAATGGATCCTTCATCAACAAGAATAGGTATCACCAATCATCTTTGCGTCGAAAATAAAGTATCACAGATCTACTTCCATTTTATTTCTGGGTATTATCAAATGTCGATACAATCGTTTCCATCATTAATTAATTACCAAATCTGGATATGGCTTAGACAATGATTGGCGATATGCAATTTTTTCTTGTCGAGTTTTCATTTTGTATTTTATTTTATCAACGCATGGGGTACATAGTAATTGTCCTTTTTGGTAATGGAGGTCTCCATCCGTTTGCTTCTATGAAATATTACAGATTGTAAATTAAAACGAAAAAAAACATTAGAAAAATCATGTACAATGAACTCGATTTATAAGATGTCAGAATGATTCAAACTTAAATCTTTAAAGTCACAAATACTCCCAATGCACCACTTGACCATGCTAAAGAAAAGATAATACTCTATTTAATATTATTATATTGTCAATATTTACACAAATTCCGTGAGATTTTTTACTTCTTTAGTAGCTAGAGCCATCTCTCATATAAAAAGAACTATTGTATTTTTATTTATTTTTTTGAATTTATAGAAAACTCACTGTTACTATTTTCAGTGTATATTGGGTAAATCAGTAATTTTTGTACAATAGCGTACAACGACTTTCATATTAAAAGAATTTTATATGAACACTGAAGATGAATATTGAATTTTAAAAAGACACGAAATTGATACATCAGTTTTAATTCAATTGGATTATGAAAGTGTGGGAAAATAAAAAAAAATAAAAAAGATGCTCAGTTAGTTTTGTTGGTATTAATAGTGTCACGATTTGAAATTAATGTGCAAAACTAAAATTGGTCAAAATATTATGCAATTTCAACAGCATACCTCTCAAAGTCTCAATTGCTTATATATAAGATCATCCAATGGACATTATAGATGAGGAATAATAAAATAAAGAAAAAATCAACTCACCATAGTATTAATATATATAAAAATAAATAAGCAGTCAATTAGTTATGGCACGTAGGAGATTTGTAGTAGGAGAAAGAAACCGTCATTATAGGAGTTGCAACCACCGAAAGGGCTCCTCTAATTGAAGATAAGGATTTGGGCGATGCCTATTTGCTATCTACAAATCCAAAAGATTTTCTTGTCCCCTTCGTAGAGAGAGATTATAAAGAAAAGCCTATGAGCTTTTGATATATGTCCGGCAAATTTGAGTAATTCACATTGCTTTCCTGGAAAGCTTTTATGTAAATATCATCGTCACAATCAATATTCAATACTTCCAAATGGCATCTGTTAATTGATTGATCATGTACACACGTCATGGTAGTTTTCGCAATTTTAATTGTCCATATTCCTTATTTCTAAAGAAGCTATTCCTCCAAGAGACCCACATTCCAACCTCATAAAAATGTGAGAGAATAAATCATGGTAACTTAATAGTTAAAAAGCTCAACATCTAAACCCTATTCAAGATCGAATCGAAGAGATATTGAAGGAGATATTCGAGGATCAAGATATAGAAGGAGATCGGATCCCATGAAGCGAGGATCCAAGTCAATCTTTAGAGATCCACAACATGTATAAATAGAGGTTTGGTTGAAGGTAGAAGGGTTAACAACTATTTGAATACTACGACTTTTCAATACATTCATTGTAATCCGACATAGTGAAAGTATTGAGGAATCACTCCTCAGTGGACGTAGATCTTATTCTTGATCGAACCACGTAAAAGTCTCTCGTGTTCTTTCTTGCTTTCATAAATCTACACAAGATTTATCATTGGCGCGTTGTGGGAACATTTGAACAAAAGCTTCGTTTTCTACACAAATCAATGACGAGAACTCGTGCAAATGCTAGCACCGCCGGTGGTCTTGGCAACAACCGCTCTGAAGACCAGATTAAGTGGTCACGCAATAGTGGGGAAGGGATCGCGGAGACCGAAGGCAACAATACACGAGGGTTACATAGAAAACCTTCCTATACACCGATCGCCGCCTATCGAGAGGAAGATGCCGATCTCAACGTGGTGAACAAACAATTCACCCGTCTCACGAGGTCCTCGGTCGGTGTATGCAATTCCTCAGCGCCAACATCGGCCAATTCGAATTTCCTCAACCCGGAGGGCAAGCGGGCGGGCACCTCAAGAACGCCCGGTTGGTAGTCACGGGCGCCCGGTCGTTCGCCTCCCGAAATAACCAGCGCTACGCCTCGGTGCGATAGCGAGAACTCGCCTCGGCAAGTCGTCGAAGTCGATCACCTCGGCGGACAACGAAATCATTCGCCCGGCGTCACCCGCGGTCGGTCGCCTCGATACAACTACGAAGTCGCTCACCTCGACACCGTCCACGGGCGAGCAGGACGAAGAGAGATGAGGCGAGTAGATCTCCTCATCAAAGAGGCGACAGGTAGCTACGGTCTCCCCCTCCAGAAAGAGATGGCAGCGAGCTACGGGGTTCGGCCAACACGGACGGATTATCTCCCTTTCTCGAGGAAATCACGGATACGCCTTTGCCCCAGCGATATAGGGCACCCAACATCGGCGCTACGATGGCCTCGGGATCCTCCGACTTTTTTACCTACACCACCAATATGGCGAATCGAGGAATGGAAGATTTTCACATGTGCAAAATCTTCCCAGTCTTGATCTCAACGCCGACGGTGGTTCACCTCACTCCGCCGAGCAGCATACACGCTTGAGGATCTCATGGATCGGTTTAAATGGCGCTTCTACCGAAGATGCCACCTCGGCAACCATCGTCCGACCTGCTCACCATCCGCCATGGGCGAGGCGAGGCGATGTCAAATTTCGTCTCGCGGTTGATCAAGAGTCCTCAAAATTGATGAAAGTAACGATCTCTACATCATCAATGCGTTCAAAACGGATCGACTGGCGCGAACAAAGAGATCACCGAGGAAAAGCGAAGGCGGTAGCCTCGGACCACGGTCGACAACTACGTCGAAGGGGACGAGTTGGATCGCGAAGAGAGAGACACCGGACGGCGGAAGGTCGAGAGGAAGAAGCCGGATGATCGGGAAGAGCGCGATGCGAAGTGCCTTGATAGGATCGAAAGGCCCGATCGAATCTAGGTGGGACCTCGGCCAAACCACAGGCGACAACGCACCTCATCTGCTCAAATCGAGGCGGAAATATTTGAGCTCCACGCTGAGCTCTTCCGAAACCCTCCCATAAAAGGAGGATCGAAGAGAGTCGACCGATAAGTATTGTGATTACCATCAAGGGTATGGTCACAATACCGAGGATTCTGAAACACGAGTTCGCGGATCGACAAGCTCGTTAAAGGAGGCGCTTAAGAGTACCTCGGCCGACTGAGTCGGGGAATAAGAAGCGAGAGGAAAGAATGGAGGTGGCAACAAGCTGGGGGCCGACCTCGGCGATGATACAACACGAAGATGGCGAGGATGATGGTCCCAACACAATGGAGCAAGTCTATGCCATCACCGGACTGCCCATAGGTGCAGCGAGGTCGTCGTTGGCTGACTCGAGACCGATCCCGAGGCGCCAAAAACAAAGCGACTCGGGACGGTGAGAGCATCGTGTTCTCAATGGCGACCAGGTGCAGATCATGCCCCACGAAGCGCGATTACTATACAAGCCGTGGTGGGCAACAAGAACGTCCACGGGGTCTACATCGACGCCGGTGCCTCTGTCGGCATCATTTTCCAAAGCTGCCTAGACAAACTCGAGGTCGGAGGGATCAAATACATCCCGCACCGTCAAAATCTGCGGAGCTTCACTCGAGCGGTCCAACGAAGGCGTTATCACCGCTTCCGATCACCGTGGGGCGTCTCCCAAGTCGGTCACCAAGGCCATTCAGTTCTTCTGGTCGAGCTCCTCTCCATACAACATCATCCTTGGGAGGCGGCTCTACGCCACCAGGCCGTTGCTCGGTCTACCACCTCACCATCAAAATACCCACCCGGTGGGGTGTTAAGCATCGGGGTGACCAAATGGCGGCTAAAGAATGCTTACGAGTCTCAACCCAAGATGTGGCCTTACCTTAGGCCTAGCAATTCTGAGAACCTCGAGGCTGCCGCCCGGACGATCGGACGACCTCCAATTATATGACGACCACCCTCCAAAGTCGTCAAGGTCGGCACCTGGGTCCCGGTGATATCCGGCGACACGTTGTACAACCGAGGGAATACAGGGCGTGTTCGCATGGTCCCCACTCGGCATGACCGAGTGTCACCCAAGCTCATCACTCACCGACTCAACATCGACCCGGCTACCAAACCGGTTCGGCGAAGAAAAGAGGGTTTGCGGAGCGCAGCCGAGCCGTAGAGATGAGGTGACCCAACTCGGAGGCTAAAATCTGTTCGAGGTCAGTACCCGACACGGATGGCTAATCGATCGTGGTCCGAAAGCGGGAGGGTGGCGCGTGTGTCGACTATACCGACCTCAACAAATCTTGTCCAGGATTGTTACCCTCCCGATATTAACAAGAAGGTGGAGAGCGGTGGGCCACGAAATCTTGATTTCTGGATGCGTACAAGGGTACCACAAGTCTTGATGAGTAAGGAGGATGCTCCAAAGCGACATTCATCAACGACTTGGTGTCTTCGCGTGCAAAAAATGCCTTCGGCTGAAAAGCGCGAGCTACCTACCAAATGATGGTGGGCGCAATATTGAAAGATCATATAGGGAGGATCGTCGAGGGTCTCGTCGGCGACATCGTGGTCAGCCAAAAAGCAGTTGCGCGGCGACCTCGGAACTATCCTCCAACTCCTCGGTCGGTCAACCTCAAGCTCAACCCCAAAAGTGCACGTTCATGGTGGCGGGAAATTCACGGGGTCTTTGGGTTTCTCGAAGGCTTGAAGGCCAATCCACCAAGGTGAAGGCGATACTTGACATGCAAGTACGAAAACAATCCGTGAGATCCACAAACTCACCGGATGCTTGGCCGATCTCGTGATTCCTATCTTTGGCTGCCGAAACAACTTCCTTTCTTGAAGATCTTGAGAAGAGCCGGGACTTAGCACAGGAGGAAGAACACCATGTAGCCTTCACCCGTTGAAAGAGTACCTCCGACACACACCTTGTCCGCCCGAAAAAGGCGAACTCATTTCCTTATACAGCCGCCTCGGACGAGGCAATCGATCTTGTCTTGATGCGAGGCGAGTCGACGACAACTCCCAATTTACTTCATCACCGAGCTCTCAAGGGACCGGAGACTAGGTACACGGCTTGAAAAAATAGCGTTGGCGGTGAGCATGGCGACGTCTCGACCTTATTTTCAAGCCCATTCCATCTGGTCTTGGTGACTTACCCACGAGATAAGTCTTGTCAAAACCGGAATCGTCGGGGCGTATAGCCAGTGGGCACTGGAGCTCGGCGAGCATGATATCTTATACTCCGGACCGCCATAAAGGGCAAGCTCTGGCGATTTCACGGTGGAGGCCAAATTTACGAGTCGGTCCACGGAGAGGTCACTCCGACCTCCGCTCTCACAACGGAGTAACCTACCTCGACCTACGATGGTGTTGGCGGATGTATGTGGATGGGGCTTCGTGCAAAAGCAGTGGCGGAGCGGGCATCTTGCTCCTCGGCCGGAAAAAAAGTGACCTATGCACCGGTTTCCTTCCGATGATTAGGCGTATTTTATACGTACATTTTGGATATTTTTGATAAGTTTAAATGCTTAATATCTACTTAATCATATTTTATGAAGCTAATTACATATTTTGTGGATTTTGTAGGTGTTGATATTATTTTTGAAGAAATAAGCATGCTTTTGGAAGGAAATTGAAGACAAGGAAATGGATGAAGATTTATTTGAAAGCTTATGAGATTTTATTATTATTTTTGGAGGCCCTTTTAGTTGGTTTGGCCTTTTTTTTTGTTTCGGCCCTTTTATTTTAAGATTAGGTTTATATATATTTTATTAGTTTAGTTGTTTGGCGACAATCACAATTCCTACGCCTCCAAACTCACAACTCAAATCTCACGCCTCCAACTTGCATTCCAGAAGGCATTTTGACGTGAACATATTGGGAGGCTATCAAGATTTATTTTTTCTTCATTATTCCAGCAGCCATGACTTTATTGTCTTCTTTTAATTATTCTTTGCTTTTATTCTATTATGAATTCTAGCTAATCTCTTTTATTCTGGCAACGATTAAGGAAGCCCTAGCATGATTCCTATGTGAGATCTAATTTGTTATTTATCCTTTAATTCGTATGCAAGTATTTGTTGTTCTCTATTTTCTCTGTGATTTAATTGTTTCAATTAAGCTAGGTAGTCGCGAATATTTAGTGAGTTGGAATTAATTAATAGCCAATTAAATCGGCCATACGTAATCGTGGTTTAGGTTTGATTAGTGGTAAATTGACCTTGGTCGAGGAATAACAATCTTAATTGGTAATCTGCGTCGAGTTTATCGGTTTTGAATCGGGTCTCTAGTTCTTAATCTTGTTGATTCATTAAACCTATAGGCGTCTCTACGGTTGTCGATCGATTAGAAAATAGTTAGTGAAGCGTCTTCCTAATTATCGAGAAGCTAAGGAGAGATAAGATCGCGTCGAAGCGTCTTGGTGGTCATAACTGGTTTATTTGCATTAGTTAAAGTTATCTTTGCATCGATGATCAAAATATCAAGCTAGGGTGGAATTAATTTGTTGCGGGAATATTTACGCATTTGTTACCTTTCTCAATTTTATTCTCTTTAATCAAAATTCATTCCTCTTTCTATTTATTGTTTATTTAATTATTCCTAGTTTCTAGTAATCCCAATTTCTTCGTGGTTACGTTGCAGGTCGAAAGTTTAGGAGAATTCTCGCGATCCTTGGGAGACAATTTTGTTTACTGCTGTCTGCGTAGTTTGGGCATACCGAGTGGCTGTCGATCGATTATTTTGCTGACTGCTGTCTGGGCGGATTGGGCATACCACTGTCTGTCAGTCGATTATTTTTAATTGAAAGCGCACAAAATTTTGGCGCCGTTGCGGGATCGGTTTAAGCAGTGATTCTTTCTAATTTTCGGTTTGCCAATTTTATTTATGTTATTTTCTTTTAGTTTATGCCTCGTTCTTCTCCGTACGTGTGAATTAATTTTTAATCCGAGTTGAGAAGACCGCGCGAGATGAAAAAAGCGAACCAAGGAGTTAAAGCGGTGTTAGATCAAATTCACTAGACTCGAAGTTGAACATATAGTTGAAGTTCCAAAGGGTGACGAGAGGCATTGTGAATCCTAATCCGCGAAGAGCTCGAATGATAAAGGAATTAGGCCGCCATAGGAGCGATCGCCGTTGTGCATCGTTACGCCCACTATCAATGGAAATCTTTGAAATCGACCTGCTTTCATTCAAGTGCTACCTAAGTTTGGGGATTTACACGGAGAGTGCACAAGCACCTTGAGAGTTTGATTTAGTTTCTTGCGACTTTCGTCCTAATGGTTTTAGAAGATAATTTGAAATTGCTAACTTTCTCTCACATTGCGGGCAAAGCTCGAGATTGGCTTTTGATCTTCCTCCTAGTTCGATTCGAACTTGGGATGATTTAGAAGAAATTTTGAGGAAATTCTTCCCTACAGATCAAGAGCGCAAATTTGAGAATGGCTATCGATAGCATTAAGCAAAAGAAAGCAGAGAGCTTGTCTAACTATTGGGGCGGTTTCGACAATTGTGTCGTAAATGCCACGATCATGGATTTTACGAATATCAATTGCTCACTAACTACTTTTATCGTGGTATATACGCTCTTGATAGGAAGATTGTTGATCTTTGGGGAAGTTTAACTAACAAAACATTGGAGGAAGCCACACAACTCATTCTTGACATGGTTTCCAATGGACAACAATATGAAGATGAGGATGATGACCGTTATAGACAGTTCACATGACGACTTCGGGGAGTGAAAGAAAATTGATGCTCTAACTTCCTTAGTTAGAGGCTTTGCCGTAGCTCAAACTCGAAGATGAAATGTGAGATTTGTCTTGTAAATACTCATTATCTTGATTCTTGTCCTACTGCGGGAAAATCGTCTTGAAACAAGCATGCATGGGATCCGGAGATGAGCAACATATGAATGCACAAAGGTATAGGAGAAACGATCCTTTCTCCAACACATATAATCCAGTGGAGAAACCACCCAAATTTTAGATGGAATCGGCAAGAGCACGGAATTTATGCAGAATCCTGCACAAGCTGGTCAGTATGCCCATCCCGCCAGTGCAGAACCGAATATGAGTGATATCATGAAGAGTCTCGCCCAGAGTAGTGAGATTGTTAAGAACTTGGTGCAAAGTCAGCAAGCATTCCAGCAAGAGACACAAGCCGCGTTGGGTAGTATGGGCACAGATCACTCAATTGGCCACTCAAATGAATCGAATACAAAATAACCAAGGAAGCTTCCGTCTCAAGCGGGTTGAATCCAAAGGAGAGCGTGTCTGCTGTTATTCTAAGGAGTGGAAAGATGTTAGTTGAACGAGCCTAAAAAGAAAGCGAGGAAGTAAAATATGAAGAAGAGAAAACCCAAGGCCATGAGGGCTACAGACTTCCATAGAGATCAACTCGCCAGGTAAGTGGAGAACCTAAAGTTTCAAATTCTCAATCATTGATCACACCTCCATTTCCTTCCAGTTGGCACGAAACAAGAAAGAGGAGGATGACAAAGACATTTGGAAGTTTTCAAGAAGGTGAGATAAACTTGCCTATGATTGATGCAATTAAACAAGTTCAGTGCACGAAAATTCTTGAAGAGCTTTGCTCTAAAAAATGAAGTTTGGGAATGATGCAAAATTAGAGTAAGTGAGAATGTGTGCAGTTATTCAAAGAAAATTGCATAAAAGTGTAAGGATCTGGTATGTTCACTATTCCATGCATAATTGGCAATCGGAGGATCGAGAAGTCGTGTTAGATCTAGGCGCATCAATAAATATCATGCCATACTACGTGTATAAGGACTTAAATTTAGGGCCTTTGAAGCAAGCGGTGTTGTCATTCAATTAGCGATGGGTCTAATGCATATCCACGAAGGTGTTGTTGAGAATATTCTTGTGAAAGTAAATGATATGTATTTCCTGCAGATTTTATGTTGTTGACATGGATGATTACGCTTCTTTAAGAAGATCTTTGATTTTATTAGGAAGACCATTCATGAAAGCGCTAGAGCAAAAATTGATGTGGATAAGGGTCTTTTGAGCCTCGAATTTGATGGAACATAGTCACATTTAATGTATTTGAAGCTATGAAGCATGTTGAAGATCTAAATCTGTTTACATGATTGATATTATTGACCTTTGGTTGATAACTTTGTTGAGAATTTGGGGATGATGAACTAGAGCACGTTCTTGTTAGTGCATTGAGTGAAAAGATGGAAAAACAGAGGAGAATGACGCCATTAAAGAGATTATCAAGCTGATGTACTCTGCGGAAGAAGTTCCAATTCGGCACCTGTCGAGCAGGATGCCCATCCCGACCAGTACAGAACGGAATTTTCCATATGTTGAGAAACCACCAAAGCTGGAGTTGAAGGTGTTATCTCAGCATTTGAAGTATGTGTTCTTGGGGGAGCACGACACACTACCGGTCATAATAAGCAAAGACCTTCGTGAAGAACAAGAGGAATTTGACTTGGAAATCAAGGATAAGAAGGGAGCCGAGAATTTAGTTGCTGATCATCTCAACAGACTACCGAATGACCCAGCTGGTATGCCCATACCGCATGATCCTCCAGATAGACAACAGTTTGCAGTTGAAGAGATGAAGATAGTCGAGTTTCAAGAGATGAACTTGGCTACTTCCGTAGTCAACTCCTGATCGTACCACCATAGTGTCTGGCCTTGGACCTTAAATAAAGGCGCTGCTTGGGAGCTTACCCAAGATTTTTTTTATTTTCTCACCTTTATCTTTATTTCATGTTTGTTTTTATTTTTCAGTTTGATAAAAAATAAATGTAAAAAAAAATCGAAAAAAAAGGTTGCTGATTTGGGTTTCTTTTGGCAGGTTTTGCAAGAATAGGGGTGCATCCATTAATTGCTAGAAAAGGAAGACCATATCGCTCGGATCGCCTCGCCGCAGGATGGAACAACGCCCAGCCACCTCCACCCACCACGTTCGGTGAGCATTGAGCACTTGAAGTCTCATTTTGCTTTGTTTTCTTTTGCTTATCCTATTGCTGTTTCACACATTGAGGACAATGTGTAGTGTAAGTGTGGGGGAATTTTTGGAGTCGTATGTCTATCTGTGATATCTTTTGCTGGGTATGGTTTTTTGTTCGTGTTTTGGCCATTGTGAGAAAAATAACATGAATGGAATAGATTAGAATATTGTGATGGGATTGTTTGGTTGATTTCCTTGATGAAAATAATTTTGTGAAAACCTTTATGTGTCTAAGGATGAGAAAATGTGCTTAATTGATCAAATTTTTGAAAACCTACTCAAATATGTGAGGATTGAGCTTATGAGCAAAATTATGATATGCTCCTTATTTATTAGTTGAGAGGTTATGTATTCTTGATATCTTGATGTCTGGTTTGCCTTGTTGTCATAGTCGAACTTATGAAGTTGAATTCTTGCATGAACATGATTTAGGTATTTGTTTTGGATTGATATTTGTTAACCATCTCATATTTCCCTAGAGAGCCCACTTGAGCTTTTACCTTTTTCTTGATGAATGAAAGCCACAAAATAATGAACCATAGCCTTTTTAGCCTTCTTTTGTCCCACCAACAATTTGCAAGTAGTTGAGGAAGATGAGGTGATAAATGATAAGTGATTAGTTGAATTCTAGCTATTTGGGAAAGTTGGTGTATTTTGTTCTGTTGAAAGGTGGTTGGGTTTGTGAAATGATGAGATTAAGAGTATTGATGTGGTGTGGTTACGTATTGATAAATGTGTTGTTGCCAATTTTTGATTACTTGTTGGTTCTTTGCTTAAAAAAAAAAAAAAAAAAAAAGTTGAAAAGGAAAAAAAAAGAGAAAAAGAAAAAAAAATAAAGAAGAAAGAATTGGTAGCAGAATACTAAAAAAAGAAAACGAAGTTAATGAGGAGAATGAATGTTGGGAGTAAAGTAGAATATTTTGGGTTTGTTTTGGGAGTACACATGTGGAGAAGCTAGCTTGTATTTTGTTGGATTTAATAGCCATTTTCAATACTTTTGTTTCTCCTACCTATGCACCCTAGCCCCATTACAACCTATGAAAGTCCTAATGATTTGTGCTTGAATTTCATTTCATTTTGATAGAGATAGTGATATATTGGCAAACTTGTGATGGATAGAGTCAAGATGCTTTAGTGTGAATTTATCTTGTCCTTGATTTTTGAGCGATCTTGAGTGAATCTTGTAAGGCTGGATTGATTGCACTATTTTGACTTAGACGAAGGGTGTATACATGAAGTTGTTAGAATCAATGAATGGTTTGTGGTATGAAAGGTGGTTATATTTTGATCTTGACTATGATTGTTATTTCTTGATCAATGGCCAATTGGTGTTTCTTTTGAATCGAGTTCCTACCTAGTTTGTTCTTTTATCTTTTGTTTTGCTTATGCTCGAGGCGAGCATTATTCAAGTGTGGGGACCGACCACAAATAACGAGGTGGAATATGAAGCGATCTCGGGACTCCGTCTCATGAAGGAATTGAAAGTGGAAAAGATCCAATCTTTGGAGATTCCTGGTCGTGGTAAACCGGTCTTAGGAAAATACGAGGCCAAAGAGGATCGAATGAAGCAATACCTTGAGAAGGCTAAAGAGATCTTGACCTCATTCGGTATTCCACAATTCATCGTATCCCACGAGGAGAGAACAACCGAGTGACATCCTCGATAAATTAGCCGTCATCAACAAACCCACGGTGGAGGAAGTTCATTCGGAAGCATTGCGAGCCCCACATCATCATCATCGAGATAGAACCAAACTGGATGTCTCCTATAAAGGCATATCTGGAAGAAGGTGTGCTACCCCAAGATCGACTCGAAGCGAAAAATGATGGTCAAATCCCAAAGTACCTCACGCGAAAAGCACTCTCTGAAATCCTACCTTCAACCACTCACGAGATGCCTTGGGCGGAAGAGGTGGACTACGTACTCAACGAGATTCATATGGGATCTTGTGGAAGCAACATCGGATCACGAGCTCTCTCAAAGAAGACGCGAGGTCGGTATTATGGCCCACCTCATCCAAGATTCGGCCGAGCTCGTCGGGAAGTGTCCAGTGCCGACTTCACGCCAAGTCAGCGCCTCAGACCGACCTCAGTAGCCTACAAAGTCCTTGGCCTTTTATGCAGTGGGGAATCGACATTGTTGTTCCCTTCGACCGGGCACCGGGCCAACTTCGGTATTTGGTTGTAGCCATAGACTATTTCACAAAGTGGGTCGAAGCGGAGCCTCTTTCAAACCTCACAAGCAGAAGGATTCAGACATTCGTTTGGAAAAACATAGTTTGCCGCTTCGGCATACCACATGTCTTGATCTCGGACAACGGCACCCAGTTCGTCGACAGAAACTTCAAAGAGTGGTGTGAAGAGCTCCAGATCAAACAACAGTTCACCTCGGTTGCACACCCACAGGTGAATGGTCAGACCGAAGTGACAAACCGCACGATCGTTCAAGGATTGATAAAGAGGTTTGATCGAGCCAAAGGGGATTGGGTTAAAAATCTCCCTCAAGTCCTCTGGTCGTACAGAACGACACCTCGGACTTCACACGGAGAAACACCCTTAAGCTTAGTCTACGGCACCGAGGCTGTCATACCAGCTGAGATCGGGGCACCGAGCCCACGTACTCTTCACTTCAACCAGCACGACAACGAGGAGAACCTACGGGTTAACCTTGATGCTCTAGAAGAAAAACGTGAGCTCGCCTTCATCAATGAAGCCAAGTACAAATGCCAGGTCGCAAGGTACTACAACAAGAGGGTGAGAGCCTCCACACTCCAAGTAGGCGACCTCGTCCTACGAAACAATGAGGCCAGTAAAGCCGAGCGCCTTAATAAATTAGAACCGACATGGGAAGGCCCATACCGCGTCCACGAGGACCTCGGCAAAGGGCTATAAGCGATCACCTATCGGTGCACTTATTCCCAGACACGGCATATCACTCATCTGAGGAGGTATTTTACATAGCTTTGATTTCAGATCGGCATCATGTTAGCCCTCTTTTTGCTTTTCCGAAGTGCGATGTCATTTACTTATCAATAAAACATCTGTTTTTCTAATGAGTGGATTACTTCGTCTCATCTTATATTTATGTAAACATTCATTCGGATAAAACATAATTAACCTTCAAAAGGGGACGCCCTTGCGAAGATGACAACTAAGCGCGCAGATCACCCGACACATCTGATTACTCATTAATTTGAAACATCTCCGTGCAAGCACGGATAACTCATTGATTTGAACATCTACGCGAGGCATACATATTACTCATTAATTTGAACATCTACATGAAAACGCGTCGGATCGGATCTCGTACAATTTATACCCTTTATTGGGAAGATATGCACTTGGTAATGTCTAAATACATTTACGACTAAAACCAAGTCCTAAGCTATATTTGTACCTCTTTAGGGAAAATATACACTTGATACAAAGTCTAAATACATTTATGACTATAAACCAAGTCTAGCTATATCTGAGATCACTCGGGCTTCCGAGCTCCCTTCGCCAAGACTCACTGAAGCTACACCAGTTGAAACAAAGTCCCGGGTCGGCGATGAACACCGGGATTAACTCGGTGCCTTCCACCGGTCGGCGAGTCGGCGTCACCACGACCTATTCGGGCGCTTTGATAAAGGCGCGAAGTGCCCCGACACGAAGTGGGCGCTCACGGGGCGGTCGAACTCCTGCCTCTTGATCTCGAGACCTCACGAGTGCGACCTCGACCCGACGACATCCTTCCTCGCCGACCTGAGGCCCTCGCCCGTCCAGCTCCTGATGATGGGGCCCGACCACGAGACGACATCTCCGACATGTCTGCTCCCATCAGCCGAAGCACCTCGGCGTGGTCCATATAACCGCCACCCGCCCCGACTTCTTCAACTCTCACGTCGGCAGGGTCGGCTGGAGTCTGGCTGCGGGGCTCGGGCATACGCCGTTTGCGGACGAGCTCGTAAAGCTGAAGGCATTTGACCAAGGCATCGAGGCAGTCTTTAAAATTCTTGCTGTTAGGCCCCTCCTCGTCCCTCAGCACCATGCCCTCGGCAAGCAGAAGCTGAGCTCGGTCATCGACCTCGGATATAGTAATACCACCAGATCGGTGGATCACCGCTTCATATTCAGCATGTTCCTCCGAGATCCGTGCCAACTTCTCTTGCGCCAGCTCGAGCTGTTCTTCACACAGCATCAGGCGACCTTGAATGACGTCGGCAGAGACATCCGCCTGCTGGACTTCCAGATGAATGATTCTTAGCTTCAAGGCTTCGTTCTCTGCCAGAAGACGGGCCACCTCGCGTTTAGCCCCTTGCAGCTGCTTTTTCAGCCCGGCCGACGATGTCGAGCTACCGACCCCAGCGACTTGGCTATCCATGCTGTGCAAAGTCTGGGTCAGCTCGGCCGATCGGCTCCTCCAGAACACCACCTCCTCATCCTTCTCAGCCAAAGCACCTCGGACCTCTTTCAGCTTGGTCAAGAGATCGTGATCTAGCCCAATATAATCGAAGTGGAGTGCTAAAACAAGAGAAACACATTCATATCAAAAGGTGTATTTATTATTCACAAAGTGAAATTTACAAAGCTCGGGATCTAATGACCCGGCACTTGAACCTATTACAATGGCTGTGACTGAGCCTCTTTGAGGGGCTCAGGCATCCTCCTGCTGCTTGCTCCTCCTGGCGATGCGGGCCCCTTGAGAAGGAGACTTGAGCTCGGCCCCGCCTCCCGCCGGCCCGCCTCGGCGAGGTTCTGGCTCGGTGTCTTCATCCTCCTTAGACCTTGGGTCACGGCCTCGGTAGTCGGAAGAGAAGTGGAGGAAGCGAAAGTCTCGGCGGGGAAGGAACTCGCCTCGGTAATCACGCGGCGTAGTCGCCTGCAGTCACAGGAGCGACCCAGACCCAGCCATGCACGACCTTGTCAAGTCGGGCATCTCGGCATAAACTTTCGGATGGTCGGATACCACTGCGGCACGAGCGGTGGCTAGGTCGGAAATGAATGCGGAGAAGGTCTCGATTGATGAGCTCTTGGCGAGCCCTCGACATCGGCCCGCCCCCGACAAGGCACTCTTCTCTTCGGCGACTTTTTCCGCCTCACCGGTCTCCTCTCGAGCACCCTTCACTTGGCACGGGCCACCTGCAGGCCCAAGTCTTCTTCTTGAGCGGCCTCGGCGGCCCTTGCGACCTCGGCATCAACCCTCGCAGCCTCGGCGGCCCCTAGCGGTCTCGGCGGCCCATTCCTCTCCACCGCCTCATGCAGAGAGCGCCTCGGCGATGAATCCGGCCATGCGGTGCAGCTCCCCATCACCGAAGTCGCATCCTGAAATTCAAAAAATCACACAATAAGAAACACATGGCAGAAGGAAATAACTGCAGACACGGTATAAACCCATACCTTCTGGAAGGATATAGGGGAGCTTGGAACCGGCACCTGTACATAATCCTAGCACGGTGTCATTGCCGAGGTCGGACGACCGGTGAGGTGCCGTCATCAATTCGCTGGGTCGGCCACCACCACGGGTGCCTTGCTCGGCTCAATCCGCCTCGCCTTCTTTGCCGGTGGCTCCTGGCTCGGCGACTGTGTTGGAGGTGGCGGGCACCGCACCTTTACCTTCTTACGTGGATCGAGCTTCACTGCACAAAAAAGAAAGAAGTACATTAGTACAATGACATCAGACATAAGGCAAATAAGGAAAAGGAGTACCTCACCCCGATCCAACCCCGATCCTGAAGCCTCCGACCTATGTATGCTCAGCTCGGCATCATTCAGGTCGTCCTCGGTGAAGTCACAAGATATTTCACCAAATGAGTTGATCTCGCCCTCTAGGGCACCCAAGGGTTTCACCTTCACATCTCTCATCTTGCCCATACCCCACTTATGACACGGGTTCCGTCAACCCGCAAAGAAAAACTTTCTTTGCCAGGGGCACCTTAGAGGCGATCACCTGAGCATCGCCGGGGTGACAAATAATATACACCTCACGAACTCTTGGCTAAAAACGCATCAGGACCTCGAAGGAGAGCTTCTCGCTAAGGCCGTAACAGGCAAAACCTAGCCCGACCACCGACCTAATGGAGTTCGGGGTCAGCTGGCATATCGGAATTTGAAAATATTCCTGAATACTCAAAAAGATGGGGGCCAAGGGGAACCTAAGCCCAGCCTTTAGGGCATCTACATACACTGTAGTAAATCCCTCCGGATGGGCCATAGCTCTATCACCTTTTTGCGGCAGGCACCACCAGGCCTCCGCCGGAATATGGCATTCCTTCGCTATCCTATATAAATCAGAAACGATCAGAGACGAGCTAGTGTCCCTAACCTTCCACTCATCCCGACGGATGGTATCGCGGAACCTTAGCGCTAATCCCCCTAGACCTATACATCAAGGTATGGCACATATAATCCTTGATTTCGACCTCACTATCGGGAAGAAGATGATCGGCAGACCCGGACATAGACGCGAAGAAGATGAAGAAGACATACTTACTTTTCGGGTGAGGATTTTGCTTCTTGATGAAGTTCGAAAGAATTTTGGAAAAAGCTCGAAATTTCTCTCGGAGCAAATGAGGAAGAAAATGAACAGTTTCTATCCCCACTATTTAAAGTACAAAAGGCGCCCAAAACTGCATTTTCAACTTCCCGTGGCTAACCACGATTTGGCGTGAAGTAGGCGGCGCGCGTGTTTGAGCACCCACCAACCGCTGGCGCGTATGGCGTATTCTGGGGCGGCGGACTACCGGTCTAATCGTGCACTCATCACACCGACCTCGATTCGGATGATTGAGATCGGACCTCGGTGCCCTCGAGCGGACGCCGCCATCCGGCGAGATGATTCGATTCGGACCTCGGTGCCTCGAGGCGGACATCACCGTCAGCCGTACGACTCGATTCGGACCTCGGCATACCACAGCGGGCGTCGCCATCCAGCGAGGATGATTGATTCGGACCTCGGCATCCTCGGGACGTATATTAGCATCCAACTTGAGCGACTCGATTCGAGCGTGGCAACGGTCGATTCGGTCGAGCGGCAAAGCGTCGCTCGATTCGGATCTAGGCAAATCAATCGAACCCCGACATCAAAAGATTGAGAACCCGACAACAACCTCGGTAGAGCAACAACCAACCTCGGTAAAATGAGCTCTTCACCCCCCTCGGCATAGTTGTTGCTCGACTAATTGGGGGCTATGATGGGATATGGCCCAACCGCTCGGGCCAATGGCGGGCCCAGTGGCGGGCGACCTAATGGACAGACCTACGCGGTTAAGCACGAAGCCCAACATCTAAACCCTATTCAAGACCAAATCGAAGAGATATTGAATGAGATATTCAAGGATCAAGATATAGAAGGAGATCGGATCCCACAAGGCAGGGATCGATACAATCTTTAGAGATCCACTACATGTATAAATAGATGTTAGGTTGAAGGTAGAAGGTTAGCAACTATTTGAATACTAGAGCTTTTCAATACATTCACCGTAATCCGACATAGTGAAAGTATTGAGGAATCACTCATCCGTGGACGTAGATCTTATTCTTGATCGAACCACGTAAAAGTCTCTCGTGTTCTTTACTGCTTTCATAAATCTCGCACACAAGATTTATCAAAAATAAATAAAAGATAATCATTTATAAAAGTTTTGTGTCAATTCTTATCTCTCGAAGAGTTACTTGATAAATATTATGTATATCGATATTGAAATAACATCAATTTTTGTATATATTAGTTTGTTACAATATAGGATCAACAATAGAAATATATATAGGTTAAATTTTTTCGTAAAATAGCTCAGCCGATTGGCCCGAAAACCAAAAAATGTATATTAATATTAAGATCAAGATTACTAGTCCCTAAAAAAGTTTTAAACCCCGAATGATCTATCACCGAATTATTCCAGTTTATGTTATTGGTCTGAAACCGACTATAAAAGCTCATCAACTACATAAGTCTTAAATACTTGAAGGTCTTGCCAACAATATGTAATCATTTACCTGATATACGTGGGACTACTTGATTATTTATATCGTCTATAGGTAACTTATTCATATCACCGAAATCGACCCAGGTGTGTGTGTTAGCCAGTGATAGAGTGGTTAATGTCCGATCCAAAGGTTTGGGTTCGAGTCCACCGTGACGTAACCTTTAAAACTTATGTATTAAATTGACCCAAAAAGGTCGACCCTTATGCATTCTTGATGGGGCAAAGGCCTAGGGCCTTTAAATTTGAGGTCCCAAAATTAAAAATAATCTTATTATTTGTGATTTTTAATTTTAAATTTATTTGAGAAAAATAGAAAGTATTTCTTTTCCAACACTCTTATGCTCTATGTTATTCTAAATGTGTTTATCATAAAAAAATAAAGTTGATTTATGAAGTTCTTGAGTTTGTTAAATTTTCAAACATTTTCTAATGTTTCTATTTTATATAATTATTAACTAAATTGGTTACTATAGTTTTAGTAGAAATAAGTTTTTCAAAACTAAAATTTATAAAATTATATTTGCATTCTACTTTGTCTTAAGAAAGATTAAATGGGCAATTTTATGCATTGAAAATGAGGTATTAAAAGACTTGATCTTGAAGAAGTTATTGATGATCTTAAAGAATGATCTAAAGCATGGAAGACCATCATGTGGCTATCTATAGCAAGTGACAGGATTATCAAAACTTCATTTCTCAAGGGGCCTATTTTTCTTTTCGCCTAGTGTCACCGAAATGTCAGGACCGATCCTACATATCACATTTATAAAAAAAAAAAATATAAAAATAATAATATATAATATAAAAAAATTACTCTCGAGTTGCAATTTCAAGCATACTAGACCACACGTAAGCGACTGATCTCTCATGTCTGAAGATAGGGGTATGCAACGGTCGATTTCGGTCAAAAATCGAACCGAACCGATTGCACCTATAACCGAATTATATTGAAATTTTAGACTGAATCGAACCGGCCTTATGCCTTCGTCCGAATCGAAACCGACCAAAATACAAGTAGTCCAAATTGTCGATCGATCGAAATGTATATAATATTAATCATGTACTCATATCGATCGATTTTAACCCGAACGAAATGAATCTCACTTTGGCCAAACCGTAGACCGACAGAGATAGGTTTGGTTCTTGATTTTATAATCGAATCGAAACCGAATCACATCCTAAAAGCGATGAAACTCATCGATTCAGTTTGATTTTCGATTCGATTCGGTTATGCACCCCCTATCTTAAGGGATATAAAAAAGTTGATGAAAGCTCTTAAGCGTTTGGAAGATAATTAATAAGTCAAATTCTTCCAATAAGGTTTTCATCAGATAAATAAAATAACCTCAATTTTAGATTCAACGACTTCTTCGAAAGCAAACAATGCTCAATGATGTCTTAGATTTTGATAAAATAGTGAATTAATTAGATGTAAGTTTTGTTAGTAGACTTCATATGATGCATATCACCTTTTGTAGACTAATCAACTATAATTCAACTTATATAAATAAACTACTTAACGAAATAATTTTGTTCAATGTGGGTTGACGAACAAGAGCGATCCCTATACCTTATGCACGGCAAAAAAAAGTTAATTAGAATGGTAAAAACTATCATCTTTTATGTTTTATATTAATTTAATTTTTTTACACAAAATGATAACTATGCCTAGATCATAAACTTCAGCTCGATTTTCTGACATAAATGTCAAAAGCTGAAACATGACGATGTTTTGAAGGAATTTATTTAGAAAATGATCAGACATTTTAATGGATTCCAGTTGGCTCATATTGGTGTTTAGGGGAGGGGAATACACTAATTAGATAAATTTTAACAATTTTTTTTCCACAAGATTGACTGATTACTGTGGCAGTAGCTGATCGGATAACTAGCAGTTCAGTACTTGTGTCAGTACTGCTTTGGTTAGTTCAGATAAGGAGAGTCTTGTACTGAATGATATTAGTTAACAAACCTATTGACATCTGAGGAAGCTGGTCAGTTGGACTGATAACTGATATGCTTGCAGAATGTGGTGGTTACTTTATTTATCTTACAAAAAAACTTAAACTAGCGTGAAAACACTTAGTTGAATATGGCTTAGTCAGTTTTCAGTTTTATCTCACCAGTATCAAACTGATACTGATAGAGTGTTTTAAAACGATGTTGTATTGTTGTGTGGTGGTGATGATAGTTCAATAATATGTAATGAAAATGTAATACAGAATATGAAGAGTTGAAAGTTAATAGCACTTAGTTTTTATGTGGTTCGCAGAGATCAGCTCCTACATTCATGGATTGATTGCTCAGTCAATCCACTAACTGGGATTTGGTCTTATCTACGGGTATAAGATATAAACTTAGATACGAGTTAACCTTCTCGGATCCCTTGAACTTGGCATTCTTCTTACGCTTGATGGTGCTAGGAAATCTCTTAATGCATACGGTGCGATCGACCTAAGCCTCTTACTTACAGTGCAAGATAACCCAACTTTTAGCAACTAACACTTCGTTGCCTATTTGCTCACCCTTCTACTTAAACTGGAGGGTTTTTGTAGAGGATTTTTTCCAATTAAAATCTGAGTTATCACAGACGACAAGTTCTATATGTCTAAGCTTGAGATATACAAAGAGTATCTAAGCTTAAGGAAGTATATTATGAAATCTTGGTGATAAATATATTTGAGCTCTTAAGGTTTATTGATAACACTATAGACTTCCTTCTTGAAATTCTTTGTATAAATGTTTTGAGCTTTAGCTTTGATTGCTTTGAATATTTGATGCATAGCGTTTGATTACCTTCAAATATTGGATTACATGCGTATTTATAAAGGGACAAAAATAGTGCGGTTGGAAGGAGCACCAATCACATCCTTCTATTTGTCGTTTGAATTCTTTCCGTTTGAATCCTTATCGTTACTAACAAGGTTTGTATCATCATATCACGTAGCTCGCAACTCGAAAATATCTTTGCCATGTCGAATCTTTTGCGGATATGCTACGACATGTAGCGAGTCAAAAACTCAGGGCTATAATATCTCTGTGTTTTTTCAGTTGAGTTGACTCCATATTTTATCAATACGTTGATTTCAAGTTGGACCGATGGGCCGCTCCATCTTTTATCGTGAGTTGGACTCCTTTTTGTTAGTTTAGGAACCTAAGTCGATATTATACTTTCAACTCGCGTAGATATAGTTAGTTTGACTTTTCATCAACCAACTTTGACTATGTATTGTCGACTTTGACTAATTGTCACAAACTTTGACTATTGATCAACAATTTTGACTTTCAATCGCCATCTTTAACCGGTAGACAACTTTGACTCCCGGCTTGGGCAATCAGCTGCTGATGCGACACTGTCATATCTTTGACTTCTTTGCTTCCAACAAAGCTGAGTTTTCAGTCTTCGATTTTCAGTCTTCCGACGTCATTCTTCAGTTTTCGACTTCACTCCAGTAATTTTGTTCACCAGCATCGCTATACTTCAGTCTTCGACTTCACTCCAGTAGCTTTGTTCATCAACATCGCTATACTTTAGTGTTCAGACATCAGTTGGCCTAACTTCAGTCTTCAGTACGCGATCTTTCAACTGAGCTTTTATCAGTTGCGTTGGTATTGATACTCCTATCAATATGGCTGGCTTCAGAACTGCTTAAACTCCTTCAGTCTTAAACATATCTAAGCTGGTAGTTCTTCTGCTGAAACCTATAACAAAATGGTTAATTCCAAAACAAGTTAGTAGCATAAGTTACATTAGAAGTTTTAGAATCTAACCAAAACACACGATTAAAATAGAATTATGTTCAACAATAAAAAAAAATTCCCAACACATTTCCCAGCAATTCAATGGAGTCCGCGTAGAATAATTAATTGGCTTTATATTAGAAGTATATTACCGTATAAAAGAAAATGCCCACAAATTTCAAGAAAATAGGTGGGTCAGATGTTGCCCAAAAACTTGATAATAAATGAAGATTGTTTATTTATTTAGTAGTATAATGCGGTTAAACCTGAGCATTTTGACAATTTGATTACAAAACAAAAATAAAACTTCTCTACTTGTAAAATTCTTCAGTGTGCGACCAATCCTGTATGAATAAATTAAGCATGCTTTGAAAATAGAATCTCAACGGCGGCCACCATCACTTGTACAAGTTTGACCACTTCAAAGACAAAATTTGAAACGACTTACGATTTTGACTTCAATTTTGCCGCCAATATACTGTGAATTTCTGGAAGCTTTCACTGGAGACGCCATGTTAATTAATAGGAGAAAATCCAGTAGACTTAACAACATAAATTTTACTCTTAATTTTCACGTGATATTAATTTTATTCAGCAACATAAAATAATTCTCTTAATTCTCACGAGATATTAATTTTAATCAGCAACATAATATTTTCTCTTAAATTTCACGTGATATATAATTGAGTAAGAAACAAAATTATTTTTAATTTTTCACATGATATTAAGTTGAATGTAGTAGAACGAAGATGAGACGCTTATTGTTGTCGACTTCAAATTTAACTACCAACATGATAGCGGAAAAACTACTAGCTAGCTCAAAGTGGTCATTTCAAATGAAATCGGTCGCATGATATTGATTTTTTTCTTATTTTGAGAACATGGGTTATATCTCATTGGTTTATTGGCGTATAAATAAACCAATTTTGAGTTTATTTTCGTTTTTCTCACGAACTTTAAAAATTGTAATAAAATACACAAACTTAATCACTTTAGAGATTTTACCACAATTTCAAATTCAAACCAAATTAAATCTGACTTGACATCTCAAAAAATTATCGTGGACAAAAAGACTGATGATATAAACGATGTTGTAGAGAGAGGACATAAAACATCGTTGTTCCATCAAAATAAATCAGATTTCTTGATTTTCAGGATTCATCGTGTCAACTCTTATTAAAAAAATAATGTCTTTTCGTTTTGTTTCATCGTCTGGTTCTCGTTGGAATCAAAACAATCGATGTCCTCTCTTTATGATGTCGTTTATATCACTGGCCATTCTTCTATGGTAATTTTTTGAGATGTCAAGTCAGATTTAATTTAGCCTTAATTTGAAATTGTGGTAAAATTAATAAAGTAATTAAGTTTGTGTATTTTGACTATTTTAAAGTTCATAGAAAAACCAAATAAACCCAAAGTTAGTGTATTTATGCTTGATAATTCTATACCATTTAAGTTTTGGGTTCTAAAATATGAGTTAGTTATTATAAAATCGAAAATCAAGGGTTGATCCGATTAATCAAAACATATTGAGTGAAGAAGCTCATTAACAAATGAAAAAGCTATCAAGCTGCATGCACTGCACATGTTTGGCTGATTCTTTTTAAATGGATAATATTATTTTCTGGTGTTATAATTGGCCGTAACTGCTAACAAATGATAATTGCAAGTCCTGATCCTGGCTGATTAATAAATAATAATTTAAAATTTTAAAAGAAATAATGGAAAATATCAACCAATTGACCACCAGAATATGTAGTTGTCAACTTCTAGAAGCTATAAAGAGTATGCTCGTTAAATTCGAGAAGTTATGATCATATGTATTTAAACACGTATATGAGAGAAGAACCGTAGGAAATAGAAATCTTGCGCTGCCGAGGATGCTAGAAACATCACCTAAATGTGGGAGAAATAATGCCCAAAAGACCTAGTTTGTATTTTAGGTATTTAATTTTATTAGGTTACAACAGATAGAATATTTTAGAGCATCTGACCGATTGCAAAGACCAAAATACAAATATCCAAGTTCAAGTATATGTGAGGCTATATATATCTTTTTTTTTACTATATACATTATTTTTTAATTTATTTTAGTACATATATTAAATATCACACAACTCATATTGGTTATGTGTATTGGATTGACCGTCACAAATATATATAGTTGCATAAATTGGGGAGGGGGGTTCCAGGTTTATAAAAAATATTACGTATTTTTATATATTTTTAATTTAATTATTGGTGGTAAATTTTCTAACAAAATGATCTAGTACATCAATGAAAGGATAATTACATCTAATTTATTTTCATGATGTGTCAATAGGGATAATACGACTTTCACTTGTATACAAGTGCTGTAATTTTTATTTTTTAATAAGAAACTTGATATACTACCATTTGAGCCTTGCGTAAAATTATATTATTCTATCATTTGATTCTTGTTTATAATGGTCATGAATTGGAAATATATTTTAGTTTTATATTATCTACACAATGAGTAACTGAAGTTCAAATTCAGCAAAACTTTGTCTACAGTTCCTTCTTTCCAATTTTTAAGATTGAAAATAATTGTGCTATTATTATTATTTAGATAGATGAAATGTTTTATATGAAAGCATATCCTATTGTTGATGTTCCATTTTCATGAGTTAATGGTAGGGGTGAGCATTCGGACGGTTCGGTTCAAAGTTGAGCAACCCGAAAACAAAAATCGAATTATTTTAAAATCCAAATCGAATCGCATCGTATTATATATCCGAACCGAACCGAAATATTCGGTTCGATTCGATTCGAACTTGGTTTGGATATAACCGATTTTAAATTATAATTAATATAAACATTATATATATATATATATATATATATATATATATATATACATAAATTTTTTCGAGCGGTTCGGTTTGAAAATCGATTTTTTCCCAACCCGAATCGAACGAATAAATTTCGGTTTCAAATTTAAAATTGAACCGAATCGTTTCTTGTCTAAACCGAACCAAACCGTTTATTTCAGTTTGGCTCGGTTCGATTTTTCGGGTTTGGTTTGGTTTTACTCACCCCTAGTTAATGGACCTACCATTCCAATCTCAAATAATAGAAGAGAAATGTTATGAGATGATCATGTTTAACTTTTTTTAACATTGATAATTTAAATGATATTATAATTGTATTAAAATTATTATTTATTTCTAATTTTAATCTAAATTTTTTCTTATATATTTATAAAATCATAATTAATTAGAGCTTTCTAAGTAAAAAATCTGGATCCACCACCAGTTGCATATGATTGTGGAACAACAAGTCAAAAAAGATGGTTGTGGAACAAGAGATATGGTAATAAGTAGGGGTGAGAATTTGGGACCGGGACTCGGGAAATTCCCGTCCCGACCCGAGTCCCGACGAGTTCGGGACCCGAGTCCCGAATTCTGGGTTCGGGATCGGGACCGGACCGGAAAATTTTGATTTTGGTGTCGAGAGTCCGAGTCCGTTAAAATCAAGTCCGATTTTAAATATATCTAATTTTAATTTGGGACTTCGGGACTTTCGAGATATTTTCGGTAATATCGGGACTTCGGGACTTTCGGGACTTCGGGACATTTTCGGGTAATTTCGGAACATTTTCGGGTAATTTCGTGACTTCGGGACTTTCGGGATATTTTCGGGAAATTTCAATTCGGGACCGAGACCGGGACCGGGACTGGGACTAAAATTGTAAATTTTCGGACCGGGACCCAAAAATTGCAAAATTTCGGGACTTCGGGACTCGGGACTCGGGACGGGTACCCGGTCCTTCGGGACTTGGGACTCGGGACGGGTACCCGGTCCCGACCCGATTCTCACCCCTAGTAATAAGAATTGTAACAGAAAAACCTGAAAACCAATTAGATGAGGATAATTAACTTCCGAATAATATGGTTCCCCCCCTAATAATCTGGTTACGAGTTAACTATTAATATAATTAATTGCGCACTAATATTACTTGTTTGGTTAAAAAATGAGTTTAAGATTTGGTGCGACTATATGACGCATGTGCCTACACATGGTTGCTTCAGGTCGGTTCCACCTTACCCGCTTAACTGATTAGAACCTTCCATTAATATATTAGTGGTCTAATCAAACCCAAGAACCATAAGTCATTATCTTCAATTATAGGGAGTCTTAATTACAACCATAATTCACCAAATATATAATGGTATATCACTTGTTTTTCTACAATATGTTGATGCTAAATATATTGAACCCTTAGTCATATAATTAAAGGTAGTTATCAATTTATGTCTCAACGATTTGTGCTTTTTCACTTAATGTCCCAACATAAGTATATTATTATTTTGATCTCTAACGTTTCATAAAATTTCACTTAATGTCCTACCGATCAATTTCAGGCGTACAAACTCTTACGTGGCTGCCGAAATTCCATACATGACTTCACGTCAATATAAAAATGAATAAAAACGTGAAAAAACTCATCCAAAACGAGAATTCCATGTTGGACTTCACGTAGCATTCGTATGTCAGAAATTGATCGGCATGACATTATGTGAAATTTTATGAAACTTTAGAGACCAAAATAACAATATGCTTACGTTAGGACATTAAGTGAAAAATCACGAAATATTGCGATGTTAACAGATATTTACTCTATAATTAATTAAATTAGGTTCAATTTATTTATCTTCTCTTCAAATAAGATATTTAATTTGATATCTGCAAACAAAAACAATTGAGACAAAGAACACAATCAATTAAAAAATTTCTCCACATATCCTAATTATAAGAATTAGGAATTAATCTGTATTATTGATCTTAATTGAATCATAAAAAGAAGCATGTGTATAATATATTACAAGCATTATTATATATTAACATAATTGTATATATAAATAAGTATTATCATGAAAGCGATACTATTGTATATATAAATAGTGGGATCTATCAAATGCAACTATATACCACACGCATGCGTGATCTAGGTGTTCAACCGAACATTGAGAATATCAAAGAAAATTATTAATTCCTCGATTTTTTTTCGAAGTATTATTTGTTTTCGTTAGGTTGACCATTAAAGGTTGATAAGATTCCAATTGAAAAGAGAATAACAAAAGGTTCATTTGGAGAGGCCCATACCTCATCATTTGGAGAGGCTCCTACCTTAATCAAGCATAATGAATTGATTTTGTAATAATTTTAGCTCATAAGTTATTTTTCGGCCAAATTCCGGCCACGGATGCGTCCTGTACGCGCGAAAAATTGAACTGCGTAGAGACATTGTTCACGCGCACACTGTTCACGTGCGTGGGACCCACACGAGCCGAATCTGACGACCAGAGTTCCGGCCAAGGTTCGAGGGACGGTGGTGCACCTCCCTATG
Source organism: Salvia rosmarinus (assembly GCA_036937905.1). NCBI lineage: Eukaryota > Viridiplantae > Streptophyta > Magnoliopsida > Lamiales > Lamiaceae > Salvia > Salvia rosmarinus. Next base: position 21,491,311 of record CM072818.1, on the reverse strand, counting down.
TCGGAGGCGTCAACCAATGAAGCTCCAAACTCAAATGGGTGGCTTTACCTTTTTCATCCAATAAACCCTAATTTTCAAATTTGAAACCCTAATTTCAATAAATTTGAATTTTCAAGCCATATGCTCCGATACCATGTTAAATCAAGGTGGAAACATGATTTAACATGGTATCACAATTGGTACCAGAAATAACATGTAATCCGTAAGTCCATTCCAACGATATTTCTGGTTTGTACTTTCTATATGTTGTTTCCCGTTAACGACCATACTTTTTTGTGTCAAAAATCACTTATGGGCTAAAATTGTCACAAAATCAATTCATTAGGCTTGATAAGTTTATTGATTTATTAGGCTAAAATTATCACAAAGTCAAATTATTAGGCTAAAATTGTGTTTTTTTTTATATTATGCATGTGTTTTTGAGACCTCAAATATATTATCTTTTTGTAATATCCCGAAGATTTAAAGCCTAATTACGATAATTAAAAATCGTAAATTAGGGTTTCGACTCGATAATTGAAATAGTAACTTATCGAATATTGATTTCGATTATTTATGATATAATGAATTCTTGTATCATATTCACTAACGATTAGTGAATCAAGTAATATAGTTATATAATTCTTTCTGATAATATTTTAACGTCGATTGAATATCGAAAGTTAATATTACGTGAATTTTCTAAGTGAATGACTTAGAATTACATTTCATTATTAATGAAATGAATTAATAAAGTCATTACGACTTTATTTGAACTTTGAGATGGTTCGATTGTGAGCGTTTGAGGCGTTTCAAGCGTCAACGTTTTGAGACAATTGAAAATGAGTCTAATGATCAAGGAATTATAATATTTAAATTCCTATGATTATTTTATTTAATAAGAGTATTATTTAGCATTAAAATAATGCTATGGAATTAAGGATTAGTTAAGGAATAAAGTGTGTAATTTTCGAAACCCTAATTTCGAAAATTAGGGTTTTCACACATGAAATAATTCTAATAATTTTTCCTATGATATAATTTATCATCTAAGACATATATTATGTCATATAGCTATTAATAGAATGAAAATAAATTACTTAGCACTTTGACTACAAAAGTGCCGTGTGTTTTAGTGTTAATTGAAGAAATTGAAAACCATTTGATCATGTATTATGTGCGCATTTGTAATTGTAATATCATGATATATTTGCACATAAACCAAGGAAATAAATTGATGAACCAAGTGGATGTGTGTTGCTTTGATAATAGCCGTGTACTTTGATTTAATTGAGGTGAGAAAGATTTTTGGAACTCTTGTGATGACTTTGCTTGCATTTGGCTTTGTGTAGGACTTTTGTATGTAGTATAAGACAAGAATTAGTAACTCTTCCCTTTGTGCAAGTGATGGCCGACGTCCCTAAGTGATATAAAGTAGGAATTGAATTGTTTTGTTCAATGTTGTGTAAGATGCATTTAATAGCTAAGTGATGACATGTTAAGAGTGTGTCACCAAGTAAAATAAAAAGGCTTGCAAATTAATTGTGTGAGAGAGAGCCGAGAGTATAGGGAATAAGGATTAAGTGTTGTATTCTTTTTACTTTAGTACTTAACATTTTGATAAGACAAAACAACACATTTCATTCTCTTTCCCAAACAAGAAACTGCCGTGAGTTCTTGAAGAGAAAAACTTGAGTGTTCTTCATTTTACTAGCCAAAAACCTTGATGTTAAATCCTTATACAAAAAATCGACAACGGTTAAAAGGTTAGGAATTTAACGAGCTTAATCTATACGTTAAAATTTTCAAATTCCAACCGTTCGATTTTAATATATACGCTTATGTTCTTAATGTAAATAATATGAGGAATAATGTTCTAATGCTTAGTTGTTTGTTAATATTGTTTAGTATGCTAAAATTGAGCATATGTATAGTTTAATTAAAAGCCTAAGCATGCTATAAATTTTATGGTAGTGATCGAAATTTATTAAGGATAAATTTTAATGGATTAATGATCTATGTTAAGAAAGGAACCCATAGTGATTATTTGAAAAAATTTGGAAATCATATACAATAATTTTGTAATTACCGAAAATTTGTTGGAGGATTATGTTAATGTACAATCATATCTATATGATATTATAGCATATTCATGTTGTATGGCCTTAAATAGATGTTATGGGATTTTATTAGAAATTTTAGAAAACATGTGCTCATATATTGAGAATGGCCGAGACCTATTAAGTTGGTAGGTTGATGGATAAATTATGATGAATTATTGTTATATGATAATGTTTAGGCATTGTGGAATTTAATTAGAATTTTAGAAAGATGTATGCTATATTAAAGTATGATGGCCGAAGGCTATAGTGATGGAATAATGATGTCCAATTTTCCTATAGCTAATGTTAATACATATTATTGATCTTATGATAATATAGTATACTATATGAATTTAGAAGAATTTTTGGAAGAAATTTGGAAAATTTAGCCATAAGGGCCGTGAGCTATAGTTGAGGGATTAAAGGTTTTAATTTCTTTATATCAAGAAAAATAATACATTATATGTCTAGGTATTATTTTAGCCATATTAAGAATTTATGGGATTTTAGAAACATAGTATACTATGTTTACGGGGAAACGTTATGTTAAATAACGTTAGATGTGAAAAATAATATATAATGAACAAATTAGATCATACTTGAGTAAAGTATTGATCATGTCTATTGATTAACGTGAAAAATCAAGATTTAAGATTTTATAATGAGAAATCGATTGAAAATCGATTTAGGTGAAAATTGGTTAACCAATACGTGAATAATTCGAAAAGTATGATAAGAAAAGTAAAAAACGTTGACTTAAGTCTACACGTATGATATACGTTAAATAAATACACTAATACGTGTAAAACGTATTAATTTTATAAGAATATATCATTGGTGAGAAAAGATTTCATAATTGAAATCATTTTATCGAAAAACGTTAGAATACGTTCAACGTTTAACCTAAATGGTTATAATGAGACCGTAGATTATATTACGTCTCTATCGAAGTACGAAAAGTATTTAATTAAGATACGCGTTGAAACGACGTATTAAAATTAGATTGGGATTCGAGTTAATATTTTATAAGTTATCAAAGTTTATTTAAACTTTGAAAATCTCAAAAAACGTGACCAACGTACTAAAGTAGTTTTTACGTAAAGGTTGGACGCGGACGTGACGAGTAGATGAAGAAAGAAATCGACTAAGAAAAACTACAGTCCAGGTGGGCTTTACTCTACTCAAAAGGATCAAATGTCTACCAAATGATTTATTTACGATGCTTATTCGCAATAAATGATGATGAAATGATTTATTTAATTACCTGCCCAAATGTTTGTGTTTTATGTATGTATCCTATCCATGATCGAATTGTGAATGTTGTTGGGTAGCTCCCAATTTATGAAATGATTGAATTCGTATCCTTGTAAGTAACCACAAGTGATGGAGTCAGGGTCCGTTTGATATTGTGGGCCACGTTATTTTTAATTATTTTAGCAGCTCATTTAGTTGTTAGATTAAATAGTTTCATAGTTTAATTAGATCTCTTCTATAAGTTAGTTTCTAGTTTAATTAGGATTCCTTCTTTGATTAGGATTAGACTTTATTTTTCACCTTTATAAAGGCTTGTAAGCATCTAAAATATTCGACTTTTGATTGATCAATAAATGTGAGTTTATTCTCTCTTCATTAGCTCTTGAATTTTCTTGTATTTGCCAAAATTCAATTATCGACGTATCAACGAGACAGCCATCCCTCGTTCATGTGTCATTCATCGTCCCGAGTTCTTTGCGTCGACCATCTAGTTGGGGTATAGGCGAAATCTTGACCTATATCACTTTGAGGTTAGATTCGAGAGGTTTTGGGATATTCCATCTTGTTCGTTCTTCCGTTCGGCGTGTCGATAGATCCTTCGTACCAACGAGGATTGTATCATTTGGTATCGAGTGACCTTCCATTGGTCGGTGTCTCATAGGGTTCGCGGATCGCCGGCGAGGCGATCGGGTCTTATGGGGGTGGGGATGATCGTCCCACATCGTCCACGGAGGCTTATCTGAAATGGATATAAGGCGGGGTATCCTTGGTTGAACTAATGTACAAGAAGAATTTGAGTTCGTTTGATATAGGTGGAGACTTGGTTTGAGGACAAATCCTTCTCGAGAGGAAGGAATGATGGAGTCAGAGGTCCGTTTGATATTGTAGGCCACGTTATTTTTTTAATTATTTTACAGCTCATTTAGTTGTTAGATTAAATAGTTTCATAGTTTAATTAGATCTCTTCTATAAGTTAGTTTCCTAGTTTAATTAGGATTCCTTCTTTGATTAGGATTAGACTTTATTTTTCAGCTATATAAAGGCTTGTAAGCATCTGAAAATATTGACTTTTGATTGATCAATAAATGTGAGTTTTATTCTCTCTTCATTAGCTCTTGAATTTTCTTGTATTTGCGAAATTCAATTATCGACGTGTCGACGAGACAGCCATCCCTCGTTAGTGTGTCATTCATCGTCCCCGAGTTCTTTGCGTCAACCATCTAGTTGGGGTATAGGCAAATCTTGACCTATATCACTTGAGGTTAGATTGAGAGGTTTGGGATATTCCATCTTGTTCGTTCTTCCGTTCGTGTCGATAGATCCTTCGTACCAGCGAGGATTGTATCAACAAGGATGATTGAGAATTCGTATCCTGTCTTGGGAGTGGCAAGGATTTTGTGCACTATTTTGTGTTGTGTCTTTGAAAGGGTGCTCGGCCGGTCACGACGTCCGTGAGAGGAGGCCTCCTCTCCAGTATAGATGGAAATTATGAGATGGAATTTATGAGATGAGATAATGGAATTGTTGTGATGAATGGAAAAGGATATGGATCATACATACAAGGAAAATGCTTGTGGCGGCGTTTATGGAAAATGACGAAAAATGTTTAGTAAGCACGAGCATTTCAATTAAAACCTCGTGTGTTACTGTGATGGGCAGTGTGATTTAAATTGATAAATGTTTTGGCATGAGTCCACTGAGTGCATTCTTGTACTCGACCACTGCATATTGTTTTTAAATGTGCAGATTGGTGAGTGATGCGATGGGCGGTGTTGAGCAATAGGAATGTTGTCGCTGATAGTATACCTTGATTGTACATCGTCATATGTACATATCACATGTTTTCCGCTGCCAATTTATAAATTCATATGTATAATATGTTTAGTCGAACCTTGAACGCTTGAAGTTCTAGGAATATCACTGATATATGTCTCACAACTTAGTACTTTATATTACAATTGTGTTTCTTAATCCTGTTTCAAATATCAGTCCCTGCTAATCAGTACTTAGGATTAGAGGGCTGTTACACTTTTTTAATATTAAACATTAACATTTAATTTCACGAGAAGGTAACTGAGCATGGTAATTGTGAGATACATTCATCAGTGGGAAGATTTTCATAAACAAGGAAATTAAACACATGATCAATAAGAAAATAAGTCATATCATGTTGCTGTCTTTTAGTTATATATACATTCTGCCATACCATTATGTTAGTCTACAAATATGAAAGGATTAGAGTTCTACAAGAACACGTTCATGCATCATACGAAGAAATGGACATAACAAGTGTACAAAAGTAAACCAAATTTCAATATAACAAAATAAAAAATATTTTATGTTGGGGTATAGGAAATTAGGGAGGAAAACTTGACCACTCGTTCGAATATTTTATACATTGTGTGAACTTTAATTTAGAGAACCTGTTTAAGTAAAATTTTAAAGTTTGATTCACTAATAGTAATATGGAAAAATGATCAAATTTTTTAAGCTTAGAGTGTGTTAAAATAAGTTAAACCTTGTTGAATAAAAAGTATACACTGCAATCAAGTTTTCAACTAGAATACAAATCCTTAGACAAATCAAGAAAAAAACTAGTCGTGTATATATAATTACAAATATTATGAAAATATAATTTTAGGGGAACATCTTTTGAATTAAAAGAAAGTTTAGGATTCTATTCTCACCGTTCCTCTTCCTCCAACTAAACATCAATGTTACGGAAATATAATTAAGAGATACTTTATTTGATGTAAAGTTACAATCTTAATTATTCAACTAATATGAACTATAAAAGAATAAATTCCATCTACACTTCCATGGTGGCATGAAGGTATAAATTATATATAGAAAAACAACAATGATTTGATTTTCACTTTAGAATAAAATCGTATACAAAGTCTAAGTGTACAAGTTTTTTCAAGAGATGAATGTTTATTTTAATTTTATTCACTAAAACTATTCGCAATCATTAATATACTGTACACTCTGAATAGCTTGGTATAGTTCATATATACCACTGCCTTCGCTCATCTACCAATTAGGTATGCATGTATTTTTTGTATACATTCAAGCGGTAAAATTTTTATGTTTTAATGTAGAGATATAAGAGTCAATCTTCACTATTCTCTTTTCTCAACTAAAAATAAATAAAAAATTAGGTATACATGTGATTATTTAAATTTAATAATGTAACATACCTAAATAAGGAATCTAACAAATTATACTCTATATTTGTATAGAAGATATTATAGAAAAGCAATATAAAACTAATATGTAGACAGAATAATGTGATTTAATTAGAACCAGCTTTTGAACTCACTCCGTGAATACAAATGAAATCAACGTTCAAAAATACCCGATTATTAGGAAAAGAACAAGAGGATGCATAATTCTTGGCTTGACTAATATTCGTATAATCTCACTCTGTACCGATATTGTTATTTCTTTTTCTTTTCGCGTTGATTAAAGAAAATTATGTTACGAAATTGAAGTATTTGTAATTTTTTTAGAACGGATCAATAATAACGAGACAATCCAAAAATAAAAACAAACCAATAATAATGAAACGAAAGGAGTGGAGGACATGCATGGTGAGAATCACACTTATATTACAATAAAATTGTACGATTTTAGTAGTCATTTCATATAATATATTAGAATTGGATAATTTTATCATATTATAAAAATATTTGTACGGTGTTGACGATGTATAAGAGTTTTGAATTACACCTATAATATTAATACTCGTGAATTAAACCCCAACCGCAACCACACTGGCGAGAAGTTTTTCGGTATTGCAGTTAAAAGCTTTATCTTGAGATAGAAGAAGACGACCAACTAGCCTCCCTATTTGACCACTACCTTTCCTCTATACATTTCTCAAACTTCCATTATATTTTCAGTCAAATCTTCCTGCGTTTTCCATTCCCCCTTTTCTCTCTCTATCTCCGCATCACATCACACACACACACACTGAGAGCAGAGCAGCGACTCCACCGGCGATGGGATTCTCCAAAGATGAAAAAACATTCAACAAGGCGGCGCTCGCGATTCCGAGATGGATCAAAACCCTATTCTTCCTGATCACGATGCTCCTATCTCTGCTTGTATTCTCCGCCCCAATTCTCCTCGTCGTCGCTGACGCGCTCCTCCCCTCCGCCTTCCTGTCCGCCGCCATGTCGCCGTCGTCGCTCAATCTCCAAACCCTCTCTTCGCACCTCACCAACTACGACTTCCGCTACTCGCTAATCGATATCCCCCTCGTCTCCATCGTCCGTTCCGCCATCATACTATGTGAGAATTCCTCAATTACCAGCTAAAATCAGTCAATTTGAGCTCCGATTCCGATTTTTATTTTAAGTTATAAATACTGATGTTTCGAATTTGGGGGTTTTAGGTGTTTACAGCTTCTGCGACGGTCCGAGGCTGTCGAAGGGGCCGTACCTGGCGATTGCCACCACGTGCTCGGCTGCGTCGCTGGTGTTCGTGTCGCTGAAGGCGTCGTACGTGTTCATGATCAGCGGGCGAAGCGCGGGTGGTATGGAGATGGCGCTGTTCGTATCGTCGTGGGTGTTGGCCATTGGGCACGTCGTGGTGGCCTACAGGACTAGTTGTAGAGAGAGAAGAAAGCTCCTCGTTTACAAGATCGACATTGAGGCTGTAAGTCAATTCCCTCACCTAAATCTTTAACTTTTTTTATAGGGCTTTCTCGTCATTTCCACCTGCATTTTTTATTTATTTTTTTATTTTTTAGGGTGCAATCTGTGTTTTTTAGACTAACACAGTAAGAACAATTCATATATATTTCTGCAAGGGTAATTGATTACATGCAAAATTTATTTTATTTTATTCGAGGCTTACTGCATTCAGTATCATGTAGTTGTATCGTGACACAATAACTAATTGCCTCAAAATAAACAATTTTGGCTGCTTTTTTATTTTTATTTTTTAATTTTCTACATAAATTTTAAAACTTGTTTTAGAATAAGTGAACTTCAAATTTTTAGTTTTGCAAAGACTAAAAAGTAGTATATAATTTGTGTATATTGGAATAAGTTTTAAAATTCATGTGTAAAATCAAAACGTCCAAGATTTGCTTGCATTTTAAGATAATTAACCCTTATATAAAACATGTGATTGAAAATGTAGAAGAACAGAGGATATGAGGTGGCAAATGGTTGTGCAAGTGGTTGGGGAGGAAAGAAAGAAACAGTAACTATAAAAGGAAAAAAAAGAGAAAGAAGCATTGTGATGAGTATAGCCGGTAAAAGTAGCGGGGCTAGACTTCTACATTTTTCGGGCCGTGTCAGGTTCGTTCGAAATTTTTCGGGCTAAAAATATGAAGCCCAAACCAGTCCCGGGTCGGACGGATAGACTTTTTTAGATCATCTTTATAATTTTTTTAATATATAAATTAATATTTTAATTATAAAAAATAAATAATTATATAAAATGTAATTAATATTATTAAATAATTATAGATATGTTATTAAATAATATTATAAATATGTATATTTAATAGAACAGCAGACGGACTTTTTAGACCGAAATCCTGTACTTTTTTGACCCGAAGTCCGGTAGGTCAGGGGATTTTTCGGGCGGACTTTTTAGGTTCGATTTTTTTCGGGCCTTTAATTTTTAAACCCAAATCCCAGATATCCCGAGGGATTTTTTTTTCCGATCGGGCTCATTTTGCCGGCTCTAGTCATGAGCATTATATAGAGGACCCCTACAGTAGTTGAGATAGATATGTGAATGCGCCTTTAAGAACTTATCTATTTGTCACACGGAACCTAAAAATGGGCAAAAAGGAATGCAACATGACATGACTTACTTTTTCTATTTATTTTTTCATGTCATGTCTGTTGGTAAATTTTGAATGGAGAAGCAATTACCCACTATTTTTTCTGAGTGCTTTGTTGCTTACTAGGCTTGGAAATGTCACTTTGTTTGGGGCCTCCAATTTTTTTCAAAGAAATTTCCAAAATGTGTATGGAATATTTTTATGGTTCTTGGAATTTAGTTTTGTTTATAATTTCATGTAAAGTAGAGCAAGAAAATGAAGGGTTATGACTTATTTGCAGGTCTCAGCGTGCAAGAATGGGTTTCCTAGATATCACAAAATACTGCAAGCAGCAAGAACAAAGTGAAGAAAACAAATTAATCTATTCCTTTTCACACAGTTCTTCCCGAGCTTCAGGTAAATACTACCAATAATATTTAATTATTAAATGCATTTTCTGTTTGTTTCCGAGGTTAGTTTAATTAACTAATCCTGCCTTTTTTCCAACAGGTTCATCCGAAGGAGAACTGTAGACTCGCGGAAGCAATAGAGTAGGCGTATATATATATACAACATTTTTGTATAGCGTATATGCATACGTATGTAGTGCGTAGCATATACGCATGAATGTAAAGTGTGGTGGTTGAGGTTGTGAGTGGACAGAGAGAGTGTTCTTCACATGTAAATACATAGAACTTTTGTGGTTTCCCAGAACTGCTGCAGGTGTTCTCATGTAATTTATTGTGAGATTGTGCTTGCGCCACAGATGTAAGAATGTTAAAAAAAATTTAGAAAGAAATCTGCTTCTGTTCTTGGCATTGAAACTAACTGTCAACAGATTCACTCTTTATCAATTTTGTTTTGATAATTATGTAACAAATTTGGCGCTCTACATTAAGTAATAGTTTGTGCCTTGTGTGACAAAATCACAACCATTTTGTGAGTATTTGTCATCTATTAATTTCACTTTTATCGGTTTGCTCATTTTCTATCAATGGAAATACATTTATATTTCACATTAATAAAAAGGGTTGGGAAACTGTGATTCTACTGCAAAATTGTTTATATTTTATATATTTTTCCAAGAGGTGCACGTTTAGATTATGTTTCTTACGCTCATCAATTTGCTAGCCACTTGACATACACGTGATTTTTCATACACAAGAATTATACTTGAAATTTCAAATGTTGAGATTCTAGAAATGTTACACCTATTGTCTAGTAAAAATTTGAGATGATCTAAACTAGTTGAATCTATATAGTCGGCCAGTTTACCTATGAATTAATAGCTAATAAAATTTACGAAAACATCTTACCATTGTTCCAAAACACCGAAACAAAATTCAGAATTTATAAAATACATATCCCACAACTCTGAAGAAGACTTTTTTCTTGTCTTGCTTAGTTTTTCTTTGATGGATAAGCAAACTTTGAAAATACTTATGCCCAAATTTGAAAAAGAAATTCCAAGTGATATACAAGAATGGATAAGATACCTTTATAAAGAAGAGAATCTAAAGCTTCCAACAAGCAAAAGCAGGGCAGTTGCAAAATGCCAGCCAAACTTTATTAAAATATTGAACCTACCTCCAACTCATAAGTCATTAATCATACCCTTTTTTGTTTTTTGATATTATTATTTCATGTTTTACAGATCATGCCAATAAAATGATACCCATAACAGGTCAGAGACATTGATATATTGTTTGCCCCAAAAAATTAGGTTTAATGTCCCCAGTAAAAGCTGCCTCTGGGCTGGGAAATCACAACAGTGCAGCCCAAATGAATAGTGTATATGACAACTATCAAATTTATGTAGGGTTAGGCATTTAAATTATGAAAAAGTATTACCATAGCCAAACTAGTGACTAGGGCTTCATTCAAATAATTGATCTAATGCCACTTTTGTGATAATTATGGATGATGTTGGGGAGTTCATCTCATAAAAAGTCAAAAATTAAGTATATTTAGATAATAATCAGATGAATGACTCCTTAAGAAGTTTTTCAACAGACTCTTCTAACAAATTGAGCTAACCAATTTAGAGCAATGCGAGAACAAAGGCTAAACAGTTTGTAGAAACTATTTATCGTCATATTTTTTAGGTAAGAATTTTAAAAGGCGTTTCGACTCTTGAATTAGTAATGACATCATATATACGTTATCCCACCAACTTATGATAAAACAATGAATTCAATAGATGAATTGCACCAACTTTTGTTATGTTATTATCACTAGCTAGATGACAATTGCCAACATATGGTGGTACAGATTGTGGTAAAGATAAGGAATTGATAGGATTAGCAACATCTGTCTGCACGAAGCAGTGCCAACTAGAATGGTTGCAATTAATATTAAACTCTCTTACATCGTTTTTTCATTTTAAAATTAGTATATCTTTTGATTGATGAGGTGACCATTTCGGATTTAAATGATGGCTTCTTTAATTTGAAAATTTTCTGTTCAGATAATTGAAGTAAAATGACGAGATTTCAAGATTTGAGTCTGTTTTCGAATTTGTACTTTATGTTGAACGAGACATGTTTCTTACAAGTGTCTCCTCATTAGTATGTTCCAAGAAACAAATATAAATATAATATTGTCTAATAAAAATGAAAAAAAATTTAGTATGCACCTATAGCTTTAAATGTGCATACCAAAATATATATCTTACTAGTTGCTATTTACGATCACATTTCACCACATGGGACTGGACTGGGCCACGTATGGGCCATAGGCTTAGTTTTGGATTGAGATGACAATGGATATTGGATCCGGTCAATATCCATAAATCCAAATCTACTTTTTAGGATTTAGTTCTTGAAAATAGGATCAAGCGAATCTGAACAGGATCGAGGCAATTCTTTTAAAATCTGGATTTTGATCTTGATCTTGATTTTTAAGATCTAGATCTGATCCGATCCAGGATAAGGCTCGTAGATCCATATAATATATATTATATATATATATATATATATATATATAATTTTTATTTATAAGTGTATTATATTGTTTTTTCCTAGTCGAAGTTGGATAAACTATGTTATAGAATTAGATGATAAGTTAATAATATTAGAAAATTGTATCTTGTATTTGAGAAAATTTTATATATGAATTATGTATGATTGGTCTATTTGCTAAAATATATATGCTACTTCTTCTATTCATATTACAATATTATTTAATGTCCTGAAAACACAAATAAATTTGTAACTTAAAATCTTCTTGTATAGTGATGATTGTAGAAATTCTAAATAATTATTATAGTATTATTGTGTATTTAGACTATTATTATGGTGTTACAATGAATTATAGTTGATTTAAGATTTATTTTAAAAGAGAAAATATATGGATCCGGGTATAGTCAATGGATCCTGGAGATCTTATGGATTTTGATCTGGATTTAATTTTTTTTGGACCTAATGGATCTAGATTGGATTCAAACCCAAACAAAAAATTTGGATCTAAACCTGAACCTAGTAAAATCCGATTCAGATCCGATCTACTGTCATCCCTAGTTTTGGGATATTGGGCGCCTTGAAATCATGGACCAAATGAGCCCGTATGGCAAGCCTAGCCAAGCTCGGATTTTTTCCCATCTAAATATTATGGCCCAAGGCGATTTAACAATAGGCTAGTTATAAATCTCTATCTTTTTTGAATGGTCTAGTTATAAATATCTTGATTTTCTTTATTCATAATAATAGTAAGTACTAATTCTTCACACAAATAAATTAAAGTTTAGTATAGATAAAGAGGGGTGGACGCATGAATTTTTTTCATAGAGGTTACCTATTTGTTTGCGTGAATGAAAGAGACGATTGAGGGATGAAGGGCAGTTACCAATCTCTTTCACATTGAATTTCTCTTATTTTTTCTTTCAAACGTGTTATTTATTACGCCATTTTATTAACACCGTTGATTTTTATTCCTTAATGAAACGATGTCGTTTTTGTTTAAAATACCTATCCATATTCACTACAAATTTAAACTACTATTTAAATTTAAACGATAACATTGTTCCATGGATGCACGGTTGATATTTTCCGCAGAAAAAAAAAATCCTCTTTTTTACTTATTCAGTTTATATAATATAAATATCAATATAAATATCTTATATCGTAAAGTAAAAAGTAATAACAAAAGATAAGTTTTTTCATAAATTAAGTAACCATCTTACATATTATATGAAAAATACCATATTTTACAGGAACTAACAAAATAATTCAATAGGAAAAATCAAAATGATAATAACAAAACACATTTTATAATTTGTAGAAAAAAGATATAAATATAAGGATAAATACAATTGTATTCTTGAATTCTTTACGTATTTGTTGAATGTTAGCTATTACTAAAATTAAATCAGACACATAGATAGTATTAGGTGATTAAATCGCTTTTGTTTAATGTTATTCAATAATTATTTGCAAATCTATCGTGAATGATTTCCTTATGTTTCATGCATTTTATATCAACTAGTAATTTACCCGTGCATATTTATTCTTTATTTTTTATAATATTTATTATTGATAATAAACTTAAAATTTATGAATTTATAACTATAAGTACAAATTTATTTGGTATTCATTTAGAATGTATGATGATACTTTTACTTAAGAATCGGGTATATAAATATTTTTATTAGCAAAACATGACAATTGTATATATAAATGAGTTATAGTTCAATTTACTATAGCTTGTGATATATTGGTAATAAATAAATAATATGAACTAATCAATAATAAATCATTGAATTATTAATCCAAATAAAATTTAAATTTGAATCTGAATACCTAAATCTATAAATTTTGAAACACTTCTTTATGCATATAATTAAGTAATATATGCTGGCGTTTGTAGTACATGCACTACAATTATCATTTTTATCGCATATAAATATTTTGAGACCACTACGTATAGTTATGAGATAAAACCAGTCTTTTATAAAGAAAAAGTCCAATATATGACAGTAATTATATTGACTTATGTTGCTCGTCATTGCATATAAAACAATGGGCCAGAAACATCAAATGAACAAAAAACAAGAATGTTTACATTATAACATACAAGACAAAGTTGGTGCAGACTGCAGATAGTAACCAAATAAGTCGCTGCCCTTACAGTACCAGTGCATACCTTTATAATAGCTATTTGTTGCCATCCAAACTAAACTGACTACTCCTGATCACCCCTGCCCCTTCGACCACCATAGCCGTAACCCCGCCCTCTTCGTCCACCGTAGCCGTAACCCCGCCCTCTTCCTCCACCGTAGCCATAACCCCGCCCTCTTCCTCTTGCATAACCGTAACCCCAGTCCCTTTCTCTATCATAGCCATAACCCCGACCTCTTTCTCCATCGTAGTTGTAACCCCAGCCTCTTTCTTCGCCGTAGCCGAACCCCCGGCCTCTTCCTCTACCATCACCTCTGCTTCTTCGGTATCCAGCCCCTGTCAGTTATGGAAAGTGAAAGTGATCGCGTCGATCAGACTCATCCGAGGACTCCTTCACAAGTAAATGATGATAAACATGAATAAGATGTCAACTGTTTTAACATGTGATGACACCATAATATCAAAGCACTAGTTTTATAATTTTTTTGTGTCAATACAGAATTGCTCTGTTGTTGTACACTAGTACCATTTGACATTTTTTTTTTTTTGTAATTTAATACATAAATTTTTAAAGGCTGCGTCACGGTGGACTCGAACCCGAGACCTTTGGCCTCGGGCATTAACCACTCTACCACTAGGCCAACACACACACAAACTTATTATAATGTAATACAAATTCAACTGACATTTTTTTTGGTCCCCATTTGACATTTTCGTGTGGCTAAATGCAATCAATGTTTTTTTCTTTAAAGAAAACTGTCATCTTTATGTCCCTTAGATTCAATTTCACATGCATAATCTTGGGACATGTCTAAAAGCGATGTAGCTAAAGTTATCACAATCAAATTAAGAACTGTTAGACCAATAAAGTTCAGTGGCGAGAAAATTTTATGTTATCCTAATTCACCACTTTATATAGCCGGCACAAGAGTTCTTTTAGAGGTACAATAGCTAGAACACCATAATCTAGGCATTATATAGGACACAGTGCCCACAAGATGATACGAAATTACCACGATATCCCCAACTTCCGCCTCCGCCTCCGCCTCCGCCTCCGCCTCCACCTCGTTCCCCTCCAGCACCCCAATAATAATATCCTCCGCTATTTTCTGCAAGTAGAATAAATAGTAAGTACAGAGAAGTTCAAAACCAATCAATTGCACCAAAATCAAGTTTACTACATTACTGCACAGCACCTTGATAATCACCATACCAACCCCTCCCACGACCACGGCCTCTGCCTCTTCCTCTACCTCTACCACGACCTCCACCTTGCTCTCCACCTCTACCTTGCAAGCTGCCTCCGACATTATCTATGCATCATAAATTGCAGAAAGAATTATTATTATTAAGCAGGCTAAGAATATGAAACGACACAATAAAAGAAATAATGCTACCTTCACCAACATCTGTAGATGAAACAATAGATTGCTTATTCTCCGGCTCTTGCTGATTTTCACCTTCTGCCTGCTTCACGGTTGGAGCTTGGTACCTATAAACATTGGATCCCATCATTTTAAGTTATGCAAACAACAGCTTTAACTAAAACAAACAAACAAAGAAAAGGTGTATCTTCAATGATCTTAAGATACAGGTTTGGTTTACCCGGAGAAGTCTTGTTCAGTTCAAGACTCGATAAAGCAATACTAATGAGGAGACCTGCCTTCATCTCCAACCTGCAAGATTGGGGCATCAAAAAAATTCCATACCGCCACCACCAAGGAAATACATTTTCTGGAATCTTGACCAAATGATAGCAAGAACTTACATATTTAAGCCCTCTTCAATGGGTTCATAGGCATCGGTTATAGTTGTAGAGCTAGTTGATATATTTTGATGTAATCCAGGGACTCTCTTCTGCATTTATGCACAAATATAATTATATAAATGTCAAATATGGATATGTGATTCTCATATCTTTTTGAATATTAACTGAATCTTTTATTAGAAAAATTATTTTAGTAGTTTAAACCCAACAGCCACTAGATTAAGTGGTAAACGGACCTTGATAATCTCTCCTATAGCCACAGCCTTACTAATAGCCTGCCCCATTGCCTTTAGTACAACTTCCTTCTCGTTCTTGTCCTGAACATTGAAGTAGGGATCATAATCAGTCTTCATATTAATGCAATAAAATACAAGAAGATAAAAGGTTTTGTGAATTCAGAAGGCTGAGGAGATGACTTTACATGAACAACAATGACAAAAATTATTGAGAAACACAAAAAGATGACTCTTAACACATGTTAATGAAATAAAAAAGTTCTTAACTAGGAAACGAGTGAGCTGGTAAAGTGAGCACAAGGCTCAAAGTGGTAAAATCGGAAATATGCCTCTAAACACTTAGTAGTAGCCTTACTAAATAAATCCATATAATACTCTTTTAGCCAATCCAATCAGGGTACCTAGCTATTTATCACATTTGCTTATTATACATGGATCTTGGGATCTCATATGCAGTTAATTATTCTTTTCGGTAGAGTAACTTCTTCAGAGGAAAGCAAGTAACTCCATTTTCTGAAACATTGAACTAGTAGTAACATTTACTTTACTAATCTTGACTAGGATTATCTCCAGGAAAAACTAATTACATTACTCATCACCAGATGAAGCAACAGTGATGAGGTCTTCTCACTCCTAAAAACAGACCAAATCTGACAACTTTTCCTTTTAAAAGATATTACAAGACAAAAAGGATTGGTATAATAGCTAAATACATCAGTTGCTACCAAAGCTTGAGTTCCTGAACCAAAACATCATTTATTTTTTGAGAAAGATAACATAACAAGAATTTCAATGTTCTTGATTTATACTCTTCCTTTGGTACTGATTACGTCAATGCTAACCTCTTATTAGTAATAACAAGCCAAAATATGGATTTCACTTATCACCTTCTACATTTTACTGATGAAGTCATAGCCATATTTCAAGGATGTGTGTGAAGTGTGCCCTCCCCAAAGCTCTCAAATTCAGCAGCGCTAAGAATTGATTAGTTGGTCAGATGTTATCGAACCCTTTAAATCAAGCAACACACAACACAGTTTCACAAGTTATAGGATAAGCTAGAATACATGTTAAGTTATATATTCAATGTCCATAAAATTAGTTCGGAGCCAACATACACATTTCAAATAAAAATAAAAGCCCATATCCAAATCTATTACTAATTCTGCACCGATATACGTGTTTCCTTCAAAGTTTCCAACCAAACTAAGCAAATATCTTCAAACATCGCCCGCATAATCAAGACTCGACCTTTACCTTATATATATATCACTATGAAGAGCTTAATTGACCAAACTCACTTCATAAATCATCCGAAAATCTACAGAGATGAAATATAAATTAAAAGAAAATACAAACCTGGAACAAGGAAGTTGCGTAAGTGACGTAATTACGAATAAGACCCTGAGCTGTGACTCGGATTTCATTTTCGTGAATGGGTTGCTCCGGTTTCGGCTTCACCACCCTCTGGTATCTCTCCATTCTTCTCCGCTCACTCTCAGTGCGTGCTTCTGGAGGGTCTTTAGCTTACTTTCCTCCCACAAAGAGAAATTACGGCAACTGAAATATGTTAAGGCGACCTCTTTAAGGGGTTGTACTCTAATTTTCGGGGTTGTACTCTCTGTCTCGATTTTCTCTTGTGACCACTTTTAGTTTTCTCAAGTTCTTTTCCTTTTAATACAAAAATTAGTTCTTTAATTGAGGTTGTTGATAATTTTCTTTCCTCGAAATTAGGTGTGTTCTTTTTCTTCTTCTTTTTGGTAAAATTTGATCATGCTAAGTTGTTGAGAATTTTGAAGTGGTTTTATATTGTGATTTTTTAAAAAAATCAATGGAAACCAGTTACCTCTACCTATCTGTTAAGTTTTTTATTCTTTATTTTAAGCTGATTTTTTAGAAAAAGTTACAAACTAATTGTGGTAGACAACTTTTAATTTGGTAATTGGAAAGGGCAGCAATAGAAGATGTGATTGTCTTATAAAATTCAATATGTAACAATTATTTTTTCTTGTGAGAAAGTTCAATAAATAGCTATTGGGATTAATCGAGATTGAACTCATCAGTAAATTGTTGCCTCTTGGCATAGCCATTCATAATCGCCGTCAAACAACCCACGTTTCTCATCGTCATTTTGTCGAGCATCATCCAAAGCCCCACATTTCATAATTAAATACAAATCTATCAAAACATTATCTGTTCATTCGACCTAATTAAATTTTAGTTGTGATTAATAAATTTTAATTGAAGATTATTAATTTCTAATTAGGAATTGATGGATCATAATTAAATTTAATTATGATGGATGCACCGTTCATCCGGATACGAGAGTTTTTGCCTTTCCAGAATACAATATAGTTAAAACTTTGAGCTCTCAAAAATTCAGGTCAGAGAGGCCACACTCCTCGCTTGAAAGCTGACAACACGGAAGCATTCCTTGCATGATTTCATCTCTTATGCCAATTTCACAAAACAAGAAGTACTAAAATCAACAAGAGTCTCTCTTAAGCATAAGTTCCTGACCTTTGTGGAGATTTCATTTATAAATTCATTCTAAGCATGTCAAGATGTAAATTATATAGACACATAAACCTTGGCAAATCTCAACTACAGAGTCGAATGCTTCTTTTGCTTTATCCATTCCCCTCGCGTGCAATATCCACATATCAGAGAAGTGTAGTGAAAATACATCAAGACCAACTGAATCTTTTTTTCTTCTAGCCTATTCTAACCAACTCATCGATTTTGGGCTGGATGAACATCTCTACGGCCAATTCTCCCAATTTTGAGTCAATCCTCTCGAGAAGTTGGGCTATGCGGTCCGGTTTAATTGAGCTGACCTTTTTTGATCTATAGATATTCGATTCCAACTCTTATTTTTCTATCTATTCGAACCAGCTCGTCATTTCGAGTTGTATTCACCACAACAAAATTTAGTGACATCTTGAGAAGTGTCACAAATTTTGTTACATCTTTAGGTGTAGCAATACACGCACATGCATCTATATAGTTTTGTGACACATAAAACTATAAGTAAATTTTATTACACGTAAAAATGTAGGTAACAATTTCGTGACATTTACTATTGTAACTAAACCTTGCTACATCTAAAGCTATCACAAATATATTTTGTTACACATTGGTGTCACAACATGTGTTTGTTACAAAAAGAAAGTTTTACTATCCTCAAATGTTTAACAATTTTGTTACATATATTAATAACTAACATTATATATATATATATATATATATATATATATATATATAGGAGAGTTAACGTGAGAACTATTTTTATCATGAGAACCAAAAATGATAAATTCATTGTGAAAATTGATGAATCCATTGAGAAAGTTATTGAATCCAAACAAATAGAATTTTTGCCCCTCATGGGATTTAAACCCTGGTGAAAAATTTCAAATTTTTGAATTCAGTAACTTTTTCAACGGATTCATCAACTTTTATAGCAAATTCATTTGGTTCTTAGTTTTTAGGATAAAAATGATTCTCATTTGAACCTAACTCTCTCTCTCTCTCTCTCTCTATATATATATATATATATATATATATGATCGGGTATAATGAATACTTATTTTTCATAAAAACCTAAAACCAATACATATTACATATAAAGTTAATGTATTTTACGTATAAAAAATACACTCTCAAGTTACGTAAAGAACAACAACGCTCATCAATATTTCGTAGTGCAAAAACTTTATATATAATTTTGTACTTAAAATGCATTGGTTGTTAAGTTCTAGGTTTTATTTGATCTCTATATATATATATATATATATATATATATATATATATATATATATATATATATATATATATATAGGGTTGGATCGATGAGAACTCATCTTTTGAGAACTTGAGAACTATGCATAAGGCGTTGAAGATGATGCAAAAAGTATAAAGTTATGCATAACGAAAACTTTCTAAAATTGTTGAACAACAAAATAATTTTAGAAAGTTTTAGTTATCAACTTCTACCGCTTTGTGCATCATCTTCAATGTCTTATGCATGGTTAGAGCTCGCAAAAAGATGTGGTTCATTGATCCACTCCCTATATATATATTTATATATATATATATTTGAAAGAATTTCATTCCATATCTAATGACTTGAAATATACAAAAAATTATTAATTTCTAAACGGATACAATTGATTCTGAAAATTTGAATTTGACTATCTCACTTTTGTAAAAGAGATAATATAAGTTAGTAACTATTATTGACTTCTCAACTAAACCATTAACAATCCTTCTAAAAACAATAAATCCATATTATTATTCTTTACATCTAAATTTGCCCATTTTGTTCGATTCAAAATATATGTGATCCTCTCAACTTTTATTTCACACTTTTAAGTTTATAAAATATTTTATTTGTCATTTTGATTTTTTTTATTAATCGTTATTAAAATAATACTTAGAGGCGTTTATTTTGAATGATAGGATGATTAAACATAAATAATTCAAATTAATCGAGTTTACTTTAATTTTGAACTTGTTTAAACATCTTATCCTTTAAATACTTAATTCTATGTTTTATCAATCTATCATATCATGAAAAGTAAACATTCCTTAAAAGTATTGAATAAAGCATGATTTGATTGATAATTGTCTATTAAGTTTTGATGGGCAAAGATCTTTTGGCGATGAAATAAATCCATTTGGAATGCAAAATATTTTATTGAAACGACTTCTTAAACTGCACAATGCCATTTCTACTCTCATTCTTTGGATAAACCACACATGCATTTTAATGGCTTCTATAAAAAAATCCATGAAAGGAATTAATACATAGATTACAGTTTACTTGGATAATGATAGAGTCGGGTTATAACTCTACAACAATGATTACCTTGTCAAATATAGATCGATGGTGATTGGACGGTCTTCGTATGGTGCAATGGGATGATAACGGCATAGGCTTGCAAAACAAGCTCGGAGGAAATTCTTCGAGAGAAATTCCGATGCTCAAGTTAGAACGTCAGTGAATTATTTTCAGTATGAGAGAATGGTGAGAGCAAGGACATTGCTTTACAGTATGAATATGTGAAGTAATGTACCGATGTCTCGTATGAGGGGTATTTATGAGGATGTAAGAGGCGAAAATACCATAATAATGGGATCGTGCATAAGGTAATGCTTGATATTCGGGATGATGGACAACGTGGGATCATGGGAGTTTCTCTAGGGATGCGGTTCGAGAGGTGTGGAAGGCCCACTCTAATGTAGAAGCGTTCTAACAAACATGTGCTCGCTAGTGAAGAGTCATGTCTTATTATATCGGACACGAGGATCAATTCTAGTGATTTTGTTTTCCATCATATCTAAAGTGTTATTGGGATTTGGGGTAGTGGGCTTCTTGGTAGGTCTTCGCTAATGGGGACCCTTTGATGGGGTGTTGATGAGACCACATCACGAGAGACTAGTCTGTTGCTAAGCAAGATGAGGGATGGAAAGAAAAACGTTGAACCCCCTACTAATATGTTTCAAGAATATCTACTCGGAGGAAAAGGTTGATTAACCTAAGAAAGCACCTATTAAAAAAGTGAAGGGTAATTCTATAGGTCATACTTGGAATGTTAAGGGATGAATAAAGTCCTCAAACAAAGCGATATTGTGCGAAGTTAAGGATATGTCATGTTGATGTTGTGGGATTATTGGAGAACAAGCTCAATCCTACAAAACTTCAACTTTATTATGTAGAAACTACGGCATGGTGGGAAGTCTGTCGGGTAGTGGTCCTTGTTGGACGACATGTCCTTTGTCATACTCACCACCGTGACACCTCCCGCCTGGGCATCACGAGCTGGACTAACCAATTCCACCATGCATTGCGGGTATATGAGCCCTTCCGCGAGAAGCTTTAGAATCTCCTTCTTGATCACCTCTATAAGGTTTGGATTTAGCCTCTGTTGTCCTTCATTATCTGGCTTGGTCCATTCTTTGAGGACTATCGGTGCATACATATAGTCGGGCTTATCCTTCGGATGTCGACATACTTCGTTCGATAGCCAACTTGTTCTTCCTCAAGACCTTGATCAATTCTTCCTCTTCTACCTCATTGAGCCCAGTGAAGATGATCATGGGTTTTGCTCGCCTCCCGAGGTAGACATACTTGAGGTGATTTGGCAACTCTCGAGATTTGACTTTCCTTGCGGTGGTAGTATTTCTATTCTCACTTTTGTTCTTTCTCTGCAATATTTCTCTCCAAATAGAGCCTAGCTTCGCCTCGTCAAGACATGCGAAAAAGCTTCTGTGTGTGTGTGTTGGCCTAGTGGTAGAGTGGTTAATGCCGAGGCCAAAGGTGCCGGGTTCGAGTCCACCGTAACGCAACCTTTAAATTTATGTATTAAATTGACCAATAAAAAGTTTCTATGTGATTCTTACGCAATACACATGTCTTAACCAAGGAGTCATCAATAGCATCTAGGTAAGAGCAATTATCAATCAAATCAAAAGATGGTACTATAGTGTTATCTGGAACAGAAAAAGAGACGGTCTCCCCCAACACTATCATTTTTAACATTATTCTTAACATCAATTAACGTTTTGGTTAGCCATAAAATGTCTACCCAAAAGGAATGTGTTCTCTTTACTGTTTTTCTTAACATCACCCACATCAAGAACAACAAAATCAACATGAATTATTTACCCATCCACTTTAACTAATATATCCTCAATAATCCATCTGGGATAACAAATAGATCTATTAGCTAACTATAAATATATGTGAGTAGCTTTTAATTCCCTCAATTCAAGTTGCTCAAAAATAGAGCAAGACATTAAATTGATACATGTAACTAAATCGAGCATGCCAAAAGCTTCATTCCCAAAGCAATCTTGATGACAAAACTCCCTGGATCACGTTGCTTGGGTAGTAAATGGTGCTGGAGAATAGCACTAACTACTTGAGCATAACAATTTTCTCATCATCAACAAACTTCCTCTTATTTGATGCTAATTCCTTGAAAAACTTAACATTTGGGGTATATCTGAATTACATCAAGAAGAGACAAGTTCATGTTCACTTTGGAAAGCATCTTGTAGAACTCCAAGAATTGTTGATCTTTTCTCACTTCCGATCTACTCGGAAAAGGGCAGTGGTTGATACGAATTCTTGGCCTTGTGAGCCTCGAATTTCTCTTCTCGTCTTTCTTCGGATTATCCTTGGATAACACCTCATTCTCTCTAGTCAAGCCAACTTCTTCAAATGGCTCTTCCACTTTATTATCGATCACTTTCCCACTCATGAGAACCGTGATCGCTTGTCCCTGCTCCGGTTGACTAGGCAGCTTCCCTTTCTGGCCTTACTATACCAATTCTCCAATGGTCCCAGCCAATTGTCCCACTTGAGTTTCTATTCTCTTCATCAATGATGGGGAATCTGAATTTACCCATGCTTTCTAAGATCTATCTTGGATGTTTAATTCACCATACATTAATTATTTTCCTAGCATGCTCCTATATAATTAGTAGCAACACACAGGGGTTTTCTCGTGTTTACATATGAATTTCTGGCACATTAGATCAATGAGAGACTCTAGTTTTGATCTTACGGATCGTATTAGGATGTCGATCTCCAATCTTGAGTGAGTAATCTATGGAGAACATTGAAAAATTTTCATCTCATGCACTGGTGAATATTGATTTTGAAAATCACAGTATTGGAATGGATAATCCGATTTTCTCCTACCCTGTATTTATAATGCTTTCTCTATAATCCTATTGTGATAGGACTCTGACATATCTAATAAATACAACAATTATCTTCTTCCCTGAAAATAATTTTTATCTAGAATAATTATATCTTGATATCTAATAATATCAGATAATATCTATTTAGACTAGGAGATGTATTAAATAAATAATACATTAATCAGAACAGAATTCCAGTGGGATTCCTACAGGGGGTGTCCAAAAATTGCATAGTAATATGCCTTGATGGGCCAGCCCAAGGATCAAATACAAGGAATAAAAATGGGCCTCAAATGATATTTTATGTTTAGTCCAGAACATAAATTAATTCATAAACATTTATTCATTTCACTAGAAAACAAATGTTGACTTACACCTTTATTACCGAAATTAAGTCAAGCTTGTACTTATACTTACGAATCCTCGTATTTTAGATATCGCACGTCCATTAATTATTTATAGCACTCTGACTGCTTAAAATAATTAATCTCTTTAATTCCTTAAGTAGTACCACTCAACCTTAGTATTGTACTTGAGCTAACTTAACTTGCGAGATTTAGTACAATAAACATTTTGATCTTCTTAAAGGGATGTCATCATCCTAGCGAATCTGTGACTCGATCACGGTAACCAACATGATATCAAGCACTTCCACCACGAAGATGTGGAGACTCTTGGGTTATCTCATGTAACCATCACCCATAACAAGTCAAAGTGATGGTTAGTAACTCATACTCACCTGAAACCTTATCGAGGTTTAGATCAACGTAAAGTTATCAAGATCTAGGTCCTTCACGATGGTTAGATAGAAGAACTCATCACTCGTGATCCATCAATACGTTAAGGCGTACCGGCATAGATAAGCAACCAAGTCGAGTTACTTCTTATCTTTCTTGACATATACCAACAACTCGTCCTCAAGTTGTCTCGGTTGTGATCCTTTTGTATCTCAATTAGCTTAATCAATCATACGGACTTATGTGATCTTCTACATCTTGTATTATCTATACTAGAATCTTGCCATCTATATTAGAATCTTCTTCCGCTTGTATACCCACTTACTTCCTATAGCTTCGCCATTTGCGAGAGATGTCTCTCGTATACATCCATAGCGATTATGGACTCAATCTATAAGTCCATAACGGCGTGCCATTCTCGAGCATTTATATCTTGTATCAACTCGTTGTATGTCCATGGGTTGACTATAGCATGTTCGTCTGTTGGGACTAAATCCGAAGAGTCATCCACGAATATATATCGATCGGGTTATCGCACAACCCTCTCACTACAGCGAGCTGCTACTGGCACAATGGCAATGGTGGGTGCAGTAACTTGTGGTGTCAGTTCTTGCATAACTTGTTGGGTAGACGCCACTCGTACAACCGGTTTTTCTAGTGAAATTCGATCCACTTTAATCTCTTGAAGTATATGGTGTTGATCATTCCACTAGACTCAACATCTTGTACCTTTGGCAAAACCGATGATAGAGTATGATCATCTTCGATTTCTCGAAGAATGATTTCAACTTTGGATTTGTGGTTTTTCATGTAGTCATCATCCATGAATTGGGTGTTTGTGCTAATAACGACCTTCTGATCCTTAGGACTATAGAAATAACCACCTTTTTGTTCCTCTAGGATATCCAACAAATAGTCTTGCGTCAGATCTAGCCTTCAACTTGTCAGCTTGCTTGTTCAGCACGTGTGCTGGACTGCCCCATATCCTTATATGGCTTAAACTGGGTTTACGCCTAAACCATAACTCGAAAGGGGTCTTGTTGACTGACTTGGACGGTACCAAATTGAGCAAGTATGCCATTATTTCTAAGGCATATCCCCAGAACGAAACATGCAAAGTTGCATAACTCATTATTGATCTAACCATCTCTAAGAGAATCATATTTCTTCGCTCTGACACAGCATTTTGCTGCGGTATGCCCGGTGTAATTAGTTGGGACGTAATCCCACACTACATTAGGTAGTATGTGAACCCGTTGTTGAGGTATTCTCCACCGCGATCAGAACGCAATGACTTGATACTTTTACCTAGATTCGTCTCCACTTACGACGTAAATTCTTTGAATTTTGAAAGCATTCGAGACTTGCGGTGAAGCGGTAAACATATATGTACCTTAGTAATCGTCAATGAAGTGACAAATACTGTAACCTCCATGAGCTTGTGTTGACATTTGTCCACACAAGTCGAGTGAACTAATTCAACACCTTTTTACTCTATACCCTTCGCTTTAAATGATCGATCGATATCTTACCCTCATACATGATTAGTAGATTAGGAATGGAGTAACAGTAAATTCGCCCAACACTTCATTCTTAGCGGTCTTTGGATCCTATTTATAAACCTCATTTTACTTGGTTTTGAATCATTTTCGTTTGTTTTATAATAGTTAAGTGGTCATATGAGCTTTCGTTTGATATGTTTATGTAAACCTTGAAATATATTACGCCATATGTATTTCGTGTTATTTTTGCACGGTTTAGATATCAATAAGGTGAACCACATTAAGGAGGATTTCTACCCTTGTGGCTCGCGACCCGGCGAGCAAAGAAGAATCACGAGAACAACATGCGAGGAAAAGCGGAATACGCTTCACGACGTTTGATCGCGATGTTTTATCGTGAGGTGTGTCTCGCGAACCAATACGGGACTAGGGTTACAAATAGGCAGAGCATCGGTTTGACGAGAACCTTTACCATTTTCTTAGAGAACGAGAGAACATAATTAGTTTTAGCTTTTGAGAATTGATTTCACATTTATTTTATTCGAGAGTTCAGAATTATTGTGGATTCAAATTGCTACATTATTCGTTGTGGATTTCTACGGTTTTATTTAATCAATTCAATTCATGTGTTCTTTATTTAATTTTTGTTTTGGTATTTTAATTATGAGTTGCTGAATCTTATATTGATCCTAGGGTTTATATGTTTGACTAGATTCCTATGATTTATCTGTTGATACTATTTTACCTTCTCATTTATGATTTATGATTCTTGGCTTTAACTCTCATGTGTTGGTACCTGATCAATATTGATGCATACTAGTTATGTGATTGATATCCGACGAAATTAATTGCATAGTCGATCTCTTGAATACATAATACAGACCTTACCTTGAGACCTGACGGAGATAGGTGAACTGTAGGAGGTTATTCTTTGTGTGCTTTTGGTAAGTAGCTTACTTCTCTTAAGACCTGATGGAGATAGAGTTTAGGCTAATCTACTACTACAGGCTAATCAACCTAACTGAAGAAACATGGAGTTGTTTAAACCTTGAGTGTTTGAGTTGTCACTATCGTAGCTAATTTGAAGAAGATCCTAACGTGCCAAAACCATTTTTTTAGAGTTGCAGAGCTATAACGTACGATGTTGCAGACACCGAAAGCGACGTATGCCGATTCAAATAGGTAGATTTCAAATGACAAACAGAATGGATTGGTGTTCCCTCAAATGATACTATTCATCGTCCGCTCTATAAATATACGCATAATCGACCTTTGAAGGTTGCGAAAACACTACGCATTCAAAGCACCCGAGCTTATATCTCAAGAACAATCACCAATGATTTGAAGAAGAGTTTAAAATTTTATCAATAAATCCTCGAGCATACATATATTTATCATTTCGAGTTTCAACATACACTCACTTATCTTTTCTAGGTCTTTACCTTGTAATATTCTCGGCGTAGAAATATTGAGTTGTCGCATGTGACACCTCAAACTCTAGTTGGAAGACTCTTTACTCAAAACCCCAAATTTTAAGTAGAAGCTAGGCAAGTAAGCGAAGTGTTAGTTCTTGAAAACTTAGTTAGCTTGCACCGTAAACAAGAGGTTATGTCAACTACACGATGGCGATCGAAGATTTTCTAGCACCAGCAAGCATAGGAAGATACACCAAGTAAGACGGGATCCTGATAAGGTGAATTTCAGTATCTAAGTTTACTCTTGTATCCACAAACAAGACTTAATCCCAATTAATGGATTGAATGTGGTATCAATCCGTTGACGTAGGAGCTGATATCTCCGAACCACGTAAAAACTAAGCGTTCTTTACTTTTAGTATCTTCTTTACATTACATATTATTGAATTGGACATCGTCAGTTCATCCATCACTGCATACTATTTTGAAACACCCTATTAGTATTAGTTTGATACTGACAAGAAGAAACTAAGAACTAACTGATCGATGTCTGACTAAATATTTTCTATCAGTTTAAGTTTTCAGTAGAGGCTAAACGTAACCACCACATTCCGTATGCAGATTAGTTATCGCTCCAACTGACCAGTTGTCTTAGTAATTAGTAGGATTGCTAACTGATATCACATAGTATAAGACTTTCTGTACTTGAATCGGTCGGCGATCGATATCGATTTAAGCGACTTCGATTAACTAACATCTATTGATCAGTAGAAGATCCAATCATGTTATTGAAAAAAAATTAATTTGTTTTAACTTGTGTATTCCTCTCCTCCCCTCCTCCATACACCAGTACGACCCCAAGGGCCAATCAATTTCCATTTTAAATGATTTGTATTAAATTTCACATTAAAAAGAATAGTCTCTAAAATATTTTATGTTTCCTTGTAATTTTAACCAATAGATCTACGTAACACAATCATGTGATTAACCTAATTTATGGTATCCATTCACACTAAATTTAATGAGGATGCATATTATTTGCGTAATATTATTCAAGAATGTGAGTTTTATTTAGTGGACAACAAATTTGGCTGTTACGAATTCTTCATAAGTTCAAAAAAAAAAAATGATGGTGAATAGTGATGTATGAAAATAGTGTAGGATTTATTGCATCATTGGGATGATTTAGCGTAGAAACTACACTAAAATTTATGAAACATAATTTATTTTATTTTTATGGAGGGTGGGTGGGGGAAAGGGTGTTACACCGTCTATTATAATTTTTTTATTTTTACACAATCAAATAAGTTTCATTGCACAACCCAACAAGTTTCATTAGGTATTTAAATTGATACCTTGTATTGATATATTATAGCAGCATAACAAAATAAGATTAATTAGAAAAAATAACGACATGGGATTTAAATTCACTAAATAAGGGATCTAAAAAACAATTAAGTCTTTAATTTTTTATATTGGGGTGTAAGATTCTTGGTTATTGTAGTTTGACATGTAATGTGAATATCATCAAATAAAACGAGTAATTGTAGAAAAATATGGTTTCAGCCCCTCTTCTATTGAGTAATTTGTTTTTTACCTTTCCAAGCGTGTGGAAGTAGGAAATTTCTGACTTCCTGTGATTCAAAAACCAAAATTAACCCAAAATGTTTATTTGTTTGAGTATTAATCATATATTTTCAAACGGTTTGGGGTCAATGTGAGGTTCGGGAAGAAAGTCAGCGTAGCCCCCTGCTATACGATATTTCCTTTTTGTCCTCGTACCGACCAGCTAGTCAGCTACGGATGGAAGTGGAACCTCCAATTAATTTGTTATTATGGGAAATTATTTCAATAAATTAAGCTGTAGTTGAGCTAAACTTATAATTCTTTATACTCCCTCCCTCTAACATACATGGTCTTAGTTTATAGAACACAAATTTCAATAAATATAATGAACGTAAACTAAGTGGAGAATGAGATCCACATAATAAAATATATTATGTGAGTAAAAAAAATAGGTCATGGGGGATTTTTTTAATAAACAAATGGATTAAGTATGGATAAAAGTGTTGACTTTTGGATGAAGTATATATATATAAAAGAAAAGTAAACTAATTTTATGGACGTCTCTAAATAAAATTAAATGAACAAAATATCAAAGAAGAAGAAAGTATTACATAAACGAAGGTTCTATTTTATCGCCTCCAGTCCCAAAATTTGTTACTAGCATTCTTTTGATGCGTCTCCAAAATTTGGTATAAAAATATTCTCCACTTATTACTCTCAACAATACTATTTATTTACATATTTTTTATCCATGATCCACTATTATATCTATTTATTACTCTCAATAATACCACTTATTTATACACTTTATTACACATGGTCCACCATTATATACAACTAATTAATTTAATATTACATTAATGTGAGATTCTTACTCCATTCATAAAATACTCTACAACCTTTATTACAATTTACACCAAAAATTCTCAGGAACATTTTTTTGGGACAAAGATAATATTATTTTTTAATGAACTCTTACTTTTAGTTTTACTTATTCTACCCTAAAACTAATTGATAATTAATTAATACGAAAATATTATATCATGTATATTAGGGGTGTGCACGAACCGAACCGAAGCAAAAAAATCGATCGAACCGATCGGTTTCGGTCGGTTCGGTTTGGTTTTCTGTTCGGTTCAAATTTTCAATTAAAATCGATTTTCGGTTGGTTTTGGTTTTATATTTTAGG
Organism: Salvia rosmarinus; assembly: GCA_036937905.1. Classification (NCBI taxonomy): domain Eukaryota; kingdom Viridiplantae; phylum Streptophyta; class Magnoliopsida; order Lamiales; family Lamiaceae; genus Salvia; species Salvia rosmarinus. The sequence goes on along the minus strand of CM072818.1, from coordinate 21,460,954 downwards.
TTGATCGGTAACCAAACCGAACCGAAAATATTATTTTATATATTTATATATTTTATATAATAATTAATTAATATTTTAATTAAATAATTAGGATTAAAATATGGTTATTTAAAAATATATATAAAATGTATGTTTGATCGGTTTTCGGTTCGGTTTTGGTCGGTCCGAAACTATAATCGATTGATTCGGTTCAAAAAATATGTTCGATTCGATTTTCGATTCGTAAAATTTCGATCGGTCGATCGACCGACCGATGCACCCACACATATGTATATCATGTAACGAGTTTCTGGTTAATAAGATTTCCCAAATAGTTTCTTCTTATTGGTAGATACATCGTCATTTCAAACACGTTGTAAAGATTTTTATTTCTCTATTCTAGTATCCTATTGAATTAGTAGGTTCTTGCTTTTCAAAAGTAAGTACGTTTTCAAAATATTTATTGGTTGGCAATAAATAGTTGACGTACTAATGTTTCAATTTTTCCAAATAAATAAAATCTCTAAGATTTCAATGCCTGTGGAAGAAAAGTTTGCGAATATCGAACTGATTAATGAACTCGGCAGAAATAGAAAAAAGTCAAAATATTCATAAGTTGCTATGTAAAAGTTTAAAATGTCATATATTGCCTCTCCACTCTTCCTACAAATAATTTAAATAATAGTTTTCTTGATTCAAAATATAGCCCATTATTAGTCCAATGACTAAGGTGGGTTCTTGTGGTCGAGATCTGACTGGGTTTGAGCCTATCACACCTGGTTTTCTAAGTGTGATTTACCCAGTGCACACCGTTGATAGCGGCGGCGGATTCCTCATGATAAAAAATAAAAAAAAATTAAATAGTAGTTTTCTTAATTGAAAATACATTTGAATTGGAGTAAAAAACTTTTATGTGTTTATTTTTTATTTCGCGAGGATTATTGTACAGCCGCATGTAATATCACAAAATATATCGAATTCTATTAGGTGGTGTTTACTTTGCATGATTAGGTTGGATAGATAAAATTAATCCAACTTAATCAAGTGTTTACTTTTAAGGATTAATATTTGAGGATATCCCAAAGCCCGGGATTATTTTAATCCTTTGAATTATTCTTTATTAATTTTAATCTAACCAATATAGGTAGGATTGAAATAATCCTCCAAATAAAGGGAGAATTATTTATCTCAATTTTAATCATTAACTAATCATTTGTAGTAAACAAATGATTGATAGATTTTTATTTATTACAATTCCTATATAGGATCATAATCTGGTAGTACCCTACCCTTAAGTAATACTCTCTCTGTCTACAAAAATTATTCTTGAGAATCTTCGGTACAGATTTTAACAAAAGTTGTGGAATGTTTTGTGAGTGGAGTATGGATCCTACATTAGTGTAATATTAAATTATGTAGTTGTAGATAGTGGTGGGCCTAGGTTGTAAAAAGTATAAATAAGTGATGTTATTGAAAGTAAGAAGTAGAAATAGTGGTGGATCATGAGTGGTGAAATGTGTAAATAAATATTGTAGTTGAGGGTAATAAGTGCGGAGTATTTTATAGGGTAATTTCTGTTGGGAAAATTATATCTTAACTTAGTTTTTTAATTAGATCACAAACTTTATTGAGGATTGCATTGCTGATGTAACCTTATTGCTGATCACTTGTTAGAGAGCCAACTTTTTGTTTACAGGTTTAAGCAGAAGAACAAGCAGCATGTATAGGTATCATGCTGAAGCAAGTCATACTGATAAAAATATCAATACTTGCATACTAAAGACTGAAGACTAAAGACAGCGCTGCTGAAGATAAAGGAGCCCGAAAACTGACTAAGTGTCATTCCAGCAGGTGAGAAGCCGAAGCTGCTGATATCTACGTCAAGCTGAAATGTCAACTGAAGATTCACGATACAAAAGCGATGAAGACGGAGTCCGGCCTGGCGATAAAACGGGTGACCCAACTGGTGGAACTTAAAGTCAACATACTGAAGAAACACGAAGTCAACTCAACTGAAAAGATACGAAATTATTTAAACCTTGAGTGTTTAACTTTCAACATGTCAGAGTGAATCTACAACTGACAAGTTAGAACCACTTTTCAAAGTTGCAAAGCTCAAATTTACGATGTTGCAAACACGGAAAGCAACTTACGAGGATTCAAACGGGCATAGTGAAATGACAAATGGAATGGATGTGATTGATGTTTCCCCAATGATACTATTCATCATCCACTCTATAAATCGCATAGAATCCAACATTTGAAGGTCATCCAAATGCTTCGCATTCAAACGTTTAGAAGCGACCGAGCTTATATCTCTAAAATAATTACCCAACAATTTCGAAGAAGATAGTTCAAAGTTTCATATGTAAATCCTCTAAGCTTACATTTATTTATCAGCTCAGGATTTCAGTATACACTCTCTTGAATATCTAGGTCATTACCATGTAATATCTTAAATCTAGAAAACCTTGAGTAGTCAACTTGTGATGGCTCAATTCTAAGTTGAAAAACCTTCTCCCAAACCCCCGAAAAGGTTAAGTAAAAGGTTGACAAGTAATCAACGAATTTTCAGCTGTTGAAAGCTTGGTTATCTTGCACCTATAAGTAAGAGGTTAGGTCGACTGCACCCGTAACCAGTCAGAGGTTTTCTAGTACCGGTAAGCTTAAGAAGATATGTCAGTAGGTGTATACAAATAAGGTGAACTTTAGTATCTAGGTTTACTCTTTTAGCTTTGAAACAATACTTAATCCCAGTAGTGGATTGACTATGTTATCGGTCCGTGGACATAGGAGCGATCTTTCGAACCACATTAAAAACGTTCATTACATTCGAGTTCTTTACTCTCGGTGTCGTTTTACATTACGTATTATTGAATGAACATCATCAACACACATCACATCCTATTATTTTGAAACATTTTACCATATTGGTTTGATCTTGAAGAGAAAACCTAAAAGCGACTAATCGATATTTGACTAAGTATTTTCTATCGACTTCAATTTTCAATATAGGCAAAAAAACCACCATATTTACTTAAGCACATTAGTTACGGTCTAACTCGACTAGTCACACGTCGAGTCGATGGGATTGCTAGCGATATCACTCAATACAAGACTTCCGTGCTTGAACGATTAGCGATCGATACTAATCTTGAATCGACTTCGATTAACCGATATCTACTGATCAATAGAAAGTCCATTCTTGTTAAAAGAAAAAGTTTTAATTTACCTTAATTGGTGTATTCCCCCCTCATACTCAAGTACGACCCCCAATGGACCATCAATTGGTATCATAGCATGGTAGTTCGCAAGAACTACTAATTCTCCCTAGTGGTCGTTTTAATTGAACAGATCCTTTAAAACTGATATATCTTTGCACATCGCTGCATATTTGTTGTGCTAGAGACTAACTATAGCGGTCGACATCGGTCCCTACCTTCGCGGTGAGACAACTATGAGATCAGCAAATTTAGACTCAAGAGCTACCTCACTGCACAATACCGTCGCATGTGTGAAGTTATTACTAACGAGTCAATCATCATCAGAGGAAGATTATAAAAGTTGGCACTAAAGTTGGTAAAGACCTGACCTACGAGTTCAAATAGAAGAAACAAGGTGACTTCACGTCCGAAGAACATAAACAGGATGAGCCCGACAACTTGGTTAAGAATATCATCTCCGGAACAATTCCAAACTCTAACATTGGGAAACTGATGAAATGTGAAACTACCAAGGAGATGCATGACACGCTGGAGAGCCTTTGTGTAGGCTCAGAAGAAATCAATGAGAACAAGATAACAATAGCATGTCAGAAGTTTGATAACTTCAAACAAAAGAAGGAAGAATCCATTGATGATATGGAACTAAGATTCGTAACCATCATCAATGAGATTTCAACTCTGCACAAGGAAAAGTATACTATGCGAGAGATCAACCTAGAAGTCATATGGGCACTCCCAGGTACTTACTGGAAAGTCTATATAGTAGCTCTTCAGAAGAAGACAAGCTTCAACGATTTATCTACAGACAAACTCTTCTCAGCCTAAAAGCTTACGAGTATGACATCAAGTGTACTGAAGAGTCATTGCCGATGCTTTTAAAGAAGAAGCTCAAGTCAACATGAGCAAAGGCGTTGCCCTCAAAGCTGACAAGAGAAAAGAACCTAAAAGGCAGTTAAAGAAAAAGTGAGTGCATCGATGATGATCTGTTGACTCGGTGCACGCTAATGGCTGAAAGATTTAGGAAAATGGAAGCCCAACTGAAGAGATACAACAATTACCGGAAAGAAAAAAATGGCCATGAAAAAAGCCACAAAGAAAGAGCAAATAAGGATCGGACTAACAAGATGCTCGGTGACCTAAATATAAAGAGGACAAGTGCTTCAATTGTGGAAAGAAAGGAACTTCGATACGAATGCCCTGAATTGATCCACAAAAGAAAGAAAAGCACTAAGAGATAAGCGCGAAAAAAAGTTGAATGAGCGCAAGGTTATGGTTGTTGAGAAGGCAAACACTTCAAGTTCATGAAGAAGCTCTTCCAATACTGACGATTATAGTCAGTGTCTCATGGTTAGAGAGATCAGCAACGACATGGACAACTACACGGAGGGAATGGACAATGATCTCGATGAACCTAAAGTAACCTCTCGTCTCTCTACTGAAAATCTCTCTTAAAACTATTGTGTTATCTGAATAGGTTCAGACTCCGAAGACACCTCAGTCAAGTGGGATTAGATGAAGCAGAAGATATACAAATGAGCCGTTTCTAAAAATTACAAGCTCACTGAAAAGCTTCAGCTTATTGAGAAAGTCATCGCTTGTTGTTCATCTTGTGAAGAACCGAAGCTCACTCTCGAAATAAGAAATTGAAAAAGGAACATGATGAACAAACCAAGCATGATAAAGGAACTAAATGCCGAACGTTCCCAACAAGGAAAGGAAATGGTTCGGTGAGAATTGAACTCAATGAGATCAACTTAAAGTTTAGCACACTTCAAACAGAGTGAGAGGCTTCACCGCAATAGAAGATCAACACTCGAGCGAAGCAACAAAGAAAATATACTCGATCCAATTGGTTCAAAAGTGTCCATTAATCAGAACTAGATTAGGGTATGATCCAAGTTCAATTGTGAACGGTGTATCCACCAGTGGCACCAAACTGTGTTTGTAAAGTCTACTGGGAAGCTGAAGGTTCCATGACTGAACAAAAGAATGCACGACAAACTAAGAAAGGGCCTAAGTATAAATTACGTAGAAGAGTTGATCCTATTAGGCAGTCCTAGGTTACTCAGTTGATGTACTCTCAGCACAAGGACATGAGAACAATGTTAGAATTATCAGACAAATCTGGGTTTCTAAAGGAGTTACTAATGTGTAAGGACCTAATTTATACTAGGTGCCTAAAATATAATTTTTGCAGGTCATGCTGATAAGTCAAAAGAAGAAAAAAAAAACCTTCCAGCCTAGAAGAATATTTGGTACTTGGACAACGAATTTTCGAGACACGTGACTAGCTGCAAAGAGTATGTTTCGGACTACTCTTAGAACAAAGCGTGAAAGTCGCTTTTGATGGTAATGCAATTGGATACACCAAATGCTATGGTACTCTTTTGATCGGTAGCGCTAAATTTTTTTAATGTTAGTTATGTTCTTTCCTCTTGATGCTTTGAGATTTATAAAGAGATATTTTTCAACATTGAACTATTTCCTCTTGATGCTTTGAGATTGAATTTGTCACAGCCCGATTTCTAAAAATAATGGAAGCTCGTAAATCGAAGCACGACCAATGAAATGCGGAAAATATAAGGAATAAAGTTGACTCGAATGATCAAGGCAATAAACCCTTAGAATTTGGAAATAGCTTCCTAAGTGAAAACGGAAGACATCGAATGATGTAATCCAATCAAAACAATAATTATCCTCGGGACCACAAGTTTAGTTTCGTCTTCTAATAGCGAATATACGTCAAATGCTAAACATCGAGGATTCGAGTCTAAGCTCGTCAAAGGTACAATTCAAGTCATGACAAGAAGGAAAATAAAATTAGAGCAAGCTCATCATGAAGTCTAAATACGGAAATAATCCGTCAAAATAAGGTGAACCTAATCTCATTTCTGCCCGTCGGTACCGTTGATCAACCCGAAAACATTTGGAAATATTTGGGTGAGTACTAATGTACTCGGTGGACATGCATTTTCATAAACATTTCATAAATCCGTAAAAGTTGTTCATCCAATCATGATAACATAACTTAGAAGGTTTTAAAGAGAAATCACTTCTAAGCATGCGAAAACATTTCATTTATTGGGCCCATTGTCACGACTCTTACATTACTCGCTTTGATCCCGGCCTCAGCCACCGCGGATCACATGCCCCATTATTGTCATCGGGGCGTAACTTGGACAATTCATAATTCCATGACGTGCCGGAACGTATCCGACAAGCACCATAATAACATAACGTGCTTCGAACGCATCCGCACAAGCACCCTTATAACGCCTCATGATTATGTTAGTATCCGATGGAGATCAACCCACCAAACAACTAACTAGTGTACACAATTCTCAATTAACGATATTAAGATTAAAGAGAATCTCGATCGATACATATACGAGCCTTAAACAGAGCGAGCGCACAAAACATTTTATTGGATAAACAACAGCATTTCATGAAATATCGAGCATATAACTCAAATATATTTTTCAGTAAATAAAGCCCACCTTGAAAGGACAAAGCCCGACGAATCACTATAGTGCGCGTCTCTGAAAGCAACGCTAATCCCTCGATCAACGAAACCTACAAGAAGCACTAATCTTAATAGGTCTCGAAAAGCTAGCCTTAAGTTCAAGTAAAGGATGATACTAACTCATGATTCGTTAAGTCTGGGATTTTCAAATATAATTAAATTTGAAAACTAATATATATCACCTAAGGCACCAGAATACCCTTGCTTTCGACTTTTCGATTTAAAACGTATTTAATTTCATAATCTTCTTATGATAAATACTTTTACAAAAGTATATTGAAATTGAATTACAAACTAAATTCATATATACTAAGGACTCTTGCTTAATATAATACATAATAAAATTCTCAAATTATGCTTTATTTAACATAATTTAATTTATTAAACATCCTAACTTAATTAATTCCATTAAAAGAAATTAATTACATTAATTAAATAGGTCATGATCATAAATAAAGTAACTTAAACTTGACTTAACCTTAACTTAATCAATTAATTAATTAAACTTAATAGTAATTAATTAATTAATTAACTTAGCATAATTAAATAATTTAAACTTATATTTAAGTTTGTTAATTAATTAGACTTAATATAATTTAATTAATTAAGTCTTAAAGTTAAACCTTATTTATTTAATTAATTAAAGTCTAAGGATTTAATTAATTAAAGCAAGTCAAATCATTAATTAAATTAAAGTCCAATCATTAATTAAATCTTAGCCCAACTATTATTTAATTAATTAAAGTCCAACTATTTATTTAATTAATTAGAGCCCAACTCATTTATTTAAATAGAACCCAATACATTTAAATAAATTAGAACCAACACTTTGAATAAACTAAGCCCAACACCAATTAAATAAATTAAGCCCAACACTTGAAATTAAAACAACCCAACAAAATATTTCATTTCATCTCCTTTTCTACCCACAGATGAGGCCCAACACTTTAAAATATTAAGCCCAACTCATTTAAATAATTTAAGGCATGACTTTTTTAAAAAATTATTGCCCACCTCCTATAATATAAATTGGGCCCAAGTTATAAAATAAAAGTAAGCCCATAACATTAAATAAATGGAACCATTGCCCAATTTATTTACTCTCAAACCCTAAACCTAATTTCTTCCTCCCACTTTTTTCGGTAGCTTTCCGCCAGTAGTCGCCGTCGTGGCCAAAATTCAACGACCTCATTGTTGGATTTGTATCTTGGCAGTTTGGTTGAGCTTGTATACAATGTTTCCTCGTTACCACTATTACAATCTCTATCTGAATTGAATACTTGATTGCATATATCGTGTCCCCTTATCTCATATATAAGTTAGATCATACGATGTGTGAAGATCACGAAGTGCGTATGATTGGTCAAGCTTAATGAGATATAAAAGTTTCACAAACCGAGACAACTTAAGGACGAGTTGTCGGTTTAGCCGCGATATAGATAAGAAGTGACTTGACTTAGTTGCTTGTCTATGCTTGATGCGTCTCGGCGTATTGAAGGATCACGATGAGATGTGTTCTTCTTCGACTGTTGTGAAGAACCAAGATCTCGGTGACTTACGATGATCTAAACCTCGATAAAGTATTAGGTGAGTATGAGTTCTCGACCATCACTTTGACTTGTTATGAGTGAGGTTATATGTTCTAACCAAGATTCTCGCGTCTTGGGTGGTGGCGATCTTGTATGTCACGCTAGTTATCATGTCAGTCACCGTATCCGTTTAGGATGATGACGCCCCTTAAGGAGCTCAAAGGTTTATTGTACTAAACCCTGCAGTTGAGTTAGCTCAAGTACAATAATAAGGTTGAGTGGTACTACTTAAGAAATGAAATTATTAATCGCTTTAGCGATCAGTTGCTATAAATGATTAATGGACGTTCGATATCTTAAATACGGGATTCGTAATGTCTAAGTGCAAGCCCGACTCAACTTGTAATAAAGGGTAAGTCGACATTTATTCTCTAGTGGCATGAATAAATGTTTATAAATTAATTTATGTTACGGTGAACATAAGATAATTAATTTATTTGAGGCCCATCTTTATTCCTTGATTTGATCCTGGGCTGGCCCATCCAGGCCCGTGTGCAAGAGGAAAATCGGCCCTATTGCTCCTATGGCAAGATTTTATTCTCTTTATCCACAAGGATATTATTATATTTATGGTATATGCATAGATCATTTCCATATAAGATTATGGTAATAATCACGAGTATGGAAATAATCCGAGATTATGGTAATATTCCATATAGGATTATGGTAATTTTCATATAGGATTATGGTAATTTCCATATGGGATTAAGGTAGTGCATTATAAATATAAGGTGCGAGATAAAGTCTAGTTAATGCTCATTAACCCAACACAAAATTTCGCCATCTCATAGTGTTTGAGAGAGAATTTTCGTGAGTTTTGTGAGAGAGCATTGGGTGATTTTCGAAACATTCTCCATAGATCGTCCTCACTCGACGTGGAGATTGGGCAACCGGATACACCCGTAAGGTCAAAGCACGAGTCCGATCCGTTCGATCCTTTCATCTCGTTCCATCGACCTCTTCGGATCGAGGTAAACACGTGAAAACCCTACGTGTTGCGATTTAATTATATAGACGCATGCTGGGTTTATAATCAATGTATGGTGAATTAAATATCCAAGATGGATCGGTGGGTGAGGGCTAAACCTAGTTTTCCCTACAATTGGTATCGAGCACGGATCGAATCTTGGCTCTGTTGGATTAATTCACGTTTGATTATTACGTGCGTTTTATTAATTGTGGATCCGTCGTTCATCGTGGCTCGTTTATTATTTTGTCGGATTTGTTTTACACCACGAGAAAATCCGTGGTTAGATTAGATTTATTACGTAAATCTTATCCGTAAAGAAGAACGAAGACGAAAGAACGAAGAAGCGAAACGACCGAAAACAGTCTCTCGGCGGTCCTCGACGGGCGGTTTCATGCGAGCCTCGCGATCGCGAGGGCGATCGCGAGGTCGCGGGCGGCGGGCGCGTTCTCGCGGCGAGATCCTCGCGCCTAGCGAGCGAGCTCGGTCGTGAGGATGACCCGCGAGCAACGCGCGTGCGAGCTAGCGGGCGACGGGCACGTTCGCGCGAGAAACCCGGCGCTTCCGCGGCGGACTCGCGATCGCCGGTTTCGGTGGGCGGCGACATCTCGGCAGATGTTCGGCGCTCGGGCGTGGCAGCGCAGCGTGCTCGAACGCCGACCGCGAGGTAGACCGCGAGGACACGCGTGCGGCGGTGTAGGTGGGCTACGGGCTTTCGCTTTGCAGCGCGCCCAAAGCCGCATGGCGGACCCGCCCGCACCCGCTTTCATTGACCAGTTTTCGGTCCGTGCCCGTACACGCGAGGCCCATTTGTTGAATCCGGTCCGTGCGGTGCGCGAGGCCCGTTCAAGTTTAATTGCGTACTTTGTATATCTATGTAATAGATTAGACATAAATGTGCGTGTTTCACGATTGGGCGCGATGAACGCTTTTATTTTATTTTTATCGCTCATATGCGTATGTCGTGGATGTTTAAATTATGCAATAGCATGCTATGTATGTTTATATTACGTTGACAAACCTTTAAGTGTTTTACGTGGTGGATGCGCATAGTAAGCATGCTAGGTTTATCGCGTTTATCAAGCATATTTTAGAATTACTGCGAGCATGTTTTACATGTTGAGTTCTATAGAAAAGCATGCTAGGATTACTTGATCCGCATGGACAAACCTTTTGAATAAAAAGACTAAGCAAGCAACCCAACAAATTAATTTTTCAAATTAAAATGTCAAGACCTCCATTTTTGATCTCTAAACAAAGTGAGACGATCGCGAGTAAACGCCGTCACGCGTGGCTTGCTTGCAGACCGTTTATCATAAGTTTGTTAGATGAGATTTCTAAATAAAACATTTTAAATCTATTGAGAAGTGGGAGTTTCATGTAAACGCCCACAGCGTGGCTTTGCATGTGCGATTTTCATAAGTTCTCTAGAGATAGATATAAAATGAGATAACAAAGAATTTGAATTGGGCGGTATGGTCCGAGTGAGTATACCAATTCTAAGAATTCATTTCTTTGTTAAAATTGTGGTCAATGCTTAGACATCACCTCAAGTACAACTTCCGCCAAGTCCTTCTTGCGATAGTGATGTGGTGCAGTAAGGTCCAATCGTTAATTTCATTTGTCATAAGGATAAGTTGACATGGATTGAAATTAAACGACTAAAAGGTATATTTTAGTCCGGTCGAGGGTTCATGTGTGGCGCCCACACGCGTGGCTTGCATGTGGGATTCCTCGGGCGATTGGAGGTTTCAATTAATATTGTTTTATCAAAGGTTACAATATTATTATTACGTAATTATATGCGATCGTATGCTTATGTGTTTACATTATCGCTTCGGATATGTCTCTTCGCGATTATCAATATGCTCGCACAAAACCGTTATCCGGTCTAAATTTTATCGAGTGGAAGCGAAACATGGAATATGTTCTTATCATTTGAAGAACACATGTTTGTTCTCACTACTCCTAAACCCGATGCCCTTACTGACGCATCGACTAATGAGCAGCGAGAGTCAAGCAGACTTTGGAATAAGTCAAACAATATGGCTAAATGCTATATGATGACTACTATGTCCAAAGGCTTGCAACTGCAGCATCAGTCGATGGTAGACGCGATCGAAATTTGGTCAAGTCTCGAGAGTAAGTTTGGGCGATCGGATCGGACGATCCTTTCACACAATGAGAGAAATCTTGACGTGTAAGACGGAAGAAGGAAGTTCGGTCCATGAACATGTCTCCACACGACTCATCTCATGGATAGTCTTGATCGGTTGGGAGGAGGTATTGACGGTGGCCAAGGTCGATATCATCCTCAATACACCGCCCAAGTCTTTTGAGAACTACAGAATGCGATCATGAGCAAGACCGAGTTTACACTTAGTCGGTTGCTTAATGATCTCGTGGCTGCGGAAGGAGTTATGGGAAAAGGAGCACATGCTGCTTGCTAGCACATCTAAGGGCCCAAAATTTTCGTTGCAAAATGGAAATAGAAAAGGTGTACCAAAGGTGGAAGAGGCAAGGCAAATAGTGGGAGTAATGGGAACAAGAACATGGTTACCATAGGAGCTCAAGAAGCGAAGGAGAAGAGGCAAGTGCTTCAAGTCATGGTAAGACGGGCATCGAAGGCCAAGTGCCCTATGCTCATGCTCAAGGTACGCCGCTTGCTTTAGTAACGGAAACATGTTTAGCGACTTGTTCTACCCATTCTTGGGTAGTAGATACGGCGCAACTAATCATGTTTGTTACACCTGCGGGGTTCCCGCATAAGGGAGCTATTTGATGGCGAGATAACGATCTCCATGGGTAACGCGCGAAAGTCGAGGCCGTTGCGAGTTGGAGATGTTACTTTATGTTTTGAGAAAACAATTTTAGTTTTAAAAGACGCTTTATATGTGCGGATTTTCATGAACCTTGTTTCTGCTTGAAATTATTTACTCATGGATATTCGTTATTTTTGATAGTGGTGTTTCTATCATAAGAAATGACGAAGTTATCTTTGTTGTACGTTATATAATTAACTTTATACTATTTCGCCAAACATAATACCTATAACTATGTCAGCATCTTCATCAAACCCCAAAAGAGAAAGTTTTCTTCAAAGATGACACCACTTTTCTCTCGGCATCTTAGATTAGGTCACATCATCTAAATAGGATCCAAAGACCGGCTAAGAATGGAGCGTTGGGTAACCTACGCTACTCCATTACCGATCTGCGAATCTCGTATAAAGGTAAGATGTCGACCGCACCCTTCAAGGCGAAGGGTTATAGAGCCAAAGAAATGTTGAGTTAGTCCATTTCGACTGTGGACCGATGTCCACACAAGCTCCCGGAGGGTACGCAGTATTTTGTCACTTTCATTGGCGATTACTCAAGGTGCGGATACGTATACCGCTTCACCGAAGTCCGAATGCTTTGAGAAATTCAAAGAGTTTAAGGCGGAAGTGGAGACGGCTAGTAAGAGTATCGTCATCTATGATCCGATCGCGGTGGCGAATACCTCGAAGAACGAGTTTATGGACTATCTAGTGAAGTGTGGGATTACATCCCGCAGCACTTCACCCGCACACCACAAAAAATGGTGTGTCGGAGCAAAGAAATAGGACTCTTTTGGAAATGGTTAGATCTATGATGAATTATGCTACATTGCTATTTCGCTACGGGGGTATGCCTTGAGAGACGGCATACTTGTTAAATCTAAGTACCGTCCAAGTCGGTCGAAAAGACCCTTCGAGTTGTGGTTTGGGCGCAAGCTGGTTTAAGCCACATAAGGATATGGGGCGATCCGACACGCGTCTTTGAACAAGAAGAGTACAAGTTGGAGGCTAGATCCGACGCAAGGTCGCTTATCGGCTATCCTAGAGGAACGAAGGTGGTTTATTCTATAGTCCCAAGGATCAAGATCATTATTAGACTAATGCTCGATTCTTAGAAGAGGACTACATGAAAATCATAAATCAAAGTTGAAATCATTCTTCAAGAATTAGAAGACGATCGTATTCCACCACCGAGCCGAAGGTGCGAGATGTCGAGTCAGTGGGAGGATCGACACCACATACTTCAAGAAATTGAAGTGGGTCGAGTTCCACCGGAGATACCGACCGTCAAGTGGGTACCTACACAGCAAGTTGTGCAAGTTAGAGAACCACAAGTATCTGCACCCACCGCCATTGTGCTCAGAGAACCTCGTCGTAGTGGGAGGTTGTTCGTCAACCCGGCGATATATGTTCGTGGGTGAATCTTGGATTTAGTCCCAGCATTTAACATGCAATAATCGACCCATGGACATACAAGGAGGCGATACAAGATATTGATGCAAGATCATGGCACACCGCCATGGACTTAGAAACGGAGTCCATAACGCTATGGATGTATATGAAAGACACTCTACCGGATGGCGAGGAAGCCATAGGTAGTAAGTGGATATCTGAGAGGAGAGAGATTCGATGGAGAGGTTTCGACTTTCAAAGCCGTGCTTGTGGCGAAGGGTACACTTCATTGAGGGCATCGATTTCGATGAGACCTTTCACCGTAGCAAATGCTCAAGTCCATCGTAATTCTTCTAGCCATAGCACCACTCAACCCAGAGGTTTGGCAAATGGATGTTAAAACCGCTTTTCTAAGCGCCACCTTGAGGAAGGTAGAGACATCTATATGCAACAACCTCAAGGTTATGTGGTAAAGGGTGAAGAGCATCTAGTATGGAAGCTTAAGAAGTCCATTTATGGACTTAGCGAACCTCGATCATGGAACTTACGCTTTGACGAGGTAGTAAAGTCCATGGATTTACCCGACCGCCTAGCGAGAGTTGTGTATCGGTTAGATGTCAACGGTGATGTGGTATTTCTTGCACTTTATGTAGATGGCATTCTTCTAGTTGGCAACAACGTGAAGTCGCTTGTCGGGGCGTAAAGAGTTGGTTATCCGATCGCCTTCAAATGAAAGACTTAGGAGATGCAGCGTACATTCTTGGGATCAAGGTTTACCGAGATCGCAAGAAGAAAATATTGAGCTTATCTCGGGCGCCTTACATTGACCGTGATTACTGTTTTAGTATGCGGACCGCCAAGAAAGGATTGCTACCTTCGATATGGCGTTCGCTTTATTCAAGACGCATCACCCATGATTACAAAGGAGATAGAGGAAATGAGACAAGTTCCTTACGCTTAGCAGAGGAAGTCTCATGTACGCAATGCTATGCACGAGTTCGATATCTTCTATGCGGTAGGCATAGTAGCTAGATATCGCCTAACCTCGACAAGCTCATCGATCGCAGAAAGCATATACTCAAGTACCGAAAAGGACTCAAGATTATAGCTAGTTTACCATGCGAGATAGTCTAATGCCTTTGGGTTATCTGACTGGATTTCCAAGTCGACCGTGATGAGAAAAAGTCAACCTCGGGCATGTGTTTACCTCGGGAGGTGGAGCCAGTATCCCATGGAGTGCAAAGCGATGCATTATGACTCTACCATGGAAGCTTGAATATGTAGCCGCCTTGAGGCTTCTAAGGAGGTCAGATGGTTCAAGAACTACCTCACGGATCTAGATGTGGTACCGGTTTGCCCAAGAGTATCATAGTTCTTGTGATAACTCGGTGCGATGTGCAAACTCGAAGGAACCACGGACCCACAAGCGACCAAACACATAGAGAGAAAGTATCATGTCATACGAGAAATCGTTAGACGAGGTGGCGTCTTGATTGAAAGATTGATACGACGAAAATCTAGCGGATCCATTCACGAAGAGCTGCCGCAAAAAGTCTACGATGGACACGTTAGAGGACTTGGATTATGCTTGATGGCACCCACTTAGAAAGGATACTTTTGTATAAGTGGGAGAAGCAAAGTGATGGTTGTTTTTAATAGCTAGTAGAGACATTGTATACTAAAAGTTTGCTTTAGTATAAGTGGGAGATTGTTGGTTGTATCTTGAAAGCGCTTGGTTGAGCTTGTATACAATGTTTCGCATACCACTATTACAATCTCCTATCCGAATTGAATACTTGATCGCATATATCCGTGTCCCTTATCTCATATAAGTTAGATCATACGATTGTGTAGAAGATCACGTAAGTCTGTATGATTGGTCAAGCTAATGAGATATAAAAGTTTTACACCGAGACAACTTAAGGACGAGTTGTCGGTTTGAGCCGCAGATAGATAAGAAGTGACTTGACTTAGTTGCTTGTCTATGCCGGCGTCTCGACGTATTGAAGGATCACGCGTGAGATGTGTTCTTCTTCCGACCGTCGTGAAGAACCAAGATCTCGGTGACTTACGATGATCTAAACCTCGATAAGGTATTAGGTGAGTATGAGTTCTTGACCATCACTTTGACTTGTTATGAGTGAGGTTATATGTTCTAACCAAGATTCTCCGATCTTGGGTGGTGGCGATCTTGTATGTCACGCTAGTTATCTGTCAGTCACCGTATCCGCTTAGGATGATGACGTCCCTTAAGGTGCTCAAAGGTTTATTGTACTAAACCCCGCAGTTGAGTTAGCTCAAGTACAATAATAAGGTTGAGTGGTACTACTTAAAATGAAGTTATTAATCGCTTTAGCGATCGATTGCTATAAATGATTAATGGACGTTCGATATCTTAAATCTGACGGATTCAGAATGTCTAAGTGCAAGCCCGACTCAACTTGGTAATAAAGGGTAAGTCGGCATTTATTCTCTAGTGGCATGAATAAATGTTTATAAATTAATTTATGTTCTGGGCTGAACATAAGATAATTAATTTATTTGAGGCCCATCTTTATTCCTTGCATTTGATCCCTGGGCTGGCCCATCCAGGCCCGTAGCAAGAGGAAAATCGGTGCCCCCTATTGCTCCTATGGCAAGATTTTATTCTCTTTATCCCACAAGGATATTATTATATTTATGGTATATGCATAGATCCTTTCCATATAAGATTATGGTAATAATCCTGAGAGTATGGAAATAATCCTGAGATTATGGTAATATTCCATATAGGATTATGGTAATTTCCATATAGGATTATGGTAATTTCCATATGGGATTAAGGTAGTGCATTATAAATATAAGGTATGAGATAAAGTCAGTTAATGCTCATTAACCCAACACAAAATTTCGCCATCTCATAGTGTTTGAGAGAAATTTTCGTGAGTTTTGTGAGAGAGCATTGGGTGATTTTCCAAGCATTCTCCATAGATCGCCCTCACCGACGTTGGAGATTGGGCAACCGGATACGATCCGAGAAGGTCAAAGCACGAGTCCGATCCGCTCGATCCTTTCATCTCGCTCCATCGACCTCTTCGGATCCAAAGGTAAACACGTGAAAACCCCTACGTGTTGCGATTTAATTATATAGACCCATGCTAGGTTTATAATCAATGTATGGTGAATTAAATATCCAAGATGGATCCGCGGGGCGAGGGCTAAACCTAGTTTTCCCTACACTCATTTATTATTATTATTTTTTCTTTCTCTCTTCTCTCTCTCTCGGCCTTCACGTCTCTCTCTCGCCTCTTCTCACACGTCTCTCACTCACTCACATACACACACACTGAGGTTGCGGTCGCCGCCTCCATGTCGACCGGCGACTGCGCCGTCGCCGCCGCGACCTCATCTCTTCTCGGCTCACACAACGCAACACATGCAGACACACGCAACACACATAAAAATCTGAAAAACGAAGAATAAAAATGAAACCTCTCTCGCTCGATCTCTCCCTTCACTTTGCCGTCGTCGGCTCCCAGATTCCGGCGACGTGTGTCGTCGCCATCTCTCCCTCGTCTACCTCTCTCTCTCGTGACACACACGTATAGATCTCACACATATACACACGCGCAACAACACACAACGCATACACATGCACACGCATCGGCCGCACCTGCATCGACGGCACAACAACAGCACACACACGCACGCCGAGATACACACACGCCGAACGGTGGAGCACACAAGGCACGCGACGACGCACACGTAACGCGACGGCAGCCACCATCGCCACCACGCCGCCGCCTTTCGCGCGCCACCCTCTCCTCCTCGCCTCCGCCGCCGCCTCCTCTCTTCTCGGTCAGATGCGCCGGTGGCCGGAGCCACCACGTCGTCGCCGTCGTCTCTGTCTCTCTCTCTCTCATACCACAACACACACACAAATATATGCATAACACATACATGAACGCGCACACACACACGGCTGCACACACATATACACTAACTCTTATACACACATACATATTAAAGAATAGGATATTCAAAGTCGACCTTTGTGTGGATTTGTTGAGGCTGCAGTAAGAGTGAGTGAGTGAATGAGGGAGGCTAGGTTCCAAAAGAATAAGAAGAAGCTCGTATAGTGTATAGCATTTGGGTTATCCATGGGCTTTTCTCTTGGGCTTTTAAACTAAAGCCCATTAATAAATTAAACACTAGCATAATTATTGATATATGACTTATAAGTTTATATATATATATAAATCATATTCGATTATTATATAATATATAATAATTCTTGTAATCATTTCATAATATTTAACTAAGTAAACTCTTTTGTTGAATTTAAAATTTTCTTTCATCAAGCACGAATCATTTTAAATTCTAAGTTCAAAAGTCATTCTAAATCCTATTGAGAAGGACGGGTATGACATCCTCCATCCTTATAAGAATTTCGTCCTCGAAATTACATACCTTGGTAATCTAGTTCGGGATACTTAGATTTTGCACCATCATTCAATTTATATGGCCTCCTCCATCCTATGATGGTTCCACTTTTCTCGCTCAGTATTTAACGATTCTACGTGCTTTTAATTTAGAACAATCTACTTTGTTCTAATAAATATCATGATCTTATGATTGAATATCCTTATAAATCTCTTCTCATAGCCTAAGTCTTAACTTAAGGCTACATCATTATGCTTGTTCAAAATCACGTAGTAGCTTTCCTTTCTCCTTCCGGTAGTAACAACTCGATGGTGAGTGTTACGCTCAACGCTTGTGCATATGTGAGATCTCTTTGACTTGCTAGGTAAAATCGATAGCTTACGCATAGTCCGTTTCAATTCTCTGCGTTTCTCCTCGAGTTCACCAAACGTGGCGCATGTCATTTCTCTCATCTTTACAACGATATAATTAAAGATCCGCCCATTGCTCGTATCCATTTCTTTCGCATCCGTAGAATCGCCCATCCATCAAACGCTGGTGGTTTCTTCGTGAGAAAATTTGATGTGATGATCATTCTGTGTTACTTGTTGTATTGACTCTTCGAGAATAAATCTCTTCCCGACCACGTTCGCATCCTCGACTTCGTCCTCTTCCTTGTCCTCCATAACGCCACGCATATCTGCCTCCCATTATGTGGTCAAAGGTTTAATTGGTTAATAAAGCTTTTGACATTGTATGTGCATTAATGAAAATAGCTAGGCGTGTTACTAGGAAGAGAACAAGAATAACACGATTAAGGTACGAGCATAATATTTATATATAATATGCTTTAAAAATAGGACTTTCATTATTTCAAATGACATTGTTTCATTCCAATATGGCTCTTGAATACATAAGAATAATACAATAATGATGTAAGGATTGGGGTGCACAAAAGTAGTCAGGTTATACACAAAAGAGTCTCGACAAACTAAAAGTGTTGGATAGACCTGACAAAGACGAGCTCTTTCTAATCATTCAAGATCATAAAATTCGACACATCCATCTTGATTCGTTATGAAAATAAATAAATAATTAAATAAAAAGTCATATAGTCGCTTTTTCTATGATAGCTTCCTCGAGATCATCATCATGGTCTTCATCACTGACATTGGTTCGGGCGGGTTACGGTGCATTCTCATACGTCCCTGACTCTCTATGTTATCTCATCGGGTAGGTTCTCTACAATGGCTTCTTTACTTTGTCGTTGTCGTTGTCGTTGTCGTTGTCGTTCTTAATTCAAGTCTTTCCACTTGCGCTTTTGTATTTCCCTCAGCGTGCAACTTTTACTTGACGGGGTTGAATTAGAGTTGTTCAAGATTTGAGGTTAACAGAGGCGATGTACAAACGTGCTCAATGATTCCAAATATGATTGGTCTACTTACGAAAAGACGTTAGTTATTGAACCCGCACCTACTATCTCAGTCATTTGGCGAATGTCCATGCTTTTCACTCATTCGTAAGATGTTGTATGAGCCTTATCGATGCTTGATATCATTCACTTTCACATTGCATGCTCTTCCAACGAGTCATAAATTTATAAGAACCTCTCGACATAAGGTTCTTGTTCAAAACTTTCGAGTCTCTCGCCTTTTCTATCCATCTAAAAGAAGCATCTTAATCGGCCCATTTTAATGTAAATAACGTAGGTTAAATCGACTAAAGTTCTAACTTCCATAAGCATTCTAAGTTCTTGTTCTTCAAGATCATTCTTACGCTCTTCTATGTCCCATCCTTCTATATTTCTTTTGTTGTTCAAGCCTTCTAATGTAGACCAAAGTTCATATCATAAGGATCGCAATCCTATCATAGACAAACTAGTCATCTCGCCAACCATGAGACCGCACTATTCGAATCGATAATCGTGTGTCATGAAGGTCGTGAGAAACCTAATATGACAAATATCCTTTATGTTGTGTAACATCTTTCTTACCACGTAGTTAAAACTCAAAAGGTATCTTAACATTAAAGCAGTCATGAGTCAAAACTCAAAATGACAAATAATTGAAATGCTATCACATAGCTCATGAGTCATAAATATGACAAATCTTTTCTTTCATTTCTTCTTTCTACAACTCGCTTATGTGAGCTCGAGAGACTCATCAAAATTTTCTTCTATGAAACATGGTCATGTAGCTCAAAGAGACTCATCATGACAAAATACTTTGTTGACATAAGGGCTTGCGCCCCGAAATGATATCCTTCTTTATAAGCATAAACAATAAACATTTGGCATATGTAAAATACCAAGCCTTTTCGCACATCATTTCATAATCCAACTTTGAAACTTTTAAATCATACCTTTGTTGATCGGTTGGCGTGAAGTGAGAGTCATCGAGATTACAAGAAGTCTAGAGATCTATTCTAGACTCGACATGAAAAGATTTTGGCGGTCGAGACACGAAGAAAACTTATGCTCGATACCACTCTGTCACACCGATTTCTAAAAATAATGAAAGCTCAGAATCGAGGCACGACTAATGAAATGCTAAAATATAAGGAATAAAGTCGACTGAATGATCAAGGCAATAAACCCTTAGAATTTGGGAATAGCTTCCTAAGTGAAAACGGAAGACATCGAATGATGTAATCCAATCAAAACAATAATTATCATAAGGATCACAAGTTTAGTTTCGTGCTTCTAATAGCCAATATACGCCAAAATGCTAAACAATACAATTCACCGCCGCCACGCCATCGTTGTCCTTTCGCATGCCACCCCTCCTCCTCGCCTCCGCGCCTCTCTCTTCTCGACGCCTGCGTGGCGGAGCCACCACGCCGCCGCCGTCTCTCTCTCTCTCATACCACATCACACACAAAAATATATGCATAACACATACACGAACGCGCACACACACACTACACACACATATATACACTAACTCTTATACACACATACATATTAAAGAATAGGATATTCAAAGTCTAACTTTGTGTGGATTTGTTGAGGTGCAGAAGAGTGAGTGAGTGAATGAGGAGGCTAGGGTTCCAAAAAGAATAAGAAGAAGCTCATATAGTGTATAGCATTTGGGTTATCCATGGGCTTTTTCTCTTGGGCTTTTTAAACTAAAGCCCATTAATAAATTAAACACTAGCATAATTATTGATATATGACTTATAAGTTTATATATATATATATAAATCATATTCGATTATTATATAATATATAATAATTCTCGTAATCATTTCATAATATTTAACGAAGTAAACTCTTTTTGTTGGAATTTAAAATTTTCTTTCATTGGGCACGAATCATTTTAAATTCTAAGTTCGAAAGTCATTCTAAATCCTATTGAGAAGGACGGGGTATGACATAATTTAAACACATTGTTTGTTGCTCTTGACATCATCGACTCATTCTGACTGCTTTAAAGCTTGAGGTTTATCTTCTTATGAGTCAACTGAGTTTATTTGAGTAGGTTCCTGACTTGACCTCTTTAGCTCGGTTCCCCATCAAACTAAGACATTCTAAGCAAAGTTCAGCTTAACAGATGAGTTGACTATCAGATAATACCTCAGTAGCTATCATTAGATAGATATAATTTCATATATTTTTTTCAGTTGATTTTGAAATCTGATCAAAACATGTATCGAATCCAAATTCCTTATAGTCCATAATTATGTATAAATATTAAGTAATGGTTAATTAAGTGTTCATGTAAGTTTTATTATAATGTAATGATTTTTAATTAAGATTTTTAAGTTCGATTAAAGTTTATTAACATACAATTAAATTTATTAATCATAAATAAGATTTAATTAAAATAGATGCATTGTGCATCAATGTCCTTCTTTCAATTTTGATAAACAAGTGCACTTTAGATGTGTTTAAAACAATAAACTTCATGTGATCGAGTTACACTTTACATGGTTTATTTAGATAACAATGTGTCACTAATATAAAGATAAACAAAATCAAATAAAAATGACTCGGACTCTCGTCATAATCATTTTCCTTGCAATGGATCATATATTCAAATCAATGAGGGAGACTGTATTTTAAACTTATCCACAATTTTCCTAAAATATACTTTTATTTTTAAAATAGCTAAAATAAAATATCTACTACCCACTATTTATGTAAAAAATAAATTGACAAATAGTACTCGAGACGTATTTTTCGTATCGGAAAATAACAATAATAAATTGTCACATCAGCAAAAGTAATTGTAATTTCTTATAATCTCATCAAAAGAGCAAGACAAATTAAGCGCGAAATCATAATACAGAACATGCATTAATTTATTATAATCCCACAAAATAGTAAAAAAATATTAGGCTACATTGCAAATAAAATTAAACGGAATCTAGGCATGAATTAACAGTTTTACTAGCCAATTCTCTAGACGGTGTCAACTTATGTAAATGTTATTAGCAATTTGTCATGATTATGACCAATTCATGAAATCTTGTATCAATAAATATATATAACATAGAATGATTTACGAGATTGCTCCAAATTATACTAAATTATTGCTGTACATAACAAAATCACTCTATTGTTTAACAATTAGAGTTTTACTATATTTACAGAATGGCTAGAATTGCACTCAATTGCTAGAATGAGAGATAATTCAATATTTCTTCCAATGGATCCATATTATATATGTAGTTAATTTGCGCAATGATTCGGATTTATTAGTATTGATCATTTTAACCTCATAAAAAAGAAATCACGTTGATATGAACAAAGGGTAAATTTACGATTCAACATATGTTAGGCTGATGAAGAAGAAAATTATACGCATATAATGAGAATGCAAGGTTTTAGAAGCATGAGATTTCGGGCATTGGTGGGTAGATTTGAAATTAAGAAATAAAAAGAACAACAATAAAGTCCGACATTTATTTCGTTTTCATCCCAACTCCCTTTTTCCCTTCTGTTCCTGCACAGATATATATATCCACCCGTGTGCTCTCATTACTCCACCTCCACCCCACCCCCACCCCTGCAGCAGCAATCTCCATCGCTAGCCATGTTCGTTTTCTCTCATCCTCACTCTTCTCTCTCTAATCATCTTCATCCTCCTCCGCACCACCGCCCGGCGGCGCGGCCGCCTCCCTCCGGGCAACCTGGGGTTGCCCTTTATCGGCGAGACGCTCCAGCTCATCTCCGCCTACAAGACGGAGAATCCGGAGCCTTTCATCGATGACCGGGTCGCCCGGTACGGCCCGGTCTTCACGACCCACCTGTTCGGCGAGAGGACCGTGTTCTCGGCCGACCCGGAGACGAACCGGCTCATCCTGCAGAACGAGGGCCGGCTCTTCGAGTCGAGCTACCCCGGTTCGATATCCAATCTGCTGGGCCGGCACTCGCTCCTGCTCATGAGGGGAAGCCTGCACAAGAGGATGCACTCTCTCACCATGAGCTTCGCCAACTCGGCCATCATCCGCGATCATCTGCTGCTCGACATAGACCGCCTGGTCCGGCTCAACATGGACTCCTGACCGGCCGGGTTCTCCTCATGGAGGAGGCCAAGAAGGTAATAAAACCATAATGAGTTTTTTTCTTTTGCCAAATTACCGTGAAAAAATAAAGGAGAGACAAGCGGACGTTAGAACTTGGATATAAAAATCTAGGCTTAGGTTAGCACGCAATCGAGTTTCATGGAGTTAGGGGCATGCGTGATGATTTCATGTTAGTAGCACTTTTCTTCTGGAAAAATTAAACAATAATAAATTAATAAATAAATAAAATTTGGAACTGGAAGACTCGGATTCACATAGTGGCTGTGTCGTTCAAGTAAGCATCCGACAACATGCCGCTAATCGCACTGCAAATGACACACACACACACACGGTCGGGTGTGTGTGTTTCGTTTTGCTTTATTGATGTTGCCTATATTATTGCTGATTGAGCTTTAGAAGCACGATGAACCCACACACATGTGCATGTAGTGTGACCCATTGATTCTCTTGGCCTTTAGCCCATTATCTTTTGTTTTCTCATCATTGTATGGATATGCTAAGGAAGGTTCTATACCCATAATACAAAGCTAGCTTTTTGTGAGATGGGATTTAATATTTTTTTTAAAGTTTTGTGATTTATTTATGATTTTCTATATTTTCTAAATAAATAATAATGGGATTTAATTAAATTGATGATGATGTTGAATGTGCAGATAACTTTTCAGTTAACAGTGAAGCAGCTGATGAGCTTTGATCCGTGTGAATGGACTGAGAATCTCATGAAAGAGTACATGCTAGTTGTTGAAGGCTTTTTCACCATCCCTCTCCCCTTTTTTTCCACCACATATCGAAGAGCTATTCAAGTACGATTTTTAATTTTTGCTTTTTAAATTTAATTAAAAGAACTATTAGTTTTTCTTTTCTTTTTAAATTTTTTATGATGTGATATGTTGGCCTTGATTATAGGCTCGGGGAAAGGTGGCGGAGGCGCTGAGTTTGGTGGTGAGGAAGAGGAGGAGAGAGACTGAAAGAGGAGAGATAAAGAACGATATGCTGGCGGCGCTGCTGGATGAGCAAGGCGGCGGCGGCGGCTTCTCTGATGAGGAAATAGTGGATTTTATGCTGGCTTTGCTGGTTGCTGGCTATGAGACTACATCCACCATTATGACTCTCGCCGTTAAATTCCTTACCGAGACCCCTCTTGCCTTAGCGCAACTCAAGGTAACTCTCAATCTTACTCTCTTTTTATATATTATTTTCTCTAAAAAGTAATCTCTCTCTATAATATTTTAATTGTGTAGTATATTTATTTTATTTTATATCAAACTTTTTGGGTATTATAAAATAAATGACCCGTAGAAAAACGATCTAGGACCTACATTTCATATATATATGTGTGTGTGTGGGGCTTGTGTATTGAGATCGATGTTAATGGTCATGAGATTTAGGTGGTGTTTGGCTGTTTATTTTAAACTGTTTATAGGCTCCAATAATTTATAAGATATTTTAAAGATGTTAAGAGTTTATAATAAAGGGGGCAAAACGACCTGATTAATCAGGTTTTGGATCTGGTTGTGCTAAAAAAATATAGGACCGACGGTCTGACAAGAAAAATTTGTGCTAAAATGGCATTTCAAGATTGATTGACCACATTTTTTTGTCCGATCCGCCTAATTTTTGAAAAGTCCGATGGTTGTACCGGGCCGGCCTGGCCCTTTCATATGTCAGCTATAGCTTATAAATTAATATAATATTTGGATAATTGAGTTTATAAGCTAAAGATAGAGAAATTTAGTTAGAGAAAATAATCGAGTGAGATGAAATGAGAATGATAATTGTTAGAAACAACGAAATATAGTATAATTATTTTTGTGAATTGAGTATTGCATATAAGATCATAAAATAATAAGTTGAGATTGAAGATCTTATTTTTTATGGAATTTATAAATTATTGAAATTTAGTTTTACAGTTGATAAGTAATTTAAGAATTTATTTTACTAAATATTTTGCATTAGTTTATAAACTCTAAACAGTTTGTTTATAAACTATTTTATAGAATTTGTAAGTTCATCAGAACCACCAGCTTAAACCATGTATTGATCGCATGTGCATGTTTTACTCCTTTATAGATAGATTGTTCCGGTATATTAACATAATATTTAAGAATGAAAGAAGTATATAAATAAAAAATCATAAAAAAATTAAAAGAGGAGCCAACTATTGTTGGGAACTACCCTCCATTCTTAAAAGAGAAGCAAACTATCGTTGGTGGACCCAGGACTCCCAAGGTGGCTACTTCTCTTACATGGATCTTCTCCTTATCCAAAATCTCATCCAACCAAATTCTAACGACACACAAAAATTGCAAAAATTAAATTTAATTTCTATCCTCTATAATAATTAGAAGTAACATCTGTCGATACATAACGATATCATTAATTTTTTTTATAAATTAGAATAATCGAATATACTTGTATATTTAATCAGTCTGGTAAAAGATTTAGGGGGTGTTTGGCTAAGCTTATAAGTTATTAAACAAACATTATAAAATCGCTTAAGAAATTATAAGTTCAATCAACGATTTGACAAATTAAGTTGTTAGAGAAATTATAAGCTTTCAAACGAGCCTATAAGCTCTATTAAGAAAAGCTTCAAACCTAACTTATTTTTAATGATCTTATGTTACAATAAACTATAAAATAACCCGATATATTTTCTTATTTCCATATTTACCCTTATTATTCTAACATTTTAGATTTTATGTTCTCTTAATACAACATATCTTATAAGTTCTTAAAATAACTTATAACTTGTTGGAGCTTATAAGCTTTCTAAAATAAACTTAGCCAAACACCCACTTAAGTAGGTGTAATTTTTATCTAGTTATAGCTGGTGTTTGTGATCATACACTAATTCCAGTTTGCCATGATTATGCCGGCAGGTTGCAGGGTGCGGGCCTATAGTTTGTTTATAAAATTACTACAACTCACTAATTTAGTGCCAAGAAACATTTCTAATCATAAGTATTACCTTTTTATTTCCGGAAATAAACTATAACTAGTAGTAGATATTGGCGACTTGGGCTAAATATTGGTTGAATAGGACTTGTTGGTAATTTTGAACAAAATTACTTGTTGGGCAGGATTGGGATAATCCTATATATGGGTGTGGGACCCAGGCTATCAACAATTTGAGATAAAATTGAATTCTACCTCAAAATTTTATTTTACTGATAAAATAAAATACCATAATTGATCTTTATGCTTAAAAGTCTGTTTTGAAGCTTTTAAAGCTATTTCTATTTATTTTTTAAGTTTAGGCGAGGCACAACTATGACTTACTTCAACTGATATCTTGTAAGTCGAGTTTATCATATTTAATTTTTTTTAGCGTGGTTTTAGGTCTTTGATAACAAATCTTATAATAGGAGAATTTAGTACTAAGAATTTTCCATTTTGCCACGTAATTAATATTCTAATCATGTAAATTTCGGAAGAAAAGGACAAACCGACAAAGAAGAAAATTGACAACTAAAGACAACCACACGAGTGGCCTGGGATGCTACATCAGCCAACTTCAGCTTGCCTCTCAATATTAATTTCATTTTTCTTATTTTGTTCATATAAAAGTATTAATAATAAAAAGAAAAAGAAGCAATAGTGAAGGAAAGTGAGTGAGAGTTAGAGTAATGTCAATTTCAGTGAAAAGGATTGTTCACCATTCAAAGTCTCCAACTTTCATGTTCACACGTGCGCCTGTTATGTCATATATCAACCCACAGCTGAATTGGCCCTTGGATCCAGGGATAAATAAAATATTCGAAAAATCAAATAATCAAATCGAACCAAATCGAAAAATCAATTTGATTCGGTTAATTTGGTTAAAATTCAATTAAAATTCGATAATTCGATTTTCTATTTGCTCAAAATTTTTAACCGAAAAACCGAATTATATATATATATATAATATTATTTATTTATTTATTTATTTAAATTATAATTTTAATATATCAATATCCTTAATCCTATTCATTTCTCTCACTCTCCTTATTATATAACATATAATATTTACAAAATATAATATCATTTATTTATTATATAATACTATTAACTATTTCTTTGCAGAATATTTTATATATATAATATATAAAATATATATATATATATATATATATATATATTATATCAGTATATAATATTATTTATTTGAAAATTATATATTTTTTGTTAAAAATCGTTTAACGAAATAATCGAAATATATTTGGTTATTTCGATTCGTTACCGAATCAAATACAATTTGGTTTAATTATTTTTTGTTCGAAACCGACCGAATAACCGAATATTCACCTCTATTTGGATCTTCTCCATGCTCTTTCTCCGC
The DNA here is from genome assembly GCA_036937905.1 of Salvia rosmarinus. Classification (NCBI taxonomy): domain Eukaryota; kingdom Viridiplantae; phylum Streptophyta; class Magnoliopsida; order Lamiales; family Lamiaceae; genus Salvia; species Salvia rosmarinus. The sequence goes on along the minus strand of CM072818.1, from coordinate 21,433,211 downwards.
ATGCCACACTTGTTTTTTCTTCTTCTAATTGTTAGGAATTGAATTTTATCGATGCCATTATTATATTAAATCATATATGCTTTGGAAACATGATATATAAGAGTATTATTTTTCTAAACAAAAATAAAGTATTTACAGTTTTGGAATTTGATACTCTGCTAGGGTTTGAGGTTTCCACTCTAAATTATTATTTGTATAACTTGGGTGAGCTCCTTGCATCCCCAGTGTTCCATCCTTCTATCATGTGATTTGGTTTTCATGTACAATTAAAGTTTATTAAATGTACACTCTTTAGATAATGACTATCGATTCTCTAGGGAAATGGAGATAATATTGATGGGACCTCGACGCAACTACTTTCTAATATTGAATTCGACTATTCCCAAATTTTCCATTGCTTCACCATTTTACTCGAAAAGAAGGTGAAAATTTCTATGGACAAAATGATAATAAAAATTTGTTGTGGGTCCTTAAGTCCCCACCTAGGCCTTTACATGCTCCTCGTTCCAAAAAAAGGGAAGCTCTCCCCCCGAGAGTCTCTATACCCAAATCCCATGAGAATATGAAGATGTAAATTATGACAATTTAACGGTTAAGATGTTAGGAGGATTTTGATTAGTTTCTACAAGAAATCATCATAAAGAGGGTGAAATTTCCACAATATATCTGTTAAGATTCGATTATTGATCCTTATTATAAATTTGATAACTTTTATCCAAATGAGCTAAGCTCGTGGGACTCCCTTACTTGCTCCTCTTCCGATAGAAAGTATGCGAGACATATATTAGGCGAATTTACTGAGAACAAATAGGTGGAGTAATAAAATTAATCTCTTTTTAATATTTAAGTATAGTTTAGTCGGTGTGAACATTGTAAGGAGGAAAATTCAATTATTGGCTACTATATGGTGTTCGATTCATATTAACAATATTTGAAGTCGGATTTGTTGTTTGCTGACATAATATATACAAAGATTCCTAACTTACCTCCTCCAAAAAAATCAGAGACTAGATGAAATTCATCTTTTTATTTGCATCCAATAAAATTTTATAAAGGGTATGTATGAATTATGAGATAACATAGTGGTATGGTCAAAAAATTGACAGAAGTAACAGAGTGTATAGTCAAAGCATTGAGACAGACAAACACTCTGCACGCCTATGTCTGAGCCATGTCAGAACTAACACTCTAGGGTCACTTTTGTCATTACCTTTAAATACTTTATTTCATTATTACTTGCAGTTATATCCTACTATTTTATGTTGATATATTCCACTCACGGACTTTGAGTAAAATGGAATTTATGAATCTGGACTTTATCGAGAATATGTCTCATGTACTTTCCTATGGAAATATGAAGAGCATTCAAATGGTGTCTAATTAGTAAAATTAAATTTGTTATTTTACTTGTAATAATTTGTTACGAATGTCATTTGAAAGTTATGATATGAAGATGAGTATATTGGTGTGAGAGTTGAAATATGCTCAAAATATGTGTTGAGATGTCCCATTACTACTATTCACAGGATGAGCACGAAGAAATCAGGGTGAAAAGGGAGGAAATGAAGCTATTCAATGGGAAGATTATAAATCCATGTCTTTCACTCAATGTGTAAGTTCATTTGTAATAAATTTTATACATGAGTTGTTTGTAATAAAAATCCCATGTGCTTGATTGACCTTCAATTTTATTCTTCTTTAGGTGGTAAATGAAACTCTTCGAGTAGCAAACATAATCAGTGGCGTGTTTAGACGAGCAATAACTGATGTCACCATAAAAGGTAAATGAGAACTGAGGTTCAAATTGTTGCATTATTAAGCAATGTTAAATTGGGATGTGAATGAATGAGTTTTATCCAAATTAGAACTAATAAATAAGTATTAGTTTTTGTTTTGGACTCGACCCATTAGATATCAGATCCGAACCAGATTCGGACCATCAATTATGGATCTGAAACGATCCGGATCTGAGCGGGTCTAGAATCGGAACTGAAATCGAAACCGTTGTTTTAGAATTTAATGGGTTATGAGTTATTCTGGATCAATATGGTAAAACCGACTCATTGACAAGCCTTAATTAACTTTAGATTGTCAATAGACGAGTTTTACTCGGACCATAATCAATAAATAAATATCGATTCTGGTTCTGGAATCAAAACTGGAACCGGACCAGATCATCAAACTTGGGTCTAAACGGTTCGAGTCTAAAGCGGGTTTGGCATTGAAACCAAAACCGATTTTAAAATTTAATGGACTATAAACAATTTCGAATCGATCCAGATAAAACCACTCATTACATCCCTAATGTTAAATTCTAAGAATTTTCTAATATTACGATGACTATCTGAAATTAGAAGGTTATACAATTCCCAAGGGATGGAAGGTATTTGCTTTTTGCGAGGGTACATGGATCAGCATCACTTCAAAGATGCTAGAGTTTTCAATCCCTGGAGGTGGCAGGTACATTTCCCTCGAATACTTACTCTAAGAATTACCAGAATTTATTATTAAAGTTAATCCATCCATTAGAATTCAAAATTTTCATTAGAATAAGTTATTGAATTCAAAATTCAAAATTTTCATTAAAATTCAATCCAATGAGGAATAAAATTTCATTTTTTAAATTCAATAACTTTTCCAACGGATTCACCAAGTTTCACATCGAATTCATAACTTTCACAAATGAATTCATCATTTTTGGTTCTCACGTTAATCCTCTCCTGATCACTTATTCATATATTTATAATGAATATTTATAAAGTAATCTAATTATACACCTTGTAATTGAATTTGTTCCTACCAACAGAATGGCTCAGGAGCAACTAGCACAATAAACACGCTCAACCCATTCGAGGCGGGCCTAGACATTGCCCGGGAGCCGAGCTTGCTAGGGTAGAGCTTTCGGTCTTTCTTCATCGATTAGTCACACAATTTAGGTATACATTTATCTATGGTATCATCAATGTAGGGATCAATGTGAAATGAGTTTGAATAATTTGATTATATATTGCAGTTGGGAGGCCGCGGAACAAGACAAGCTAGTTTTCTTTCCAACGACGAGAACTCAAAAGAGGTATCCGATCACTATCCAAAGGCTAAAACGAGGCTAGGATTGAGTTAATCATAGATGCCGAGGAAGAGATCAAAAGTAGGGTGCAGCTAGCTTTCTAGCCAATTTGTAGCAACTCCAATAAAACTTAATTGGTGCTAATAGATCCATTGTCATAAAACTGCAGATGTAAGTTCTTCTAAATTAATTTTTCCTAGCCTCAATACGTACTATTTAGCTTTGGGGGAGAGGTAAGAAGTCCTCCCTTCCGCCTCTCTAATGGTGGTTCTACTAAAAACTTTTTCCTACCTATTAAGTTAATAGAAATCATATTTTTTATATGTACAATAATGCTTCTTATATACGCAATAACATTTGTTTGTGACGATGCTATATTTATTATGATAATACTTCTTCTATGACAACAGTAAATCTTAAATAGACTAATTGGTCCGAATTGAGTACTACTTAACATGTAGGGGAAATGTTTTATTTGATCACTTATAGGAATTGGTTTATATACATAATATCCCTAATATATAGAAACGAGAACAAATTATATTCATTAGATTTGGAAATATAATGGTTATTTTAAAGTTTGCATCTAAATTAGTTATATACACATTTCTGCATATAATTATGTATTTGTGTATCTGTGTCATAATTTGTGCATTGAATCTGAAACGTTTATATTGATTTATCAAGGTTTGATATTTATCCACATATTTAGACTATAAGGATGACCACTCTCTCTCTCTCTCTCTCTATATATATATATATATATATATATATATATATATATATATATGTATATGAATTGTATTAAATACAAATCCATCTTAAAGTATAAAATAAGAACTATTTTAATCCATTGATACGTGAAGATCTACGATGAATTCATCACTTTATTTGATGAATTCAAATATATGGATTTGAATCCCATGATGGACGAATTTTTAATTTTTTGAATTCAACCACTTTCACGGTGACAGACACTTTTCACGGCGAATTTAGACAGTTTCATGAGTTTGTAATTTATACGTTAAGAAAGATTTTTACAGTAATCTCTCTCTCTCTCTCTCTCTCTCTCTCTATATATATATATATATATATAGTTGGATTCTTATAGTACACGGTCCTTAGGTAGTACGTAGTACTCAATCTATACAACACATTGTGGCCATGTGTATAGCATAGACAAGCGACACGTGGCATAACATTTTTTTCGCTGAGGGATAACACAATTAATTCTTCTTCTTCTTCTTCTTCTTCTTCTTCTTCTTCTTCTTCTTCTTCTTCTTCTTCTTCTTCTTCTTCTTCTTCACAACCGCCATCGTCACGCGGTGAAGAATCGGAAGACGACAGCAGCGATGACACAAAGGAAGCAATCGCGGTGGCGACGATCATGACCGTGATGATCGTGGGGGCTGACCACTACATGAAATGTCAAAAAAATCATTGATTAGTTGCTTGAAATTGAAAACAAATAAAGAGAATTTAAGAGAATATTGAGGTATCGAGATAGATGGTGGCTATGGTGGTGTATATGGTGAAGTTTGCCATAAATCGGAGAAGGAGACAGTGGAGTTTGCCGGAAATCGGAGAAAGAGGTGAATCGAGAAGGAGGCGACGAGATGATGCCATCTGCGAAGAATATGCATATTAATACACATAAACCTGCATATACATAATAATATATAGACATGCATATTAAAAAATATAAATATGCATACAACTAAACATAAACATGCATAGAAAGAAACACAAGTTCAAAGATTTATCATTCTCGATATCTCTTTTTCTCTCTTCTACAATATGTACAAACAATTTTCTTGTTGATCATTTGCTTTCTTTCTTGTTGATCATTTGTTTTTCTTTCGAATTATGAAGCTAAGAATAATTGATTTAAAACATGCATGGTTCGTTTTTCTATATCATATAACAAATCAAATTGTGTAGTTTTATGTTCCACCTTATGTAGTCTTATGTATAACAATATGCATTTTTATATTCAATTGTATATAGTTTTCTGTTTAACTACATGCATGGTTTGATTTTATGTATCACATAACAAATCAAATTACTAATCTACCCTTACAGTAGCGAAATCATCGAAAATAAACTTTATCTTCACCATAGGATCTATGAAATGAATGGATAAGATTGAATATTGTATACTATCTAAGACTTGGGGTACTATGTGATCCCAATTATATATGAGGGATCAAATTGTACCCGAGCCTAAGGTAGTATGTAGTACTCAATCTTATCCACTCATCTCATAGATCATATGGTGGAGATTTTTTTGAATTTTTTAAACTTATTTTCGTTGATTTCGCTACAGTAATGGTAGATTAATAATTTGATTTGTTATATAATATTAATAATCAAATCATGCATATAAATAAACATAAAACTGCATACAATTGAACATAAAACTACATATTGTTATGGATAAAACTGCATGAGGTTGAACAAACGTTACATAATTTTTTTTGTTACGTGATATAGAAAAACAAACATGCATGTTTTAAAATAAAAAACTGTATAATATTGAACACAAAAATACATATTAGATTGATTTATCCAGAAACTATTTTTTCGTTTAGATTGATTACTTCTAGCTTTATAATTCGAAAGAAAACAAATGATCAACAAGACAGAACAAATGATCAACAAGAAAAGTGTTTGTGCATATTAGAGAAGAGAGAAGGAAAGATATCGAGAATGAAAAATCTCCGAGTTTTTGTTTTAAAGCATGCATGTTTGTGTTTCGTAGTATGTATGTTGTTGATTAATAGTATGCATGTTTCTATTTTGTAATATGCATGTTTATGTAGTATTATGCGATTGCAGGTTTATGTGTACTGTTATGCATATTTATGTGCATTACTATGCATATTCTTTGCTGATAGCTTCATCTCGTGGCATCCTTCTTCGATTTACCTCATTCTCCGATTTCCGACGAACTCCATCATAAATCACCGTCTCCTTCTTTGATTTTTGACGAACTTCGCCTTAAACACTACCATAGTCATCCTTCCTCTCGATCTTTCAACCTTATCTCAAAGTCCTCTTTTTTTCCCTTAAATTTTAGGCAACTCCAACTACAGCCGCTGCCCAATCGCTACCGCCGTGAACGCCACAGCCATGACCATCTCCACCATGCCATTGCCGGTGCTGCGACCGCCTCCATCGTGTCATCATTGCCACCTACTTCTCTTTCTTCTCCGGCCAACAACAACAATTTACATCAGATGAGAAGAAGAAGAAGAAGAAGAAGAAGAAGAAGAAGAAGAAGAAGAAGAAGAAGAAATAATTACTATCTTGCCCTTAAACGAAAATTAAAATAAAAAACAAAAAGATGTCATGACACGTGTCGCTTATATAGGTTGTCCAAATGAACACATTGTGTGATCTAAATTAGGAACTACATACTACCTGAGGACCGGGTACTACGAGAACTCAACCATATATATATATATATATATATATATATATATATATATATATATATAGGATTTGGTTCAATAAAATACATTCAAAATAAGAAATGAGAAAAAAAATTCTCCATTGATTTTTGAAGATGTGCGGTTGTGATTAAATTAAATTAGGCTATAATTGTAATTATATAATACTACGAAAATAATTATCCCTTAATTATAGGGATTGTGATAACTTATTCTTGAACCATTGATTAATAAAAAATGGATGATGGAGATGAATTCTTATTTCTTATTTTAAATGAAAATGAAAAATGGATGATGGAGATAACTTATAACTTATTTCTTATCTTAGAAGTGGTTCTTCTTATAACCAACTCATATATATATATATATATATATATATATATATATATATTGAGTTGGTTATAACCACTTCTAAGATAAGAAATAAGAACTTATAATAACTCTCGATTTCATCTTGGTCCATATTTAATTAATGCATAATGCCAAATTTTCATTTTTTGTGCTACTTTATGCAATAAAAGACGTTAGGGATAGAAATGTCTATATAAAAAATGCCTACCCTACACCAACCTACCCCCTAAATTAACGCAGCATAACAATACACTATTCATCTCACTAATTAAATGTCATTCTCTCTCTTCCCTTTGCTATTAGAAAATCAATATCATTCTCTCTCTCTCTCTCTTCTCTTTACTATTATAAAAATTTATTTTGCAGCTTTCTTTATTTATTATGCAGTCAACTTATATGTAAATTAAAATTGATTTATCTCTTGTGCGATGACAAGCAGATAGTATTAATGTGCACAATCCTGCACAAAATAAGCTCGTATTGATTTGAAATTATGTGACAATGTTTATTGTATCATGAGTTACATGATTAGTGCTCGTTTGTGATACCAGTCGAGTAAACGTTAAAGAACAAATAATTTACAAAGAAAATTTATACTAATACTTATATGTTACACGTACAATGATCGTAAATACGTTGACATCAGTGGGAGCTATAAACAAATTAGAAAAAAGAATAGGTACTAATGTTGAATGAAAACCAATGATGTACACAACGTCTAAGATAGACATGCATATGTTTCAGATGCATGATACTTATAGGTAATTATGCAATCTTATTTTCAAACATAACTTACTTAAATATTGTGCACAACAAACAACAAACTATTGCAGTAGAATCTACGAACAACAAATATAGAGAATTGTGTAAAAAATATATAATCTGCTGAAACCATTAAAATTTACTAAATTTTCTCCACAAAATTTGTATTGTGCTTCCAACATTAAAAATACACATAAATGAAGATGATATACTTTGCAAATAAAATATACCATATATAATTATTAGAATCCCATATTTTAAGGAATGAAACGTTATATTAAATAACAAAATTACATTAACAACCTTATTACTAAAATCTTTAAAATGTATCCTAAAATAATATCAATCCAAACCATCGGATACACTTAGATCTACGTGATATGATTATTTCTCATTTCTTAAAACATATGAGTTCTCATCGGACCATTAGATTAGATGAAATCAAGAGTTATTATAAGTTCTTATTTCTTATTTTAGAAGTGGTTCTCCTTATAACCAACCCATATATATATATATATATATATATATATATATATATATATATATATATATATATAATGGTTGGTTATAGGAGAACCACTCTTTAAATGAAATGAGAACTATTATGCACCCTAGATTGTGTTAAATCCAATGGACCTAATTTAATTGTGCATAATTAATAGGGCGAAGGTTATGGACACGTGCCATCATTTGATGCGATGAAGGGTAATATAGTAAATACAAATGTAACCCACCCCTTCGTAAACAACCCAGCCACCTTAATTATCGCAACCAAATGAATTGATTACCGCCCACTTACCCATTCCTTTCAATTTCTAATCCTCTATGATTCTGTAAATTTTGCTCAAGAATATCATTTTTCTATCAATGCAATGCATCACTTGATTCAGGTAAGTATATCTTGCTTTTTTCTAAACCTTAACACTTCAATTTTTCAAAGCCTGATTGTATTTGTTCATTGTTTTTGAAACTAAGTAGACCATTATCAGGGCTTCGAAGTTCTTCGCATAAAGAATGAAATCTTGTTGTGCGAGGAAGATTTAAGAGTAAGATAGAAACGTGTGTTTTTATTTCGTTCCAAGTATAATATTACTTACTTTTCATCCGTATTCATCCAAAAAAAGTTGGATGTTTATCATATATTGAATCTGAAAACGATGTTGCTGTTTGTTTGTTTATATAGTATTGAAAGTGGTTATATCCTTTATATCTTTAATAAATATGACTCAGTGGGTAAATAGATTTTCACATACTTATGCATGTGTTATTTGATTCCAGTTTTGTTTAATATACATGGCTTGGGGATGTTGTAGTCTTGTAGTGGTCCCCCCATATAATGGAATTGTTATAACATTTTGTTCACTCAAAATATGTTGTTTATGCACAAATACATTGTTCTTATAATTTATTAAGTTATGGTGTATAGCTGTATTGAAGTTATTGTACACATAAAAACATATATTTAATTAGTATGCACAAGGTCAAAATAATTATGCATATGTACATTAATGTAGAACAGTGACGTAGACAAGTATTAAAAAGTCGGCAGCGGTAGAATAAGGCTACATTAACATGCATATTTTTTAATAGTTTATGCACAATACATTTTTTATTGATGCATAACTCATGTTTAAAATATATATTCGATAATAAGGAATTCCATTAGTGTATGCATTGGTTTGTATGCAGAAGCGTATGCTATCAGAATATCTAACTTATCGAGATGAACAAGTTAAAGCCAATATAGTATCGAATATCAAGTTGAATTTGGTGAAGATGAAATGGGCTAATAAAAGGAACACAATTGATATTGATGTTTACCTATTGAGACATAAAAATATTTATGGGAGACGATACACAAAGTTGGAAGTGTGGATTTTCAGCATCAGCCCCATGACTTCTAATGCGTATGCGCATGAGATATTGTGCGTCTATGCTGAGTTCGACCCTGGATGTTGTAAAACAAGACATATTGGATCGTGCATCTACTTACTATCGCGAGTTGTGCATGAATAATGGTTACAATGTAGATATAGTTTTGCTTGGTTGAAACAAAGAACATGTTTTCATAAGACAATTTTAGTTTGTTATATTGACGCTACTTTTTCTAACACGAAAACGTGCAAGGAGATAGGGTAGTCGAATATCGTATCCACAGGGATTGTAATACAAAAACACATAAGCTAACTCAACAATAATTCATCATTATCCAAGAACATATTTGGTTTGAAAAGGTTTTGGGGCTTCGAATATTAAATTCAAAGCCAAATGTAACAACGTAAAAAGAAACTAAAGCAATAAACACTCAAAGAGATAATGAGAATTAAAAGACTAACCCTAGGGATGCATTAATCCTACCCACAACGTATGTTTATCCTACTTCCTATTAACCAATTTTAATCCAGACAAGATGGAAGATCACATATGTAACCAATAATTTCGCCATTTAACAATTGTGGCGATTGATTACCAATTTTCCTATTCATCATTACGCCTCAAGGTGAAAATTAGCAACCCAAAAGGATCATAAAGAATAAGCTTCCACGAATGTTCCTATCTCGCCTACGACTCAAGGTTTATTCAGACAGTATTCAAGATCGATCGACAATTCAAACGGTTAAGTAATCAATCGCAACTAGATATGCATCAAGATTGATCGAAATTAACACATATTATTAAGCACCAAGAATCACAAATCAATGCCGGAAGGTAAATAGCAATAGCAGGAATCACAACACTTAGGATAAAATCATGCAAACCCTGTGATTAGAACGGAAATTTAGCTGACATAATAAACGAAATAAAATAAGAATTAATCATAGAAATAGAAATTATATAGATAAAACCCATAATGCGCGTCTCAAAGAACAATCGTTGGGTTCGTATCCCAACCTCAGCGGAAAAGACGGAATTTGTTCGGACTAAAACGTTCCAAAGCGATAACAATGCGTAGAACTAATGTAAAACAACGGAAATCTAAAACCTAGATGGATATAAATCAAAGCTAAAGTCAAAATATATGAAAAACTATGAAAAACTGGAGGAAAAACGTGCTGGGAGAGTTGGGGACGCCAGAGGCAATGCATGACATATATATAGCACAGGCGAAACCCTAATTTTCGCGTCCGGCCACCATTGCTGCGGCCGAGCTCATGGTCGCTAGCTCGGTCGTGAGGATCCGGGAGCTCGCTTTTTGTAAACTCATGGTCGGATTCGCGCCCGTTTGACGTGCTTGCCGGCCGAGCTCATGGTTGCTAGCCTGGCCGCGAAATCGGCAGAAGCTTTTGGAGGCTCGCGTGGCTCGCGGTCGCGGCATTTTTCCTAGCGGCCGGCCTCGCGGTCGCGGTCGGTCGCTAAGTTCCGGCGAGAATGCTCCCGATGCCTTTCTTGATCGGGCTAGCGTCCGCGAAGGAGGCCGCTAGCCCCTGTTCTTGTTCTGCTTTTGGCTCATGCTCGCTTCGTGCTTCGATTATCAACCTATAAGCCTACAAAACACCAAAGAGGAACCCAAGAGCAGTATCTACCAAAAATGGCTAAAAGCATTAAGATCCAATATATAAACACACTTAATAGATCTAAATTCTTCTTAAAATATCAACAATAAACGAGTAAAAAGCGCGTTTATCAAACCCCCAAACTTGAAGCATTGTTTGTCCTCAAACAAAACAAAACAAAACACAAAGAAAGACACAACGAAAGATCAACGAGTCCATCAAAGGTGATTACCATAACAAGCCTCGTAAATCTTTCAAAGTTTGAAATCATTAGCGCACATGATGACATCAGTCAACTCGATAATGTACAACAATTGAAAGCAAAAATCTCATTCAATTCAACCTTCAAAAAGACATGTGTATAATATAGTGTACACTCAAACTCATAAGAAAATTAAGGACGTGTATACACTAGAAGATCAATGCAATGCAAAATCTTACCATAGGCTTGCCGTTTCTCTAGTATCTCCACCACATCAAATGCGTTCAAATTAGGATAAAAAAGGTCTTTTCATAGGTTGTAATGTAGGCACATTGGTTAAGGTAGGGTGATATATGGCTAAGTGACTCAAACTTTACTCCAAGCACCCCCATTTATACTTTTCGAAACATATGGACTTCGTCCATTTCCATTTTTCTTTCCAACTTGTTAAATCATCGTTTCTTAAACATGAGAAACCTATATTTTGATGAAAATCCCTTTATGCTCACATTATTCACATAGGGTCCATTCTTTACCATAGAGGTATCATTCTTTTCCACAGAGGACCCTATGTAATATGTCAATTTATTTTATTTTGATAGAGCTTATAAGGTTCATTCTTGTCTACAGAGGTACCTTTCTATCTTTTATCCCAACTTAATACATCAAAACAAATTTACCCCCCTTGATTCCCATATCCATCCTCACCTCCTATCACCCGGTTAACAGAAAAATAAAGTCTAATGAAGGCTCAAAGAAGGCGACAAACGGTATATATAATTGGGTTAGTGTATAGATAAATACGTGGTTAACAAAGATGGCCTTTTATCCTTTCCATATTCGAAACACATATTACAGCCTCGACACAGAAAATACGGCAAGTTCTAGAAGATGATTACATGCACGATATCACACCATTAAAAGAAACTGTATCAAGATGTTTATACAGTGAAGCTCAAGTCTCACGGTTTAAGCAAATGGTGAAAAACAACAAGCTAAGCAATCTCAAGTCATCCATGCGTCATTTTCTAACATATCATGTGCACTATCAACACATTTTTCAGAAAATTTCTATCATCATTGGCCACATGGATTAATACATTTCACTTAAACTCGTTGATTGACAGACACAACAACAAAAAATAAAGACACGACAAAAGCCCCAAAGCATAACAACTTTACAAGATAAAATAAAAACATAAAAATGACTCTCAACCAACCAACCAACTCGTCCACTCCCCCCAAACTTATTGTGAACATGTGTGAAATGGAGGCAATAAGGTTTGTAGAAAAGAGTAGTTGGGAAAGAGACCTTACCTCGTATGCCGTGCTACTCCGGCGGCGGATAAAATCCTCGCCATTGATCACATCGCTACATCATCTCCATCATTTGACGTTGGTGCTCTTGATGTGCCTGGTGTTGGGTGAGGAAGGCCTGCTGCTGGGCCATCATGGAGGTCATACTCCCGTCGATGCGGTCGTGACGACCGTCTATGCCATCCAAACGCTCATAAATCCCATGATCGCCTTGAACGGGTTGTGGGTGCAACGTGCCGCCTGTCTCGGGTGCCTCCTCCTGCTCGGCTTTCTCTTCTTGCTGCTCTCCCTCGATCTCGCCTTGCGCATTTAAGCGCTGAGCCCATCCGTAGTGAACACGTGAGCTCAAGTTCCAATTGGACTCCGATGGCCTAAATCCGTTTAAACTGGTGAGATCTGTGTGGGGCAGGCGAAATATGGACTGGCCGTTCTTGTTGTAGAGCAGCCAGAGGTGACGGCTGGGGTGTCTCTTCAGGAACGTCTGGATGTATAGATAGGGCTTGTCCCAGAAAATATCACGAGAGATAGATTCTCGAATCGCCACCGAAAAATCGCAATAGGGTAACGAATCCCCTATGCATATCCTCGCATTCCCAAACCTCGATTGCATTTGGAAGTGCTGGGCGAGGAACATGCCGGCGTGCATTTTCTGTCCTGTTGCAACACCAATCAGAAGACTCATGTCTTGGGAGAGGACAGTGCCGGCGTTGCTGCGGCCATGTATGGTGAAGGTGATGAGGCGGTGGAAGTAGCGGATCGTAGGATTCCGTATCAAACTTGCCTTCGCCCTTGAGGCTTCATAGTACGGGGTCTGCTCTACTGTTGTGTCCATGAACAACGGCCACATCTGCTGAGCCGAGTTCTCTAAATCCCCGATGTATTTGCCATCAGGGGCGCAATCGATGATGGCGTTCAATTCATCCACTGAGAGCTATCGGGGCTCGTTGTCCATCTGGAATATAATGTAGTCTGGCGACCCTTGCGTCTTGTGGACATGGACGGTCGACATAAACTCCAGAGTTAGGGTCCGGTACGTCAAATAGTTTGCTGTGATAATAGAGTATGATCGCCTCTCTCGCCCAGCCACGTTACGTCGTTGGCTATCCCCATTGCTTGGCAAGTATCGATGCACATGAATCTCGAGTGTCTGTGCTTCAGCTGCACCAATCTCCTCCAACGGTCCCTTGACGAGGGATTCGATAGTCGCACCCCAAAAGTTTCGGGGTGGAACTCATCATGTGGTTCGTCGTGAGACGATGAAACAACCTCCTTGCCCTTGCGCTTGCTTCCGGATGAACGCGGCATAATGTACCTTGAGATATTTCAAAATTAGCTCATGTACTTATTAAAAATAAATGCAATGTAAATGTCAACCTATAACAATATATATAGCTCCCCCGAACTTAAACTTAGTAAAATTCCTCCCCCCATACTAACATATGATCTTATAAGGTAAAACAAGGGGAAGAAACGCACACACAAACTAAAAAACACGTGAAAACGCATTCTGGGGCTGCCTCGCGGCCATCCTCACGGTCGCGAGGGTGGTAGCTAGGCACTAATCCGTGACCCCGCAGACGCTCGTGGCCAGGCTAGCGGTCGCGATCTTGGTCGCGCAGTGCGCGTGACAGTTAGGGTTTCGTATGATTTTTCGAAAATTTTCAACCAATTCAATAATGTAGGCAAATTAAACTAACAATATACATCTATGAACATTAATAAACCTAACATTGGAGAAAACATGCTCAAACACCATGTAAATTTTTTTCAAAATAGGCTCTAGTTCATAAATTTCTCAATAATCCACACAAGAAGCAATATATGGTAAAAACTCTTCTAAATCATGCTATCAAGCGAAAATCCAAGAAGAATTAAGCAAAGGAAGCATACCTTGAGTGAAATCTACGTCGGAAGCACAAGAAATTGAAGAACAAGGGTTTGTAGCTTTTAGAGTGAGTGTATGCGTGTGTGAAGTGTGAAAAATGGGGGAAGAGGTATAAAAATTTGTGTTAAAACACGCGGGTCGACGTCCGGATCGCGGGTCGGGTCGCGCCTTGCGGCCGGGCTCGCGGTCGCGAGCTAGGCCGCGAGCTATGCCCAAAAACGTATTGACTGATTTCTCGCGGCCAGGCTCGCAGTTGCGAGCTCGGTCGCTAATCATGTTCGGTTCAGCGCAAGATGTTCTGCCCGATTTTTCGTGGCCACCCTCATGGTCGCGAGGGTGGTCGCTAGACGTTTTTTTTAAAGCTATTATACCTTGGGACTTAAAAACGACCAACAAGACACGACACGATAACCACAAAGAGAAAAAGGAAAAACAAAATGAAAAACATAACGCGGGTAAAAACTGTTGGGTTACCTCCCAACCAGTTAGATTTTTCGTCGCTAGCTCGACGCTACCTCATCATGGTTCATTTAGCTTGGTCACCTTGACTTGCATGGTTGAAGTGTGACTTGAAGTAGGATTTGAGGTATTGCCTGCTCACTTTGAAAATATTGCCACCGAGTCTAGCAATTCATAGCTCCCATTGGCAGGTGCTCGGTAGACGGTATATGGCCCCGACCATCTCGATTTCAGCTTTCCAGGGAAGAGACGGAGTCGGGCATTGTAGAGCAAAACTTCATTACCCGACGAGAATCCTTTTGGTCGAATAAGAAGGTCTTGGAATTTCCGAGCTCTTTCCTTGTATATCCGGGAGTTCTCAAAAGCTTCGTTCCTCCATTCATCGAGCTCCAACAATTGTTCCCCCCTCATCAACCCGACTTCCTTGAAGTCCATGTTGATTCTCCTTGTGGCCCAATAAGCTTTATGTTCCAACTCAACCGACAAATGGCAAGATTTCCCAAATACTAGTTGATATGGAGATAGACCTATAGGCGCTTTGTAGGCAGTCCGGTAGGCCCAAAGAGCATCATCCAATTGCTTGGCCCAATCTTTTCTATGGACAATCGATTTCTCTAGAATTCTCTTTATCTCTCGATTTGCGAGCTCAGCTTGCCCATTCGCCTGTAGATGATATGGAGTGGTAACTTTATGCTTCACGCCATACTTAGCTAGGACATTGCCTAACCAATTATTGTTGAAATACGACCCTCCATCGCTGATCAACGCCCTAGGCATCCCAAATCGAGTCAGAATATTCTTGTGTAGAAATTTAATCACTACCTTGGAGTCGCTAGTGGCTGTGGGAATCGCCTCTTCCCATCGTGATACGTACTCCACAGCAAGCAAAATGTAGGTAAAACCACAAGACATGGGGAACAGACCCATAAAGTCGATTCCCCACACATCAAATAATTCCACTTCCATGATGCTCTTTTGCGGCATCTCATCTCTCTTGGTGATGTTTCCCATTCTTTGACAGCTATCACATCTCTTCACAAACTCTTGGCAGTCCTTGAAGATCGAAGGCCAATAAAAACCACTTTGGCAAACCTTTCTTTGCCGTCTCGTCACGCAAAATGTCCTCCATTTAAAGAACTATGGCACTCGTGGATTATGTTCTCCCATTCTACGTGGGGAACACAGCGACGTATCAAGCCATGAGCACATCGGCGGTAGAGATAGGGATCATCCCAATAATAGAACTTGACGTCATGGAGAAACTTCTTTTCGACGATGATCGCACGACGGAGGTATTACTCCAATCACCAAGTAGTTCACAAAATCGGCGTACCATGGTGTATGATCAATGATGCTCAATATGTGCTTGTCTGGGAAGTTCTCATTGATCCCAATTCTTTTGTCTTCTCCTTCGACTGGCTTCTCTAATCTCGATAAGTGGTCTGCAACCACATTCTCGCATCATTTTCTACCTTTGATTTCCATGTCAAACTCTTGAAGTAGGAGAATCCACCTCACCAATCTCGGCTTGAATCTTCTTGTTGAATAGGTAACGAATGGCGGCATGGTCGCTGTGGACAATAGTGTGGGTGCCACCAAATAAGGTCTAAACTTGTCGGCGCGTAGACCACCGCAAGTAATTCTTTCTCGTGGTGGTGTAGTTCATTTGAGCCGAGTCGGCGCCTTACTTGCATAATATATGACTCTGAACAACTTATCTCGTTTCTGACCCAACACGGCTCCCACTGCCCAATCACTAGCATCGCACATGAGCTCGAATGGTTGACTTCAATCAAAGAGACCAAAGCTGAGTCGAGATCGGGGCTTCCTTCAATTTCTCGAACGCCCCCAAGCAATCACTAGTGAACACGAACTTTGTATCCTTCTCGAGCAGTCCACACAGTGGCTTCGTGATCGCAGAGAAGTCCTTGATGAATCTTCTATAAAAGCCGGCATGACCGAGAAAACTCCTCACGGATTTGACATTTGTGGGATGAGGCAGTTTCTCGAATGCCACAATCTTTGCTCGATCCACTTCCAAACCTTTTGCAGAGACTTTGTGGCCAAGCACCACACCTTCCTTTACCAAGAAATGGCACTTCTCCCAACTGAGCACTAGAATCGTCTCATCACATCTGTGTAGCACTTGGGACAGATTGTGGAGACAATGGTCAAAAGAAGAACCAAATACGGAAAAGTCGTCCATGAACACTTCCATAATATTTTCAATCAAACCATGGAAGATGGATATCATGCATCTTTGGAAGGTGGCTGGAGCATTGCACAATCCAAACGACATTCTCCTATAGGCAAAAAATCCGTATGGACACGTGAACGCCGTCTTGTCCTGATCTTCTGGGGCGATGGCAATCTGATTGTACCCCGAATATCCATCTAAAAAGCAATAGAACTCATAACCCATCAGTCTGTCCAACATCTGATCAATGAAGGGCAAGGGAAAATGGTCCTTCCTCGTGGCTGCATTCAGAGCATGATAATCAATGCATACTCGCCATCCCGTCACGAGTCTTGTTGCCACAAGCTCGTTCTTCTCGTCTCTAATCGCTGTGACACCCCCTTTCTTGGATACCACTTGAGTTGGGCTAACCCACTCGCAGTCTGATATAGCATAAATCATGCCCGCGTCTAATAACTTTAGGACTTCCTTCCTCACGACCTCTTGCATTGCCGGATTCAAGCGGCGTTGAGGTTGCACCTTTTTCTTGTACTCATTCTCTAACAGGATTCAGTGCATACAAATCGAAGGGCAGGCCCCCTTGATATCAGAGATAGTCCACCCAATCGCAGACTTATACTGTTTAAGCACAATCATAAGTTTCTGCGACTCTTCCTCTGTCAGATATGAAGAGACTATAACTGGACACGTCTCGTCATCGCCTAGAAAGGCATACTGAAGGTGGTCAGGTAACTCTTTCAATTCCACTTTGGGTTAAACATGTATTCTCATATCATTCATTTATCAATCCCTAGACTTTTCAACTCATTTCAACCTAACAACCGATTATTTTGAAAATAACTTTTCAATTTCAATCATTCATTTTTTCGAAATTCTTGGAAACAACAACTCCATTTGAAATTTTGAGACTTTTCTCCTTTCAAACATATTTCAACTTTCAAAACAATGTGACTTTTGTAAGTCCATTTCACATTTCATAAACTTCCATCATTTCAAAACAACTTTCAGTTGAGATAGTTACCTTCTTCCTCGTTGAGCAGGGCGACGATGGAGTGCGGTGCGATGGCGATCAAACACCAACAGCTTCTAGACTCAACTTTCAACTTAAGATTCAAGGAAAGGGTTTCTAGGGTTCGGAGCGAACAAATGCTCGATACCACTTTAGACGACCGACTTCTCGAGGAAGTACGGATTAAGCGGATCGCCACCGGTATGAAAAAATGCAGCGGATATATGTAATTAAATTAATACGAATGACCATCAAACTACTCATAATGCATGAACTGAAATGGATATGTTATTTCAAATATAATTCCAAGTCACATAAGGACTTATCAAACAGGTTCAACATCCAAATATAACCCAATCACGGTGCAATTTCAAGGAACGAGGTACGACCTCAAATTCAATAGCGAAAGTAAATAGCAGTCATAGTAAAAAGGACACAGCAAAGACATCAGAGTTTGGCATCAATAAACGTGTGAACATACATATGACAATGCATGCTCAAGGTTCTAGAAATCCTTTTAAAATCACAAAATAACACCTGCCACTCTGCACCACCTTGCACTCATCGCCATCTCCTGCTCAACCTGCACAACAAAAAAAAAACGGAGGGCTGAGTACAAAGTACTCAGTGGACACATTGCCGAAAACATTTTCATTGTAAGTTATTGAACTGCCCCACAATAGCACATGAGGATTTTAGTGAAAACAGCTCATGCCTATCAAAACATTTATATTTTTCAAAGAGGTCGACCGACCATTTTCTTGCACGTTGCCCCATATCTGACCATATTCATGTTCAATCTCAAACTCAACTTGTGCGTACTATGTAGGTGGCCACCTACCATAGACGTCGTGACCGGTCGAGGTAGCTAACCTTAACACACAGTCACCATTGTGTACACAATTCCGGGTAGCCATCAGCTAAGCCCGTGCATCTTTTATTTGCCGTAACAACATCGTACCACGTTGGATATACCAACCAATTCTCAATATCAACCTCAGATATGGCGACAAAAAAACGTAAACATTTGGCAGTCAATAATCATGCTTATAGTTCGAAAACATAAATATTTCATAAAGCTTTAATAACATTAAAACATGCTTTGAAGTATATGCAATATCATTTTGTTTAAGAAAGCCCACACTATGTGTTTAGGGATTCTTTATAAGTAAGAAAGCCCACCTGCTAGTCCTGAACTGTACGTTCTAGGCAAAGTAGGGTATTATTGTCTTTCCTCGACAACTACGTACGAACAGGTCATTCACAAGAAAATAACTTTTCTTAGATTCCTTCTATTGAGCGAGGGTCGTTTATAAAATACGACTTCAATTCCCAATTAGGGTTTATTTTTGATTTCATATGATTGTATTAAGATAATTTCTATTATCTTACATTCTCAATTCCCAAACTATATTCCTTCATCATTCATAGATGAACCTCAACTTACGAGTCATATACTCCGAGTCTAACCTCGACTCTAATGTTAGTGTTCTTCTAAACATCATTACGTTATAGATCGTTGATACTCAAGTTATGATTTTCTCAAACCACTAGCTAGACTTAACAATTATTTTTCTGTATTTTTGAATATTGAACATTTGTGTTCAATAAATTCCATACACCTCACAATATGTTCATATTATGCAATAAACATGTAAAATTAATATTAAACATCAACTAATATTTATAATATGAACCAAATGCTTGGAATTCGTTTTGTCCTCACACATATATTACATATGTGTTCAATAAATTCCAAACAATGCATATTAAGTTCATATTATTTCTAAACATCACACATCATTTATTTTCAACAACTAAAATCAAATAAATCCTTAAAATATATATAAATATATATTATCTTACATTCTCAATTCCCAAACTATATTCCTTCATCATTCATAGATGAACCTCAACTTACGAGTCATATACTCCGAGTCTAACCTCGACTCTAATCTTAGTGTTCTTCTAAACATCATCACGTTATAGATCGTTGATACTCAAGTTGTGATATTCTCAAGCCACTAGCTAGACTTAACAATTGTAGTTACGTCCTAGCATGTTATGCTTGACGGCTTGTCGTATTAACACGACGAACAAAATGAAGTCTTAACTTACGATTTAAGTTATGCCATACTATCACGTAAGTAAACACTTAGTGATTAACGAAGTTCGTTGTGAACACTAACTCGACCTTTGAGACGTAAGTATCGACGTTTTATGTTTGAATATTTTACTTATGCTTTTCGACATCATGTGTTTCTCGTAACACGTCGGAGATTGTGTAAGTTGTAAAATCACTATTCAGTATTGTGTTGTATTAACACTCAATCTAATATCGATTAGATTGTCGTCGTTGAGTATTGATGTTTGTAAGTCGGCTTTTGGCTTCTTTAACTTAGGAACTCACGTTTGAGTGTCTTATTATTAATCGAGAACTCAAATTTGTATCTAACTTCGATCTCTTAAATTCTTTCTCAAGTAATCAAAATTTATCGATTTCTTTTGGATTCTCGTATATCGTGTACTATGTTGTTCGCATTTGAGTTATTGTTTGTCGACATAACACAATATAAACTACACAACATCATACCACATCATACACAATATAATATACAACATATATCACAATAGCATTAGAAATTCCTAATTTCTAATATCACACTCAACCATTGTGTATATGTGCATAAGTGTTTCATACATTCTTCATAGTCACATTTATTATTAAAATCAAACACATATTTAATTTCTTTTGCATAATTTTCGATAATTTGCAATAATTAGCATAAGTGTCCAATAAATTCTAATAAAAGCATGATATGCTCCTATCATGTTATAGAATTTAATTATCAATTCAATATCATCAAATAAAATTAAATCATGAGTTAAAATAGAGCATTATTTTTCTGCATTTTTGAATATTGAACATTTGTGTTCAGTAAATTCCATACACCTCACAATATGTTCATATTATGCAATAAACATGTAAAATTAACATTAAACATCAACTAATATTTATAATATGAACCAAATGCTTGGAATTCTTTTTGTCCTCACACATATATTACATATTTGTTCAATAAATTCCCAACAATGCGTATTAGGTTCATATTATTTCTAAACATCACACATCATTTATTTTCAACAACTAAAATCAAATAAATCCTTAAAATATATATATAAACTTTCGGTCCTTATAGAAAAATAGGAGTAGTGTCTCAAAATTTTCAAGATTAATATATGATGTTCATATCATATATTAAACACTATACCTCAACTATTTTTCAATAAATAAAATCAAACAATGGCTTAAAATACTTAAATATATTCTACCATTTTGTGAAAAATAGGAGTAGTGTTTCAATAATTCCAAGATTAATATATGATGTTCATATCATATATTTAACACTATATCTCAACTAATTTTCAACAAATAAAATCAAACAATGGCATAAAAATACTTAAATATATTCTGCCCTTTTGTGAAAATAGGAGTAGTGTTTCAATAATTTCAAGATTAATATATGATGTTCATATCATATATTAAACACTATACCTCAACTATTTTCTAACAAATAAACTCAAAATAAATCTCAAAGAAAATAGAATAAATAATTCAAAAATTTTCATATTTATTCTACATGCTTCTAATACATCAACAAGCAACAATATCAAATAATATTCACAAAAGCATGCTTTATCTTCTATAAAATAAATTCTAACATAAATCAAAAATATCAAACATGCTCCAAAAATTCCAAAATTTTAAACACAACCTTAGAACATATTTCTAAGCATATTTAATTCATGGCTTGAGAGCATTTGGTCGCACAAAAGTCACAAAAAAAAATTTAAGACCAAAAATAATGCTTATATAAAAATAAAATTCTAAAAATTATTCTACTCAATGAGGATTGAAGAGAATGATGTATTATACCTTTGTATGGTCTTATAACATAATTTTGATGGTTGGAAAGGTTGGGATCTAAGATCAAACCATGGAAAAATTGAAAAATGGTGAAGAATATTGAAGAACAAATGAGAGCATATTTTTGAAGAGAGAGAGAGGGGGCTCGGTTTCAAGTGGTCAAATGAGTTGTTGAGGCAGCTATTATGGATGTCCCCTTGTGTTAGGTGGGCTTTGATCGGTCCAAGTCCGGATCCGTAAGTTAATACCTGGGTTCCTTAAGTTTTATCGCATTTTCGATTGATTTCTAGAGATTAAGGTTCCATTTCATTAAATGGCCTTAAAATAATTTATTTCATACTTTATAAAAATTCCATGAAGTTTGGATTTGATCCGGTAAGTCAATTTTGAATTATCACGGAAAAATAACATTCGACAATTAAATTAGGTTACTCCGAATTTCTCTTGAATTCATGAGCTTTCATAATTATTTTGAGTCTTATAAATCATTTCTCATTGATTTAAACCCTTGGTTTGAGTTTTGGCTCATTCGGATAGTTTATGATTTTCCGGGTATATATATCCAGCGATCGGGTAAGTTCTTCCAAAATTTCGTTCAGAATTTGATTCTTACGAAATCTAAATTCATAATAATATATTTTTTCATGATTTTGGTGGTTCCCGTTAATTTTATAGATTAGCTTGGATTGAAATTCGATCCGGCTTGTGAAAAGAACTTTTGAGACTGACCGGGCAAGTGTACCCGAAAATTTCAACTCTTTGCCTTCTCACATAATTTCGTGAGACGATTCTAGAAACGTAATCCGTTTATTGAGATTCGTTCTAAATCTTTCATTTCGATTTAGACTATTCAGAAAACCCTAATCCGGTTGAATTAGTCACTGGTTTTTGATTCCTCTAGTTTTGGATCTCAGAATAGATTCTAATTCGTTTCATTGGTCACCTTAAACATATTTAAGGACTTAGTACCATAAACAATTGATTTAATCATCACTAATATATTTTTTTAAATTTAAGGGATATTACAATTTTCTATTTTTCTTTCTGTGATTTAATGTGTAACCCGAAAAAACACACCCTATATATAGACCCGCACGGTTCTATAGAAAATATTTAAAAAAAGAGCTAGAATGTATCGATCAAAACAAATAACTTCATCAGCTAATTTGTAACATTTGTCATAGAGTGATAAATTCGTTAAATTTTATTTGGATATTGAGACAAAAGATTAATATCTTTTTTATGTTATATTAAAAAAATCATTCCCTACAAATAGGCACCAATAGTGCCATAGTTTTATATATAATAAATATTTTCTCATATTCTCTATATAATAACATCAATTTTCACTTCTAAAACATAATACGACTCCTACATTAGGCGCATGTTCTTCGAAAATGCAGTTATTTGAATGTGTTACTCCACCACTTGCTTGGTGTTGACGATGCATAAGAGCTCGTGTAATATCCCAAAGTTTTATAGCTAAGTTACGATAAAATAAGTCGTAAATTAGGGTTTTGTTTCGATAATTGAAATAGTCAGTTATCGAAGCCCAATTTCGATTATCCATAATACGAGGATTTTCATATTATATTCATAAACGATTAGTGAATTAAGGAATATATATATATTATTCCTTCAAGAGCATTATTCTAACGTCAATTAAATTTCGATAGTCATGCTTACGTTATTATCTAAGCGACGAAGCCTAGAATTTAATTCCTTATTAACGAAGAACGAATAAGGTGACTAAGACCTTATTATCAATGATTTGAGACGATTCGAATGTCAACATTTTGAGATGATTCGATTATCAACGTTTTTGAGATGATTCAAAAATTTAGTATATGTTTAAGGAATTGCAATATTTAAAGTCCTATGATTATCTTATAAAACAAGAGCATTATTTTTATGTAATCCTTCATTAAAATAATTTTAGTTATTAAAGGAATGAAGATTGGATAATTTATTCTTATTTTCTAACTATAGTTCAAAAATTCCATTTCAGGACATAGAATTGTTCTTAATTATTTTTCCTATGATTTATTCTATCATCTAAGACTTATATTATGTCACATTGCTATTAAATGAAAAAAATAACACATGTAGTATAATACTATCCATAGTGATCGAAAATTTGGTTGTAGGTGTGAAAAGAAGAAAAATTCCATCTCTTATGATAGTGATGTATAATTATTATGATGTTGAGATGTTATTAATGTAGATATAAGATATTTACTAAAAAAAAAAATAAAGTGATATGTGATGTATTGTGTGGCGGCCGAAAATGTGTGTAATGGGGAAAAGAAGAAAATTCAAATTGTGTGAAAGTGATGTGTTATGATATTGAAAATAAAATATATTTAATGTATGTATTAGATAAAATGATTATTTAATAAAGTGAGGAGTATTATTTAGGGGAAAGGACCGAAAAATTTCAAGTGTGAAAAGGGAGGAATTGTTTCAACTTTGTGATAGTGATGGTTAATTCTTTGAAAGTGATATGTATTTAATTCTTACATAAGATAAGATGATCTTTAATAAAGTGATAAGATTTTATTTTTGTTTGGTAGTAGGGTGTAGTATTTTATAAATAATGAAGTGTAAATTGTTGACTTTTAAATTAGATTTTTTGCTAAAAGTGATATTGATGTATATTAACATCAAATAAATAAAAACCATCCCATTTCTTTTTGAGGGTGCCGAAACCATGAGGAAAAAAAAGAAAGAAGATATTTTCATTTAAGTTTGATAATGATAGGTAATTAATTAATTATATGATAAGATAATATATTTGTTTTCTACCTACATATGTTGACCGAAAAAGGTGGGAGAAAATTTGGACATGACTTTGTTTTAATTATAGCCATTTATTATTTATTTATTTATTTTATTTTCTTAACTTAATTATTAAGTGATAAAAGATCAAACACTTTTCGAGATAAGGTGTTGTATAAATTAATTAAAATTTTTGAAAATTGTTTAGTTGGTTTATCAAAATTTTCGAGAACTATAAGTGAAGAGTTTTGATGTCAAATTTTCTATGTCTAATGTTATTACATATTATTGATCCTATGTTAATATAGTGTGTTATGTGAATTTATAGGAATTTATGGAAAAGTTTTGAAAATATTTCAAAAAGTACCGAAAAAAAAGGGGAAGTTAGAGTTTCAAATTTATTTTATTAAGTGTAATCACATATTTAGTCCCAAAAATATGTTTAAGACATACTATGAATTTATGTGATTTTTAAAACGAGGTATAATATTTTTATGTCGAAACGTTTTGTTAAGTGACGTAAGGTTTTGAAATATAGAGTGTTATGCTTAAGTTAGTTCATATATATGTATTTTCGAGCATGATTGATTGTTTATGTGAAAAATCGAGACTTATGGGAATGTGATTAGAAATCGATTAGAATTAGAATATATATATGTAAGTTAATAGTTCTAATTATGAATGTTGAGAAATACATGTTTTGAAGTAAAAAATGACTTAGTTAATGTAGGAATGTGTGATGTATGTTAGTGCGTGAGTAGAGTTATGTTTTACGCCTAGTATAAATATGGGTTTCGTTGAATAGATACATTAAGACGTGTAAGACGCATTAGAGATATAAGAATACCTCTTTTATAAGAATCGATTTCATAATTGAAATCATTTTATCGAAAATTGTTAATATGAGTTCAACGATTAATCTAAATCATGAGTATGTGATCCGAAGCAAGGTTTCGTCGCAGTTAAAAACAAGAAATTATAAGTTAGAATATTTGATGAAAAGACTTACTAAATTGGTTAAAAGATACGAAGTCTTTAGAATGTTTATATATTTAGTTAATAAGTCTTAATAAGATTCAAAAGTTATCGAGTTATTTTAGTTCTTGACGATTTCCAAAAATGCGACCGACGTACTAAATTAGTTTCTTACGTTAAGGTGGAGCACGAAAGTGAAGGCTGAAGTAAGAAAGAAATCGTTTTGAGAAGCGAGCATACCAGGTGGGCTTCTTTTTCTCCTCAAAGATAAAATGAAATGACAAATGTTTTATTTATGATGCTTTCTTTTGAGAAATGATGATGAAATGCTATTATTTAATTGCCTGCCCAAAATGTTTATGTTTTATGTATGGATCCTATCAGTGTTGGTTCGCCAACGTAAGTTTAAATCGAATTCGGATCCTATGCTAGAGGGAGAATTCATAGCAAGGATTAACGTGTACACTAAGGTAACTATACTTGCTGAAAGGTTAGCTCAACCAGTTACGGTGATTGTATGTTGAAAGGTTTGCTCGATCGATCACAGCATCCGTGGAAGGAGGCCTCCTTCTACGGCGCAAGATGAGATGGGATATGGATCATACAGACAGAAAATATGTCTGGCCATACAAAGTTAGTAGAAAATGACAGAAAATGTTTAGTAAGCACGAGCATTTCAAATAAAACCTCGTGTGTTACTGATGGGGCGGTGTAATTTAAAGTTATGATATATGTTTTTGGCATAAGTCCGCTGAGTCTTTGTACTCACCACGCATGTTTGTTTTAAACGCGCGAGTTGAGTCAGATGCGATGGAGCAATGTTGAGCAGTAGGAAACTTTTGTCGCTGATAGTAGAACCTTGACTGCACATCGTCATATGTGTACTTCACATGTTTTTCCGCTGCAAGAACACTAAGTTATATTTTGAACAAGAGAGCTAATTTCTTTCAGATCAGTTGAACCCCTTTTGTTAAAAATCTTATGGTCTAGTCTCGTATGTAAATTATGTGTGCTTAATCCTAAATGCCTTGAAGTTCTAAGAAGTTTTCTTGATATATGTCTCACAATTCGATATCCAATTACTTTTTCCGTTTCTTAATTTCTGTTCCAAGTAATAGTCCCTGCTAATTCGTCCTTAGGAATAGTGGGCTGTTACAGCTCGAGCCGCTCACATTCGAAGGCTTCGACCCTTTATCCTTATACATTCCTGGAAAGACATTTGTTAATGAAAATTGGGAAATAGATCCATCCATACCTTCTTCTATAAAGTAATGCCCTCTATTGTTGGTTGACTTCATATCCATTAGTTGAGTCTCATCATCAAACAACCTCCTTCTCGATTTTACTGCATGATTTTGAATTGGAGACGTTATTTCTTCATCAGAGGAAACAACAATTGTTGCGTTCTTGTTTTCAGTTCCGGCTTGTGTTGTGTCGCTAATAACAATCATTGTGTTGTCATCCTCCCACTTAATTGAATCGTGACCAAACAATATTGCGAGCTTGTCAAACTCGGGCTCTCCATTATGGTAATATGCTTGTGCAAACAAGTTTACCTGCCATAATGTTGTTATAATATCAAATATGCACAACAATCTCATTCAGGAATGTCAATTGGATTAAGCTCTTACATTGAATATCTTCTTTCATATTTTTTCGTCTGCCATGATGTAGTTCTCGCGAAGATCCCAATGAGTCTGTGGGACGTCAATTATTTATTTGAACGTACGATAACGGTTCTCTAGGAGTTCTTTCCATTCGTAAACATCGTCCCAACTCAAGCTACACCCGAACGTTTCATTAACAGCTCCTTGTGCCGTAAGCAATGCATCAGTAGGAATGTATGAAGTTTCTCAGTTACCAAAATTCTTGTGCTGAATAATTGAGGATATGAATACTGCATCCATTTCTGCTGTCCATTTACATGTATATAAAAAGTATTTTTGGAGAGGAATTTGTAATTTTTTTTGCAACTTGGAACAGAAAAGCAGAGGATTCAATATGTGCATCTTCTTGCATATGACAATGCGGTGTGATATAAAGATATAATGTGAATTCATTCATTTATCATCTTTGGAATTATTTTAAATTAAAAAAAGGTGCACTATGTAATTATTTGTAGCCATTTGTAGGTACATGTGATAAAAAATTTAAAATACTTTTACTATGCTTCTAAAATGGCCAAACATGCATTGGTACTATCTTGCCGACACCTTCTTTAGTTTGGTGGATAATCTCTTTTCAGAATGGTGGTGCATATTAGGGGCGAGTATTCGGGTATTTGGTCGGGTATGATCAAAAATATCGTAATTAAATAACCAAATTTTAGAAATGATATCCGAACTAAACCAAAATAATTTCGTTACAAAACTAAAATAACCAAAATTATTTGAATATTCGGTTAAAACCGAATTTTTCCTCGATTCAATTCTAAACAAAACATACAAAAAACATTCTAATAATCCACAAATAACTAGTTTGCAATATTTATAAATAACATAATGTCACACCCCATGAACTAAAAGGAATAAACCGATCTAATCTCTTGATTAACAAATATAACGATTAATCAAGTGCGACGGTGGAAGGAAATGGAATGACTAACTATTTCAAAAGACTCAATAAGCAACAAAATATAAATAATTTAAAATCCAAAGAAAGATTTTCTTTGTCTCTCGAACTTATGATCAACTAATAATCAAAAGTCGAACATTCATTTAATCACTATTTAGCAAGTGAGTGCAATAATCCTCGACTCAATGTTTGTAATCATTTATCAAAGGTCTAACCCATCGTAACTCTATATCATAACACATCAAAATCATATAACTCATTTATATAAACAGCTATCCTTTTAAAGAGAGGAAGTCATCAACTCGTGATTATCCTAATGAACAAAGTAGAATATTAATCAAACCCTGCTTAGCAAACCGATACCATGATACTTGACATAAATTCATACTTGTTCATCAAATGTTCAAACCCATCAAGACTCGGACTATGCAAGATTTTATAATCAGAATGAGTTGGCAAGAAGAGTAGCTGAGTTTATGTGTGAAGACATAAACTCAGGGCAAAACATAGGACTATACAAAAATTGGTCTTCGCTCAGCATTCAATCTCCATTGTCATCTCCTGTGCTACCTGCACATTTAGAAATACATGCAGGGCATGAGTACTTGATGCACTCAGTGGGCAATTGCCGAAAACAACTGAAACATGCTCTTAGAGCTATATAATCGACTTGCCACTTTCTTAGATTCACAGGGGTTTTAAGAAATAACCTATGAATCATACTTTCTGAAATCACTTACTTCATGATCGATGCACGTGCTAACAATTCTAATCATAACATGTCTGCAGACAATCTTAAATAAACACCATATCTACGCACTCTTGTGTTGAGAAGTAGGCCTCCTTCTCAAACACCTCGCCAAAGGCCACCTGTACACAAACCCTTACTAGCAACTTGCCTAGCATAGGGCCGATATCGCCATTCTCTCGTAGATAGGCAATATGCAATATGCTCAAAAACAGGCAAGTCAATTAACTTTATAAAAATTTCACATGCTCATTATCATAAACTTGTGCACACATATATTTTAGTTTAGAAAGCCCACCTGGAAATCTGGCTTACTCGAGACTTTCTGTCTTTCCTTTCTTGATCTCTATTCTGCTTCCACTTGTTCCTTAAAAAGAGATAAGAGGAATAAATACGAGAAAGATGAACTAAGAGTTTCTAACTCTTGAGCCCCTACTAAAACTCTCTCGATATACTATGACTAAGCTAAGCTCTACTAGGTCAATGCATCCAAAACTAAACTATTCAATGTATTGAAAAAGTATTTTGTAAGAACTTGAATCTTTTCATCTCCTTATATATATAAGGAATACCATATTGCTATAATAAGATCTTTAACTTTCAAATCTTTTCCTTTGGAAACTTTGATCAAGTAAGTCTTGATCAAGCTATATAATCAAAAGAATCTATGTTTTGAAATCAAATTCCAAATATCAAGTTAATATCACAACATCCTTTGCAAATTAGCAAACTAACGAAATCTAAATTTTTCACAATAGTCTAGAAAAATCCCAATAATTCAAAATAAGCTATTTTCATATACTAGATCATACTTATGAAATTAAACAACTCAAATAAAATCAAATCCATAATTTCTCAAGACTCCATAAGTATAATAAATTAGGGGTTTTCACTCGAGTCGATTTAACTCCAATTTCTTTTGCCAAACAAGATCATATACATATAATTACATAGCTACAAGCTTATTGTAAACAAATCAAAGCCAAAACATCTTAAAATCATGGCCATAGTTTTCGGTCAACACAAGAAAAATGGAGGGTTCGATTCTTGTTTCCGAAATCGACTCTAAACATGTTTAATCATCTCTAATTTCATAGATCTAAGCTTGATTCAAGAAATCATCAACAATTCCTCAACATAAGAATTAGGGTTCTTTACTAAAGTTTAGGTTTTTCATGAGAATTGATACATGAACCCACAATTCGAGTATAATCACTAGATCTAGCATCAATTGAAGCATAAAATAAAAGATCAACGTTTTTCCCCAAATTTGTTCAAGAGGGCCGAAAATGGTGAGGTTCAAAGAGGATATTTTTCTTTGTTTTCTTCACATAATAACACTTCTAATAGGTAGATCTATTCATATATCAACTAAAATTGACGAACAAAAACCCGTAAGAAAAGGGCCAAAATGGCCGAACCATATGGGGGTTTGGGGATGGGTTTTCTCTTTGGTTTTCACTTCAAAACTTGAATAAGATTAGTAGTTTACCTTCTTAAGAAGTCGATCTACCGATTTGAAAAGGTTTGGAAGTCCGGATCTTGATCTTGGAAGAGAGAAAATTTAGTGTGTGTGTAGGTGTGTTTCGAAAATTTTAGGGAGGAATGGGAGGAAGTAAAGTCTTGTGCATGCTAAATACATATATATATATATATATATATAGAAGTCCTAGGGTACTATTTAAGGCTTTCATGAGAAGCTTTTAAATTCTAGAGAGTTCCATAGCTTATTTCATAAGCTATTGCAAAATCTTCTTGGATAAGCTAATACTTTAGCTTCTTTAAGAAGCTAATTGCTCTAGAATCTTCTTTAGCAATAATATAAGCTTAAAATAATAATATGAAGCATCTTTTGAAATTATTATCAATATAAAGCAATTAGAAATATAGAATTTCTAGCGAATCGAAACTTTCATAAATCACTCTTTCTAAATAAACACTGAAATAAAATACTCATCGACAGATTTATCATTTATCAATCAACTGTAAAATTCTAAAATAAATCTTTAAGTTAGAACTTTATAAAATCTTATCTGAGGATGCATTGTTCCTAGTCACTCACGTAATTAATTTCTAATTAATTACGTACTTAGCGCTTAATCATAGCTATGAGAATCTGGGGTATTACATTCTCTCCCCCTTAAAGAAATTTCGTCCCGAAATTTAGTACCTCCGTAAATAGCTCGGGGTACTTCTCTTTCATCTTTTCTTCTAATTCCCAAGTTGCTTCTTCTAGGCCATGATGCCTCCGTAGAATTTTGACTAAAGGAATCGACTTATTCCTTAGTCGTTGATTCTTTCGATCAAGAATACATTATGGCTTCTCTTCATAGCTTAGATATTGTTCAAGAACAATACTCTCTTGATATATGATGTGTTTTGGATCAAACACATATCTTCGTAACTGCGATATATGAAACACGTATGGATATTGCCGAAACTTGAAGGCAAAGTTAATCTGTAGGCAACTGACCTACATCTTCTCTAGAATCGTACGGTTTAATGAATCTTGGTACGAGCTTTCCTTTAATTCCAAAGCGATGTATTCCTTTGTAATGATATACTTTCAAGAATACAATGTCTTCAATCTTGAAGTTTAGCTCCGTACGTTTTTTATCTGCGTAGGACTTTTGATGATCTCGAGCTTCTTGGATTCTTTTCTTTATTTGTCATACCATTACGACCATTTCTTCAATCGCTTCTGGTCCAAGCACTTGTCTTTCTCCAACTTTGTCCCAAAAGCGATGATATACTCTTTCTGCCATAAAAGGCTTCATAAAGCGTCCTATAAATCGTTGCTTGGCAACTGTTGTAGTATGCGAAAATCAATCAATGGTAGGGCTCGCTACCGTTGATCTCCTTGATCTAATATCAAGATTCTGATCATCTTTTAACGTCTATATGGTTCTTTCGGATTGACCATCTGTTTGCGGATGAAACGCTGTACTGCAATTCACTCTTGTACTCATCTCTTATTGAGATTTCACCCAAAACGAGATGTAAACTTGGAGTCTCTATCTTAGGTGATTGAGACGGGTACCCAATGCAACGTACTATCTGTCAAACGTATGTCTGAGTTAACTTGTTAACTCATTTCCACTGAGGAAATCTCCAGTGGTTGCAATTTACCATACGCTGCTGGTGCAAAGCTTTAATTCGTTGACACGTTAACACTGTTCAACAACGAGGCTATCTCTCGCTTTATTCCTACCCACACAAACCTTTGCTTTAGATCTTGATACATCTTTGTGCTTCCTAGGTGTGCGGTGTAGGGCGTCTTATGAGCTTAACTCATAATCTCGTTCTTTAAATCATCCTCATTGGGTACGCGCATCATGTTTCTGAATGTGATTGCGTTATCCCCAACTTAATGATATTCTTCTGGCTTTGCTGTTAATCTTAACTCATAGCTTCTCTATCTGTTGATTTTATCTTTGATTCTTCGCGATTCTTGTTCTCTTGTCGGGATAACGACAAGAGCGGCTAAAATCTCTTTTCGCAATTTCAGGTGGTAGTATCACTTGCAAACTCATCTCTTCAAACTCTTTGATCAACTCATCTCTCTGAGTAAGGACGAATCCTAACTGGATTTGGCTTTTTCACCGAAACATCACGACAACATTTGCTTTTCTAGGGAGATACTTGATCTCGCAATCATGATCTTTTACTAGCTTTAGCCATCTTCTCCGACGCATGTTCAAATATTTCTGCTTGAAGAAATACTTGTGCTCTTGAGGTCTCA
The DNA here is from genome assembly GCA_036937905.1 of Salvia rosmarinus. Classification (NCBI taxonomy): domain Eukaryota; kingdom Viridiplantae; phylum Streptophyta; class Magnoliopsida; order Lamiales; family Lamiaceae; genus Salvia; species Salvia rosmarinus. The sequence goes on along the minus strand of CM072818.1, from coordinate 21,400,271 downwards.
ACTATCGTGAAGATAAGCTATCACTCTTCCTTCTTGCATCGGGACCATTCTTAGTCCACTCTTTGATGCATCGATATACAGAGTATACCCTTTTTCTGATTCTGGTATCGCCAAAACTGGCGTGGTAGTCAATCTGTTCTTTAACTCTTGACTACTTTCCTCATATTCTTGGGTTCGTTGGGACATAATTCATTTTTGAAGGTATTGAGTCATAGTTCTCGCAAATCTTGGAGAATCCTTCTATGAACCTTCGGTAATGTCCTACTAAACCCAAGAAACTTCGAGTCTCTATCTGTGTCGTCGGCGATTTCCAATCGCGTACCGCTTGAACTCTAGCGGGGTCGACTCTGATTCCATCTGTTGTAATGATATGTTCAAGGAAATTCACTTCCCTTGGCCAAAACTCATATTTGCAAATCTTAGCAAACAATCGTTCTATTCTCAACGCCTGTAGAACGGTTCTCAATTGTTCTTCGTGTTCTTGCACATTCTTCGAGATAATTGTGGAAAACACAATTCATCAAATTCATAAGCACAGCTGGTGCATTCATCAAGCCACATGGCATTACTACGGACTCGTAGTAGCCATACTGCGCTCGAAACGTAGTCTTGGCTATGTCCTTCTGACGAATCTTTGATTGATGATATCCTGACTTCAGGTCAATCTTCAAGAAAACACTGGCACCTTTCAGCTGATCGAACAAGTCATCGATCCTGGGTAAGGATACCTATTCTTCAAGGTTAACTTGTTCAACTTTCTGTAATCAATACATATCCTTAGAGTTTCATCCTTCTTTTTGACAAATAGAACTGGCGCTTCCCAAGGAGATACACTAGGTTGAGTAAAACCTAGGTCCAAAAGCTCTTACAATTGGATCTTTAACTCCTGAAATTCTTTTGGGGCCATTCTATAAGGTGCTTTTGAAACAGGTGTTGATCCTGGTTCTTACTTGATGGAAAAACTCTAATTGTCTGTCCGAAGGTAGCCCTGGTAATGTTTCAGGAAAAACATCCTGAAATTCTCTAACCACGGTACATCACCTACCTTCTTCTCGGACTTAACATCGATATTCAGATATACACGGTAAGCACAATCTTCCTCGTTCTTCATCAGCTTTTCGGCTTGTAAGGCTGAGATCATAGGAACATGGCTTCTTCTCTTCTTAATACCATAAAACAGGTAGGTTCTCTTTCTGGTGGCTGAAACACTATTTCTCTTTGCTCGAATCGTATCGTTGCATAATGCTCTGTCAATCAGTACATTCCTATATAAGATCCACGTCCTTCGTGTGCAACAGCTACAACGATCTCGCTCTAAGCTTAAGGGATTCTAGTTCGAAATCTAGGTTAGAACATACGTGCATGTTAACGATAGCTCCATCCAACGGGGTAAGCATGTTTAAATCTTGTGCAGCACATTCGTTGTTGAGCTTAAGAACATCTGCCAAGTTGCTTGGCATTCTTCTCAGGTTGTTTTTAAGAGAGGGCGTATGCTCTTTGATATAGAGGTTGGTGCGGTCGAGGCGTCGGTGATTGCGGTTACGGCGACGAAGACGGTTGCGGTTGATGTAGCGGCATCTCGATCTGATGAAACGGCTACTTTGAATATCCACTTACGGTTTTCATTGGTTGCATCCGCCTCGACGGTTCGCTTCCTCCATCACTAGTTGTTTCTCCGCGCTCAGATATCGACTTGCATAGTGGCCTACTTGTCCATATGCATAATAACCGCTACTTCCCATGTGCAAACCCGCAATGTACTCTACAACCGGGCACATCTGTATTCTGGACGAACTTGGGAAAGATTTTCTCTACGTAGACTGATTCGGCTTCTGCTATCGTCTCTTGTTTAGGGGGGTCTTATTCTCCTAATTCTTTTTCCTTTTTAACTTCTGATCTGGAAGAAGAAATCTTGGTGAGGCTTGCCAAAATAATTCTGATCTCTTGGCGTACTCTAGCACGAAACAATTTCGCCATCTTCTTATCTGTCTCAGCTTTAAAAGAAGCATAACGAGTTAGACTGCAGAATTTACGATCATATTCTGCCACGCCTTTTTGGCTTGCTTCGATTCGCAAATTCAATCTCTTTCTGTTGCTGTAACTTTGAGGTATATACTTCTCAAACAATTCTCTCTTGAATTGTTCCCACATAAAATTCTCCAATTGCTCAGGAGCAAGAACTTTCTGATGCGTAAAAGCTCGCAATTCTACGATCTATTTGAGGAGGAGAAGGTATGTAAATCTTAAGAAGAATTTGCACTCTCTGGTTCTTCTTCTTCAGAATATTTACAAAAGCTAGGAAGACTTTGCAAATTGAAGTTCCAAGCATATAAATGCTTTGGTATCTCGGCAAAACATATTCGGTACGGCTTCTCAAGCACACCACCGCATCATAAGATATCTATAGGCATCACTAGTCTGTATATACACATATATACATATGTGCATCCATACTATCTACAAACTGCCAGCTTCCACTCTTACTGCTTCTAGCTTCATTCTGCTCGTGAAGGCTGTCATTGCTGACATCATTTCCTTCTTCCATCTCTACTACTCCATTCTCACTGCCCTTAACGGCTTCATTGGAGTTTGGTATCTCTACATCTTTCTCAATCTCAGGAGATGGCGGATCAATAGCACGCTTGAAATTGAGTACAAGGAACTACTCCAGATAAAGGATATCAAGATCACCACAAAAGACATTTGATCGATATCTAGGGGTCAGAGTTGTCTTGAGCCAACAACTAATAAAAATTCGTGTTCATACATGAAAATCTTGAGACACCAAGGTCTCGATAAACTAGCTTGAGTCTCTTCCGGGACCTTAAGGAAGAAGTCTCGTGAACATGAGAAAAGAGATAGACTCAATCAATGTAGGGATCTCGTGAGATGCGAAGACCCACCATTCCAATCTAGGTAAATAGGAAACATTTCGCATCGAGCTAAGAGAAATCGAATCAGATAAGAACTACATCGACTCGGTATAAACAATCGAGTATCTCGTAGAGATGACTTATCTCTAGAGTATGACACTAACGCCATACTCGTGAATAGAAGAATCAACATTAATGGATTCAAGATCCTCATCATCATCATCTTTAAAAGAAAAGAAGAACACCACCAACCGAATCGATGAACAAATGAGATAAAATCAGAATGGGGAATTTGAACCAAGAGGGAAAACTCAAGTATACATAATGCTGAGAACTGATGGTAGCTAGGAGTCTGGGAAGATTAGCTTGCTCTGAAGCTATAAAACCAGGCTCAATGTAATTAATGGCAACAGCAACGGCAAATCTTGCCACTTCTTAGGCAATAAACAAATCAATCGGAGTATTCCATCTAATCCCGATATGCCATGATCAAATGCCTCATTTCTCCACATCTGCTATACTTTACTATCACACATGATCTACTACTAATGACTACTACTTGGATCAGACTCTTCACTCCTGGTGATGTTCATCTCTATCGCAGCTTCACTGATTGCTGCTTCTTCTTCAAAGAATCGCTCGATCTCATCTTCCCAATGGGGCTGCTGTGTCTGGGTACTGCAACTACAAAGGCTCCATCTCTTCTTCATTGTAGTCTGGCACTAGTGGTTTAGGAGCATTGGGGTTGTTGTCATGCGAAATTACTTTAAACTCATGATGTAGAATGTATGGGTTAATAACGAAAGGCATTTCACTGACTGGAAAGTACTCAAGCTTGCACTTGTCAACGGACTCAATATGTTCAGGTTCATACCGATAAGATCTGGAAAGACCTGATGGTCTAGAAGAACTGGTCCCCTCATCTACAGGAGGAGGTGACTCTTGAAATGTATGAATCTCATATAAACAACTAGAAATATCAGCTGAAATTGACTGAGACTCGGGAGTTATAACGAGAGTGTCAGGAGAACTGCGTGAATTGAGTAAGAGCCAGGAACTACTTCAGAAACAGAATTACTAGGGCCAATCTGAGAAGACATTAAATTAGCAAAATAAATCGGATAAGAAGGCGAGTTAAAAACTAACGGCTTCTCTAATATATCCGTATAAATTTCCGGTATTACTGGATCCGGATAAAGAAAAGAAATATTTTCAGTGGAATGCATATCAACAAACCACGGATTTAATGCAGGGGTAAATACTAATTATCAGGACCCTGATGGATATCTGAGTCCATCAATAGAGGAGAGTCAACTGGCTCAACAATGTCGGGAACTAAAGGAGTACGATCAATCAACATAGACTCATTAAATCTCGGAGCAAGAGTTTCAAGAGGTAGTACACCAATGGCAGGCTGGGGGAGAAAGATCATCCTACCTCACATAATGCTCCGCAAAGAACTGACGAATGTGAATGAAAATGATCGAGAGAAGGGTAATCACCTGGGGATGGACCTTAATGATCCCGATTCTGTGCTCGAATAAGAGCATGAAATCCAAAGAAATCCCCCGACTCTTCTGGATTTCTAGGAAAATCAATATAATCAAGAGTACTGGAAGAAGCCCATCCTTGCCAGTGTGCTGGCAAGACTTGAATCAGTCAAAATATCGCATCGAAATCGTTAACCCCATGCTGCCTAACCGTAAACCGCCCAATGGGACCGCCGAGAAATTCGAGAAGTTCGTGATACCGCTCGCCTAAGCTCATAGAATCATGCAGACGTCCAATCAGCAACGATCTAACTCTAGTACTATTAAGCGGCGTAGTCCGCATCCTAATTAATCGTAACTTAAACATCAGGACAATCATATCGATATGTCCCATTTCCCATCTTAGGATACTAATCAAATTGTATGCATATTCAACTCATACAGCATACAATACTAAACATATAAAGATTACACAAAGCCATAAGCAATACAGAAAGAATTCTGAACTCTTTATAAAGAATCAACTACTTGTACCTGGTTGTGCTGGAGATGACGGACTTGATATGCTGAGCTCACATGATTTAAGACAACTGGGTTAGACTCAAGAAAGACTCACATGACCAGAGCGAACAACTGCTCTGATACCATTCTGTCACACCCCGGCTGATCTAATCTCGGATTAACTGATTAACTGAAGTGCGACGGTGGAAGGAAATGGAATGACTAACTATTTCAAAAGACTCACAGTTATAAATAATTTAAAATCCAAAGAAAGACGAGTCTCTGAACTTATGATCAACTAATAATCAAAAGTCGAACATTCATTTAATCACTATTTAGCAAGTGAGTGCAATAATCCTTGACTCAATGTTTGTAATCATTTATCAAATGTCTAACCCATCAGAACTCTATATCATAACACATCAAAATCATATAACTCACATATATAAACAGTTATCCTTTTAAAGAGAGGGAAGTCATTGAACCTGTGATTATCCTAATGAACAAAGTAGAATATTAATCAAACCCTGTTTAGCAAACTGATACCATGATACTTGACATAAATTCATACTTGTTCATCAAATGTTCAAAACCCATCAAGACTCGGACTATGCAAGATTTTATAACTGTAATGAGTTGGCAGCAAAAGAGTAGCTGAGTTTATGTGTGAAGACATAAACTCAGGGCAAAACATAGGACTATACAAAAATTGGTCTTCGCTCAGCATTCAATCTCCATTGTCATCTCCTCGTATACCGCACATTTAGAAATACATGCAGGCATGAGTACTTGATGCACTCAAGGCAATTGCCAAAACAATCAAACATGCTCTTAGAGCTATATAATCGACTTGCCACTTTCTTAGATTCACATGGGTTTTAAGAAATAACCTATGAATCATACTTTCTGAAATCACTTACTTCATGATCGATGCACGTGCTAACAATTCTAATCATAACATGTCTGCAGACAATCTTAAATAAACACCATATCTACGCACTCTTGTGTTGAGAAGAGGCTTCCTTCTCAAACACCTCGCCAAAGGCCACCTGTACACAAACCCTTACTAGCAATTGCCTAGCATAGGGCCGATATCGCCATTCTCTCGTAGATAGCAATATGCAATATGCTCAAAACAGCAAGTCAATTAACTTTATAAAATTTCACATGCTCATTATCATAAACTTGTGCACACATATATTTTAGTTTAGAAAGCCCACCGAAATCTGCTTACTCGAGACTTTCTGTGTTTCCTTTCTTGATCTCTATTCTCGCCCACTTGTTCCTTAAAAAGAGATAAGAGGAATAAATACGAGAAAGATGAACCAAGAGTTTCTAACTCTCGAGCCCTACTAAAACTCTCTCGATATACTATGACTAAGCTAAGCTCTACTAGGTCAATGCATCCAAAATTAAACTATTCAATGTATTGAAAAAGTATTTTGTAAGAACTTGAATCTTTTCATCTCCTTATATATATAAGGAATACCATATTGCTATAATAAGATCTTTAACTTTCAAATCTTTTCCTTTGGAAACTTTGATCAAGTAAGTCTTGATCAAGCTATATAATCAAAAGAATCTATGTTTTGAAATCAAATTCCAAATATCAAGTTAATATCACAACATCCTTTGCAAATTAGCAAACTAACGAAATCTAAATTTTTCACAATAGTCTAGAAAAATCCCAATAATTCAAAATAAGCTATTTTCATATACTAGATCATACTTATAAAATTAAACAACTCAAATAAAATCAAATCCATAATTTCTCAAGACTCCATAAGTATAATAAATTAGGGGTTTTCACTCGAGTCGATTTAACTCCAATTTCTTTTGCCAAACAAGATCATATACATATAATTACATAGCTACAAGCTTATTGTAAACAAATCAAAGCCAAAACATCTTAAAATCATGGCCATAGTTTTCGGTCAACACAAGAAAAATGGAGGGTTCGATTCTTGTTTCCGAAATCGACTCTAAACATGTTTAATCATCTCTAATTTCATAGATCTAAGCTTGATTCAAGAAATCATCAACAATTCCTCAACATAAGAATTAGGTTCTTTACTAAAGTTTAGGTTTTCATGAGAATTGATACATGAACCCACAATTCGAGTATAATCACTAGATCTAGCATCAATTGAAGCATAAAATAAAAGATCAACGTTTTCCCCAAATTTGTTCAAGAGGGCGAAAATGGTGAGGTTCAAAGAGGATATTTTCTTTGTTTTCTTCACATAATAACACTTCTAATAGGTAGATCTATTCATATATCAACTAAAATTGACGAACAAAACCCGTAAGAAAAGGGCCAAATGGCCGAACCATATGGGGTTTGGGATGGGTTTTCTTTGGTTTTCACTTCAAAACTTGAATAAGATTAGTAGTTTACCTTCTTAAGACGCCGATCTACCGATTTGAGAAGGTTTGGAAGTCCGGATCTTGATCTTGGAAGAGAAAATTTAGTGTGTGTGTGTGTAGTGTGTTTCAAAATTTTAGGGAGGAATGGGAGGAAGTAAAGTCTTGTGCATGCTAAATACATATATATATATATATATATATAAGTCCTAGGGTACTATTTAAGGCTTTCATGAGAAGCTTTTAAATTCTAGAGAGTTCCATTGCTTATTTCATAAGCTATTGCAAAATCTTCTTGGATAAGCTAATACTCTAGCTTCTTTAAGAAGCTAATTGCTCTAGAATCTTCTTTAGCAATAATATAAGCTTAAAATAATAATATGAAGCATCTTTTGAAATTATTATCAATATAAAGCAATTAGAAATATAGAATTTCTAGCGAATCGAAACTTTCATAAATCACTCTTTCTAAATAAACACCAAATAAAATACTCATCGACGCATTTATCATTTATCAATCAATGTAAAATTATCATTTATCAATCAACTAGGGTACTATGTAAAATTCTAAAATAAATCTTTAAGTTAGAACTTTATAAAATCTTATCCGAGGATGCATTGTTGCATAACGTTTTGTTTCAAGAAAGTCCACCGCTAATCCAAGCTAATTGTTCTAAGCGAGGCAAAGTGTGAGTGTCCTTCCTCGCAACTACGCATTTATCAAACCCTTCATAAGAAAATAACCGTTCTTAGATTCTTTCTATCGATCAAGATCGTTTATACATTACGACTTAGCGTTCCCAATTAGGGTTTCTTCATGATTTCATGTGATGGTTTTTAAGATAATTTCTATTATCTTACATACCCAAATTCCCAAACTATTTTACTTCATTATTCATAGATGAACCTCAACTTTTGAATCATATATTCCGAGTCCATCCTCGACTCTTAAACTTAGTGTTATTCTAAACGTTATTACGTTATAGATTGTCGGTAATCAAATTATGATTGGTAAATTAAGATATTCTCAAGCCACTAACTAAACTTAACAATTATAGTTACGTCCTAGTAGGTTATGCTTGACGACTTGTCGTATTAGCACGACAATTAAAAGATGAGTATTGACTTATGATTCAAGTGAGCACATGCTATCATGTAAGTAAGTACTTAAGAATAAATGAACTGCTTTGAGAATATTAACTCGACTTTTGAGACATAAGAATCGACATCTTATGTTCGAATCTTTGCTTACACATTACGATATTGTTTGTTTCTCTTAACTCGTCGGAGATTATATAAGTCGATAATCGTTATTCGTTATCGAGTTGTTTTAACGCCAATCTAATATCTTATCGATTGTCGTTATCGAGTATCAACGTTGTAGCTCGGCTTTTGGTTTTTCTAACTTAGGAACTCACGCTTGAGTATCCTTTAATAGTAGCAAACCCTAATTTATGTCTAACTTCGATTCTCGCCGATTCCTTCTTAAGTTATCAAAATTGGTCGATTTCTTTTCGATTCTCGTACATATAGTATTATGTTGTTTGCGTTTGGGGTTTTGGTTTGTCGGCACAACATAAATATAACAAGTCAACACCATACACAACATATATTATACTAAAGCATTAGAAAACCCTAATTTCTAACATAATACACAACCATTGTGTATGTGTGCATGAATGTTCCATTTATTCATCATAATCACAGCCATTTATTCTAAACTTATAGATTAACTACTATGGCATCATTCACAATTAAAAATCAACTCATACTTAACCATTTTGCTATATTTTCGATAATTAGCAATAATTAGCATAAGTTTCCAATAAATTCCAATAAAATCATGATATACTCCTATCATACCATAGAATTTAATTATCAACTCAATACCATCAATTAAAATTAAATCATGAGCTAAAATAGAGCATTAATTTTCTGCATTTATGAATACTGAACATTTGTGTTCAATAAATTCAACACACCTCATAACATATTTATAATATGCATTAAACATGGAATATTAACTTTAAACAACAACTAAATATTTATAATATGAACAAATGCTTGGAATTTTTGGTCCCCACACATATATTTTATATGTGTTCAATAAATTCCCAACAAAGCATAATAGATTCATATTATTTTCAACAAATAAAATCAAATAAGCTTTAAAATATATTCTATTATTTTTGGCCATTTTAAGCAAAAATAGGAGGAGTGTTTCAATAATTACAAGATTAATATATGATGTTCATATCATATATTAAACACTATATCTCAACTATTTTTCAACAAATAAAATCAAAATAATTTTTAAAAATTATATACATATTTTGGTTTTAACAAAATAAATAGGAAAAATAATTCAAAAATTCCCATATTTATTCTACATGCTCCTAATACATCAACAAGCAACAATATCAAATAATATTCACAAAATCATGCTTTATATTCTATAAAAAGAATTAAAACATAAATAAAAAAATATTAAACGTGCTCCAAAAATTACCAAACTTAAAAAAAAATATTAGAACACATTTCTAAGCATATTTAATTCATGGCTTGAGAGCATTTGGTGGCTCAAAAGTCATGAAGAAAAATGAAAAACAAAACTATGGTTTTTCATGAAATAATTCAAGAAAAATCTAAAAAAACTTCTACTCCATTACAAATGGAGAGAATGATGAGTAATACCTTTGTATGGTCTTAGAATAATTATTTGAGGATTGGAAGGGTTTGAAATGGAGGATTAAAGACTAAAAAGTGTGAAGAACAAGAGAGAATTTTTGAAAAAGAGAGAGAAATTTGGTTCCAAGAATGAGAGGCTGTAATGGACGGTTCCCTACTGTATTGGCAGCCTAAAGGGCTGTCATTAGCCCATTTGGAATGGTCTTGGTCGTAGTTGGGAGAAGGATTGGTCAAATTACCCGTTTTGGCATGTTAATACCGACTCTTTAAGTTTTAACACGCTTTCGATTGATTTCTCGGAACCTTAAAGTTTTATTTTATTAAATAGCCTTTAAATGAATTATTTCATGTTTATAATAATTTCATGAAGTTCGGACGACGTCCGATAAGTCAATTCCGAGTTATGGCGAAAAAAACAGCGTTCGGCGATTAAATTATGCTCATTCGAAATTCTATTGAATTCTTGAGCTTTCATAATTTATTTGAGTCTTATAAATTATTTATTATTGATTTAGACCCTTGGTTTGAGTTTCGGGTCGTTCAGATCAATTTAGGGTTTTCCCGATATATTTTCTCGGCGTTAGGTTAAGTTCTAAATTCATAATAATATATTCCTTCATGATTTTGATTGTTATCACAAATTATCATGATTCACACGGACTGAAAATTATTCTGACTCGTGAATAGTGCTTTTAAGACTGACCGGGCAAGTATGCCCGAAAATTCTCATTATTTGGCTTCTCACATGTTTTCGTGAGAGGATTCTATAAATGAAACCTTTGTCAAGATTCATTCTCGATCTTTCATTCTATGTTCGGGCTATTCAAAAACCCTAATCCGATAGACTAGTCACTAGTTTTGATTTCTCTAGTTTTCGATCTCGAATCGATTCTAATTGCTTCATTGGTTACCTTAAACATAATTAAGGCCTAAGCACCACAAATAATTGGTTTAAGCATCACTAATAAAAGTTTTAAATTTTTCGGGTTATTACACGTTGACAGCATGGTGAGAATTGAGAGAATGTATTGTGGAGTGGTTGTGGGCGTACGACTCGGAGAAGAATATAGAATCATTTAGGTAGATTTTTTTAGGGCAAACTATGTATATAATTATAATATTAATATATTATATATAAATATAAATTTCGGGTATCGAATATCCGAGTAAAAAAATTCATACCCGACCGAAAACCATACTACCGAAATATATTTCGGTTATAACCAAATTATCCGAAATAACCGATTTACCCAAACCAGATTAGATATTTCGGTTTGGTTCGGTTCGGTTATTCGGTTATTGGACATTTTGCTCACCCCTAGTGGATATCACCATTATATGTTTGTAGTAATATTTGTTTTTGCCTATATATACATTGTATTACCTCATTGAGGACAATTGGAGAGAAATAAAAAAAAACTCCTTGCATTCTCAAAAATCATGTGTTTCTAAACTTTCATTTTTCTTACTCCTATAGCCGATAACAATCCTATACACATCCTTAAGAGCCAAATAATATATCTCAGTATCCCATAAAAAAAATTGTACAAATCTGCTACGAATTTCAGAGGAGGAAAAGACTTCGTCCCTGTTTTCTTCATCAAAAGAGTTATGTGTGTAATATCCCGAGATATTTAAAATTTCGATTAATTAATTTATTTAGTTAAATCGATATTTAAGTTTAGAGCGATTATTAAAAATTTATAACGTCGAAGTTTCAACTGTATTTTCAAACGAGAAAATTTAAACGAATGTCGGAGAACGAATACAGTTATAAACCGAACCTGTCATTTTATACTGGATAAATTATCCAATCAAACTACATCATTACATATTCCCCACAATCTCCACTTTTCTCTACATACCCATCATTTATTCAAACTTCATCATTCTACCAAAGAATCCTATGTGAATACCTTCCCTCTAATGTTTAATGAATCAACTCACAATTCCCTCTTCACAAACTAGCCGAACATTGCAGAAGAGGAAAGAAGAACAAGCAAATTCACAACCATATTTCAATTCATACAAAGCATCAAACTTCAAGAAAAATAATGAACTCCCATGTCTCAAACAAATTCTAAGGTAACATCTCTAATCCTCCCTGCATTATTTTTTTTGTAACCACTCTAACTATACACACTTGATTCCATTTCAGCAGCCATCACCCATTCATTGATACCAAAGATTCACAACATTCAAGTAAAAATTTGCAAGAGGTTAGCTTCAAATCCATTCATTCTACAAGTACATAATATTATGCATTCATTTAGTTGCAGATCAAGAACTGATATTGCCTCACTTTAATCATTACAATCAGAGAACTAACATTATACTCATATATACCTTTGCTAATTGAGACTGTTTCTTCATGGCTAATTAACTCAAGAACAACAGAAATTCAATAAATAGGTACTACCAAATCTTTTGTAGACATAGTTTAAGAAAACTGTAAAACATAAGAACAACACCAAAATTAGATAAACTCCTTGTCACTTGGTTAAGTATGTACCGAGCCACTAAGGCTTAGCGGTCGGTAGTCGGTGGTGGCCAAATCGACGGCAGAGCACGGTAGCTGAGCGACGTTAAGAGTCGGTGCTGGAGGCAGAGCCGTGACAGAGCACGGCGACTCTGCACCGGTGGCTCTACACGGACGACGGCAACAACAGCCGCTGCTGGTTGTTTCTCAGTCGGGACGGAGGCGGCGCTTCACGGTGCGGAGACGTCTGGAGTGATGGTGGCTGGAGCATGACAGAGGCACGCCGTCATGCTGCTCTCGACGATGCTATTTTTTTTTCTTCCGGCGTACTGAAGATCGCAGCGTCGACAACACCGGCCGAGGTCGTCTACGACGCGGCATGGTTAGATCAAAGGGGAAGGATTTCATTTTTCTTTTGTTCAATTTTCAGATTTGTGTGTGTTGTGAGAGGTGAGGGAGAAGTCTGGACGAAGGGCCAGTGAGGCGACCATGGTGGCGCCAGCCCCGATGACTCACCGGAGATGAGGAGACGTCGGCGGCAGAAAATAGAGAGAGATCTACGTGTGTGTTCGTCGATTCGCACCGAGAGAGAGGAGAGATGGGGCTGAGGTTACGACGATGACGGTGTGGCATGCCTACCGACGATGCGCCCGACCGGAGATGACGGAGATCGTGCCGAGAAGAAAAGAGGATAGGTTGTGTGTATGTGTGTGTGCGCACCGCGTGAATGAGGAAAGAGAAGAGAGGAGAGGTGGTCGCGACGACCGCGTAGCTCGCCGACCGACGATGTGGCCGGCCGGAGAGAAGGGCGGCGGCGATCTTGTGTGTCTCGTGTGTGTGAGCAGAGACGAGAGAGAGAGTAAGTGAAGAGGGAGGGGGCGGCTAGGGCTAGTACTAGGGTTTTAATTTTTTTTATTGTTAATGGGCTTTGTTCTCATTGGGCTGAAAATTAATTGTGTTGGGCCTTAAGTCATTGGGGTCGAAAATTTGGTTTGGGTTCAGTTTAATGTTTATTTCATTGGGCTTATTTCTTAATCAATTGATATGGGCCGAAAATTTGATAAGGATTGAGATGGACCTTAGAATTAAATGAAAGATGGGTCTTTTGAATAAATTGCTATGGGCTTTGAAATTAAATTGATATGAGTTTTAATTAAATTAAGGATAAGCTTAGACTTATTTTAAATGTTGGGCTAAGTATATAAATTGATAATGGACTTGAATTAATTACTTCTAGAATCCATTAAATTAAATTAAGGATTGAATTAATTTCATATTAATTAAATATGAGATTTAATTCCAATAATTAAATTTTGAGATTAATTCTTAATTAATTAAATAATAATCTAAATATCAATTATTTAGAGTGAGTTAATTAAATTCATTAGATTGAATAAAGTATAATTTTTTTAAATTGAATAACATAATTAATTAATTATGTTAAGGGATAATTGGAGAAGTATTCTTTTTAAGTAATTATTTATATATGTCACGACCCCACTCAGGTTGACCCGGAGTGAGCGGACTAATATTAGGAATATAGAACTTAAGATTAAACATTCACTGATACAATTTAGTTCAAAAGGCTTAGCCAATGGATCCAAAGGATATAACGATCCGAAAGACTTCATAGTTCACTTTGTTATAATAACCAACATGAAAATAAAACAGTTCGAGTTTGCGGCGGAAGTGTGTGAATACATATACGACGATATGTATTCAAGGTTATCCATTCCTAATGAACGTCGAGGACATACGGCTTTCTCAACACCTCCATCACCAACAATCGAGCTCAACTCGCACATTTAAAACAAACATGCGGCTAAGTACAAAATTTGTACCCGGTGGACTTATGCCGAAAACATTTCATTTTCGTTTAATTACTCTTAATATAGTGGTAAGACACAAGGGTTTTATTTGAAAATGCCTCGTGCTTACTAAAATATTTTCACGAGTTTATAAAAGTTGCTTGGCCAAGCATTTTCTTGGTGTACGTGATCCATATCCCTTATTATCATTCCATCATGTTTTCAAAGTCGAAAGTCGTGAAGGAGGCCTCCTTCTACGACCCGCGACCGCCGTGAATTGTCCTTACAAAGACACAAATACCATCGGTGTACACGTTAATCCTAGCTGTATAAGCCTTCCCAAGCATAGGATCCGATATCGATTTTCATTCATAAGTTGGGAATAACCCATCAACATCACATCATACATGGATAGGATACGATACACAAAACGTAAACATTTTGGCAGGTAATCATTTAAAGAATTTTAGCATTAGTTGAAAAGTACTGTAAACAAGACAGTTGAAAAGAGCAGCAAAGTTATTCTATTTTAGTAATAAAGCCCACCTGGAAATTATTGTTCGTCCTTAACGTTTTCCTTACTTGTCAACGTCCAGCTGGTGCATCAGCGTCCACACCTTTATATAAAAAGGATGCTTTAGTACGTCGTTTACGAGACTTACAAAGTCTATAATCAATTTCGATATTTCATATCGACGCGAATTGAATTCCTTAATGAATTTAATTCGTTTCTCAAACGCGTATCAATTTAACATTTCTCGTTCTTCGATAGAAACGAGATATGTGTTATAAATGACTAATTTACCCTCTCGTAAATGGTCCAACGTTTTCTCACGCTTTTCGATTTCATGACTTTAAACATGAAATCTTTTCATATTAACGTGATATCATTAGCAAATGATACGCCTTACGATATTTGCGTGTTTATCGAACGCCAGACGTTGATTTCAAAAGTCAACAGTTTTGACTTTTTCTTAGTAAATTAATTACTAAGTCTTATTTTAATATTAAAATCTTTTGAAAATCAATTTCCAATTGATTTCTTTTTATAAACTGTTTTAATATGTTTAAAAATAATTTTTAAACATATAATTCATTATAAATAATGAATTTAAGGATTTAAAATCCTTATTTCTATTTTTAAAATAGCTCACGGCTATTTTAAATTTTGACAATCAATTATTTTCGTGAATTGTCTATAATTTCCAAATATGTCTAAAATAATATTAGACATATAATTTTATTAATAACCTTAATTAAAAGGACTTAAAATCCTTAAAATTTTAAAACCTTTCTAATTAGTAAAATTACCAATTGGTGTCTAAAATTTTTCTAATTTTATATAGTGTATTATTATACACTATGGTCATTAGTATGTCATAATATCAATCAAACATTGTTCAATCATCACCTTAATATTAATACAAGGTCTCGGAAATTTCAAAATGCCCAAAATCTTTCTAAAATTCTACTAAATTAATACAAGGTCCAAACATTAGTCCATGACATATGTATGTCATATAATTCATGATATAACATTTATACACCATATATATGGTATATAACTCTCGACCTTTACACTAAACATGTCAAACAATTTTATATAATTTCCAAACAATTATAACATGCTTATACATTATAGTGTAATAATGTAACACCATAAAATACATCAAGAACAATTTTATTCATCACCAAACTTAGCTCAAGGCTTTCGGTTTATTTGAATAAAAATTGTAATTGATTTTTTTTTTAAAATTCAAACAAAACATAGGATGCATAAACATACTCAACATCAATAATATAACATTGCATGTTACAAATCAAGATCATACATCAATATATATAAACATACATGCCTCGGTTCTTTTGATATTTCACATAGAAATTTTTCAAAATTCTAACTAAAACATATAGTGTATAGTTCACACCTAGAACAATAATATGCTATTGCATGTCATGAAATAAATTTACACACTAATGTATAAATATATACATGTTTCGCTCTTTTAAAATAATAGATAGAATTTTCAAAATTCCAATTAAATCACTATAGACTTTTATATCATCATAGAGTAACTATATATCATTGCATGTCTCATATAAACATCATTCCTTAACATATACTTATATATATAGGTTCGATTATTTTGAAAATATAGAATTGATTTTTCTAAAAATTCCAACAAATTACTATACATTCTTAGTTCCTCATAACACAAGATTAACACCTTGCATGTACAAAATGAAATCATACACATATATATATATATATATATATGTTTCGTTTTATTAAAAAGAAAAATAGCAAGAGTACTTCAAAATTCTCAAATAATTTACATAAATTTCAATACATCAATAATTAATAATATCACATTGCATGTAATCAAATAAAATCATACACCCACTTACTTCATGCATGGCTCTCGGTTTCAAGAAGAAAAATAGCATGGATTTTTCTAAAATTTTCAATTAAATACCATAGACACATATAACATTATAGATCATAGATTCAAACCCAAATAATTTCTCAAGGCTCTCGGCCATTTCAAAATTTTTCATACATGTTTGAATAAAATTTTTAAAACATGATTTAGGCTTCCAAATAGTATGCTATACATTCTTAGAACATAACATACTCATATATTCATGAGATTTTGAGGTTGGATCATACATGCAAGACTTAACAATGTAGGAACACCAACATCCATATATCTACCATAAGCTAACATATACACACAAGATCTTTCAAAGTAAAATCAAGAACACATGCAATGTTCTTGCATTGTGTTCGACAGTTTTGAAAAGAAGCAAGAAATGCTTGAATCGATCCCTACCTTGTTGGTATAGATTAAATGGACAAGGTACAAGGTATTGAGGTGGTATGGAAGAAGAAGAAGAAAACGAAGCTTGAAGAAGAGGGAGCTCTCGGCTATGGGTGAAATGAGAGAGAGAGAGTTTTGAGAGTTGGAGAGAGAGATGGGTGTAGAGTGTTTGAGTGATGAGTGAAGAATGAATAAAACTGAAATCATCCCCTATTATCCCCACACTCTCGGTCTCTCTCCCAATACAACACAAGACTCTTCACATTTTAATACTAGTTTATTCACTAATGGGTTCCCAATCATTAGTGTCTTACACACTATCTTGGAAATAGTTAAAATGTATTATTAGTGGAGATTTGTTGGTATAAAATCTGAAAATATATAAGTATACATGCATGAGTGGAGAAATATCACAATTTAAATTTGTATACCCATATATATGTATCTCTCGCCATTAGGCCAATTAATGGTTAAAATTCTTGTTTCATGCTAATCATAGATTTATAAATCATAATATATGATTTAGATGATATTTAATATCATAGGTTAATTAATTAACATAAGAGAAAAAATAATTCAACTTATGCCCAAGAAAATGGCCATCGCCCTTTGGTTAAAACATAGGTTAAAATTTTATTTCATATCATTAATGGGTATATACACCATGGTATATAATTTAGATAATAATTATAGCATAGGATAATTAAAAGAGCATTTATTTTCGAAGAAAACCCTAATTTCGAAAAATTAGGGTTTTCAAACTAGATATGGTATTTTACTAATTCTAATATTCAAGCATTAATTAAATGCTTATTAGTACTGTAATATCATAAAAATACCATAAGAAATAATTTCCTAAAGTTTCTTGATCATTAAAACCATCGCTCATCTTATCTCTAAACGTTGACGTTTGAAACGCCTCAAACGTTACGATCGACTCATCTTTAAAATGGTCGTAAATACTGTAATCTCATCATAGAAATATTCCATTAATAATGGAATATAATTCCAAGCTTGATTGCTTAAGGAATATCGTGACATTTCAATAGTCGATATGCATTCGACGTTAAAACGCATCTTGCCGATAAAAGTTAATACTTTCGATTTCTTTCATTCACTGACTTTGAGTGAGTGTGTAACAGGAATTTATTCCTTGTAAACAATTGAAATCATACTTGATTTCATATGTGATTTGATTTCACGGCAAAATTTTATTTTACGGGTTTTAAAGACCGTAATTAGGCTTTTAAAAACTGCGGGTTATTACATCCTACCCCCCTTAAAAGAAATTTCGTCCCGAAATTTGTATTCCTTAAAAGAATAATCAAATGTACCGCTCCTTCATCGTATCTTCTAGCTCCCACGTAGCTTCTTCGTCCGTGGTGATTCCACAAAGATTGACTAACGAAATTGATTTATTCTTCAATTGTTGCACTTTATGGTCTATTATTGCGATAGGCTCTTCTTCATAACTCATGTCTGGATTGAGAACTACGTCGTCTTGACGGATCACGTGTTTTGGATCGTATACATATTTCCTTAGTTGAGATACGTGAAAAACATTATGCACATTTCCCAAGTTGGGCGGAAGAGCCAACTTATAGGCTACTGAGCCTATTCTCTCTAGGATCTCGTATGGTCCTATGTAGCGGGGTCTTAGTTTTCCTTTCGCACCGAATCTTGTGATCCCTTTCGATGGAGAGACTTTGAGAAATATTTTGTCTCCAACTTCAAAATGCAGCTCCGATCTACGCGTATCAGCGTAGGATTTCTATCTATCTTGAGCTTCCTTGATTCTTTGTCTAATCTGTCGGACAATTTCAATCATTTCATCCACCGCTTCTGGCCCTATTATTTTCCTTTCACCTACCTCATCCCAGTAAAGTGGTGATCTACACTTCTTGCCATACAAAGCTTCATATGGGGCCATATCAATCGTCGCTTGATAACTATTATTGTAGGCAAACTCAATAAGAGGTAAAATGTCTTCCCATTTAGCACCTCGATCTAGTACTACAGTTCTCAGCATATCTTCCAGAGTTTGGATTGTCCTTTCTGTCTGCCCATCAGTTTGTGGGTGAAATGCTGTACTGAAGTTTAACTTTGTTCCCAATTCTTTTTGTAGGCTCATCCAAAATTTTGATGTAAACTTGGAGTCTCTATCTGATGTAATAGATTTTGGTACTCCATGTAGCCGTATCACTTCTTTTACGTATATTTGGGCTAGTCTATCAGCTCCATATGTATTTTGAATTGGTAAGTGAGCGCACTTGGTGAGTCTATCTACTATTACCCATATAGTAGTGTTTCCTTTTGAGACTTGGGTAAATCCGTATGAAATCCATCGTTATTTCGTCCCACTCCATTCTGTATACCCAACGGTTGTAACTTCCGTAGGGACGTTGGTGTAAAGCTTTTACCGTTGGCAAACAAGGCAACGTTCTACGAAAGAAGCTATGTCTCGTTTCATGCCTTCCCACCGAATTTCTCTTTAGGTCTTGTACATCTTCGCATCGCTCGGGTGGGCGGTATAAGGTGTATCATGAGCCTCACTCATTATGTTGTTCGAATCTCAACATCATCAGAACACATATTCTTCCTTTGAACATTAAAGCATTATCGATGCTTCGGAAATTTTCCAATTCGCCAGCTCACTCTTTCTCTTATCTTTTCCAACTTTTCCTCAATCCTTTGTCTCTCAATGATCCTTTTCTTAGATCGGTGTCATGGTGAGTGTAGCAATACAATTCTTGATCGTCTCGGTCGCTTAATCAATTCAATTCTTAAATTGTCAATTCTTCGACAAGTTTATCTTCTCGTGTCAAGAGATATCCCAAATGAGTTTGATTTTTACGACTCAAGGCGTCCACTACATTCGCTTTACCGGTGATAATTAATACCACAACGTAATCCTTTACTAGTTCGAGCCATCTTCTCGCCTCATGTTTAGATCTCTTTGCTCGAAAAAGTATTTCAAACTCTTATGATCAGTATAAATTTAGCATCTCACCCATAGAGATGGTGTCTCCATATTTTCGGTATGAACCACTGCGCTAACTCTAAATCGTGTGTTGGGTAGTTTAGCTCATGTGGTCTAAGTTGTCGTGATGCGTCGCTATTACTTTTCCTTCTTGCATCAAAACGCATCCTAGTCCATTCTTCGAGGCCAAGATAAACCACATATTCCTTATCGATTCGGATCGCTAACACCGTGCACTTGTTAACTTTTCCTTGAGTTCTTGAAAACTCGCCTCACATTCCTCGATCCGGTGTACTTAACTCCCTTTCAAGTAATTGGGTCATTGGTCTTGCTATTTTGGAGAATCCTCAATGAATCTCCTATAATAACCGCCAACCTAGAAAACTCCTGATCTCATTCTCGAGTTCGCGGTGATTTCCATTCTTGTCTTCTTCCACTTTGGTCGGATCTACTTTGATTCCATCACAGACACGATGTGTCCTAGGAACATTACTTCCTTTAGCCAAAATTCGCATTTGTTGAACTTAGCAAACAATCTTTCATTCCTCAAAGTTTGTAACACCATTCTTAGATGTTCCTATGGTCTTCCTCATTTTCTAATAGATGAGAATGTCATCTATGAAAACCAAGACAAACTTGTCTAAGCACGGATGAAACACTCGGTTCATGAGGTCCATAAACACCGGCTGGTGCATTAGTTAATCCGAATGGCATAACTACAAATTCATAATGGCCATATCTTGTTGAATGCGCTTTTAGCTATGTCTTCGGTCGTACTTGAGTTGATGGTATCCCGACTTGAGATCAATTTTGAAAATATGCCTCCTCTCAATTGATCGAACAAATCGTCGATTCTTGGTAAAGGATATTTATTCTTGAGCGTCATCTTATTCACTCTCGATAGTCTATACACATCCTTAAAGATCCATCCTTCTTTTGACGAACAATACAAAGCGCCCCAGGTGAAACACTAGGTCCGATGAAACCTAGGTCCAACAGCTTCTTGATTTGAATTTTCGTTCTTCCAATTCCTTTGGGGCCATTCAGAGGGTGCTTTTGACATCGGGCCGATCCCGGTTCCAAGTCAATGGTAAATTCAATTGTCTATCGTGAGGTAATCTGGTAGATCCTTAGAAATACATCCGAAATTCCTTAGCAATTTCTATGTCTTCTATCTTCGGCCCGCTTTTCTTCTCCGTTCGTAAACGAGAAAAGCATGGTATCCTTCTTATTCATCAATTTCCTTGCCTTCAATGCGGACACAATTGGGACTCTCTTCCCATGCCGATTCCATGGAAATGCGTTGCTTCTTGCCGGAAAATGAAATGATATTTTCCTTTCCTTGCAAAGAATCGTGGAGTGGTTTGCGACTAACCACCATCCCTAGGATTATATCTACGCCACCCATGGACATTATGTTCAAATTATTTGCTAGAACCCTTAGTGATCCTAAGTTCAACTCTAGGTTCGAGCGTAAATGTAATGATCATAATTCCTCCTATAGTGAAGAGATTCTCATATCGTGATTTGCCTTTATCGCACTAAGTCCCAACAGATCTCGCATGATTTTGCTATGAAAGAGTGTGAAGCACCGTGTCGAATAATACTATAACGGTATGTTGAGAAGGATTCCCATACCCGCCGTGTTTCCTGGTCCTGCTCGCTTTGTTGCGGTGCAAAGCATACGCCCTAGTTGAGGTAGCTGCGGTGGCGTGGTGCCCGCCTTTCTTTGGGTTCTTTGTTGTCCGGGCTGCTTTGTTGTCACCGACGCTGCCGTTGTGGTTCTTGTCTTCGTTCTTGAGGTGGCTACCACTTCTTTGTTGTGGTATTTGTTGTTGTGGTCTGCAATGTTGTGGAGGTTGTTGCCATTGTTGCGGTGTAGTTCTTTGTTGAGGTTGGGGCTGAAATTGATAGCCCTCGCCGTTGGACATTTCGGGTTGGTTCGCCTACAATTGTTTCCAACGTATCCCGGACAAAAGTTTGCGTAATGTCCTTTCATACCGCACCTAAAACAGCTTCCATCGCCCGCCATGCACATTCCGTGTGCATCTTTCGGCATTTTGGGCACGGAAGAGCCCTTCACGCTCTTGTAGTCCCTTCTTTGGAGGAATAAAAGTCGGCTTCCTCCATCCTTGCCCTCGTTTGCCGAGTTCCCCGCCACGCTGTTTGTTACCTTTGTTTTCAAAGCTTCTCGCTACTATTACCAAAACTAGCATCCCACTTTCTCTTTCCTCCGTCCATAGTATTCTCGCATCCGAGCCGATCCCAACTTATCATCCGGCATTGTCGCCTCAATGTCCAAAGCCCGTGTAAGAGCTCTCAAGATAAGTCATGTCTCCAAGACCAAAGAAGAGACATTCTTATATCCGCCTTAACCCCGATCTAAATTTTTCGCCATCTTTAAATCCGTGTCCACTGATCCAAGCATATCTAGACATTTCGCAAAAAGTGCGATCGTAATCGATTCTGACATCTTTTCTCGCTTTAACAAGAAAAATTCATATTCCTTCTTTTCTTGTAACTCTTGATACATACTTATCATACACTTCCTTTTAAAATCTTCCCATGTCAACTCTTCCATCTGCTCTGCTGTGAAAGTTTTCTTTCTGGCCTCCCACCAGAAATCAGCAGGCCCATTTAACTGGAAGGCTACACACGATAGTCTTTCTTGTGTTGTGCACCTTAGAAAAGTGAAAATTCTCTCGATGGTTCTCATCCACTGTTCAGCATCTTCCGGACTACCTTTCCCATTGAAAGTTGGAGGGTTTTGTCTTAAGAACAATTCCTCTATCCTGCGGTCAGGTTGAGGTGGAGGTGGTTGAGGTATAGCCTGTTCCTCTTGTTCCGGAGTTCTACCTCTTCTCCTAGGTCTGCCTCTGCCTCTTACTTCTCGTTCGGGTCTTGTTTAGGAGGCATTCATTGTGTAAAATATATCATTAGCATCATGTATCATTTTATAACTTGAATATGTATAATTTCATTTCTTTGCCTTTTAGAAACGATAACTTAAATAAAACATTTCATTCTTGTCATACATAAATTTGTTGCAAAGCCCTCTTGGATCACACATACATACAATTGCAAAAGCACCATAGATAACGACTGCAAACACAAGTCCTTACTTCAAGGATTACTCACATACTTGCTTCCAAAATATTTCAAAAGAAAAGGGCCATACACATATCGGCCTTAAGGCTTTACAAAAATTAAAGTCATGCACAACGGCTTTATAGCCTTACAAAATTCAGCTTTTCCCCATCGCTCAAGTTTTTCAAAAGCATAATTAAAACATACATAAAATAGATAACATAATCCTTCAAATTTTACATCAACATCACTATCTACATCAACTCCTCGAATCTTCCTCATCTTCCTCAGATCCTCTTCCTCCTCGTCCGAGTCATCACCCAGCCATATGCTCTAGAGGTCCAGCCCATTACTCTCTACCATCGGATGTCACGTAGTGGACCATAATCCACCCGAATCGGATCAGAGGCTGTCATGGACGGGATTATACCCATCAAGAGTACCCGTCACACTAATCCGTCTTCGACGAAACTCTCACCGGCGGTAAGGTGCTGCCATCGGTGGTAGAGCGGAAGTGGTGATCGCACCGGATGTCCGAATATCAATGGCGGGAAAACAGGGGCTCCCAACGCTCTAGTTCGGCCGCTCCGTCCGCTGAACAAGTCGCCCTCGTCAATCGGATATCGTGGTACCACCGGGTCAACTATCCGTGGAACCTCGATGTACGACCACTCGGTGACTCATCACGCCATGTATACTCCCGTGGAGGAGATAAGGTCCTCTCGGTCTTGCGCCATAGATGCTATATACATATGTCGTGGTCATGAACTGGGTAGATCACCTATCAAGTCATATCCTCCAACATGACGGTAAATGTAATCCCCGACACCTCACGAGCATAATCTTCCCAATCGCATGGAAGTATAGTAAGAAGACGCTTAATGCCGCCGTAGTCCGTCACGCCAGATACTCTTGCATTCCTCCACAACCTAAAGTAATACATCGTGAACTCTCCTAAATCCTCGCCAAGACACATCCAAATTTTCCCGATAGATACGAATAGTCTCCTCGTGAGTCGGGTCGTCCTATCCTCCTCCTCGCAATGTAACGCATCTCCTCCATCCGTCACGATCAAAACTAACCGTTAGACACTACTAATACCGATAGCGAGATAGGATAGCTTAGTACTTGATTAATCAACTAGGATAAACTATTCAACCTATAACCAAACGTTCTTAACCCGCCTAGTAAACAAAACTCCTATTGCTATGTTAAGCTACACGAGGTATTATAGGTTCCTCGGTTCTATCTAAGACTCAAGCTGAACTTTACCCAGACTCTACTGGGTTTGGGAGATGGAAAAAGAGATTCTGTCCTTCATAACAAATGAAGTTCAGAACGTTAGGAATACGCAGGCGAAAACCATGCGTAAAACGGGGTCCTATCGAGGGAGTACGGTTAAAAACAAATTTACTGCGCAGTGCAGAAAATTTTCGCGATTATAACGACGTTTCGAGAAGGTGCCAATAATGACAACATACGCGCTATGGCTACTGCCGACTTAGTATAACTATTACGTCCACGTCTTCAAATTGAAGCTTGCCGTTCTGAAATCTCGGTCCTCAGTCACGCAAGTTGAAAATTATGGTTATGATCGCTCACTTTGACTGTGATACAGCATCCACCTTCTTCATTCGTCATAGTCAACGTCGTTCCCGATCATCTTTACGCTCCACTCTCGCCGCTCAAAACCCAAATTAAAACACATTCATACTTCCCATCATTCTTTTGTTTTCCTTCATTATGGGAACATACTTCCTATATCGTCTCACGTTCTTCTCAAAAGCATAGCATACTTTGTTATCAACATAGATTTCATAATTCATAAGCATAACATCCAAATCATATCATTCTTCGTTCATACATAACTGTACATATCATTTTGTTTTCATACATTCATCTTAAATCATCATGATTCATTTCAAACATACATTTCAACTTATCCACTTCATATCATTGCTATCAACTTTCAAAATTTAGGATTTTTGGAAAAATTTTCATTCATAACTCATCATTTCAATCATCATCACATTACAACTTTCCTTTTCCCTTTTACTTCAAAAATCTTTTCAAATTTGGCCGTCATATAAAAATTTTCATTTCATAAACTCAAATGAAACTAATTACCTTTTCCCCGTTGAGCTCGATGTGATGGAGTGTTGAGAATAGCCAGTAGATTTTCTAGAAGTCTAGTGACTCAATTCTAGACTTAGTTTAGAAGGAAATGGGGTTTCATAGAGCAACCGCCTCGATACCACTGTCACGACCCCCACTCGGTCGACCGGATGAGCGGACTAATATTAGGAATATAGAACTTAAGATTAAACATTCACTGATACAATTTAGTTCAAAAGGGCTTAGCCAACAGATCCAAAGGATATAACGATCTGAAAGACTTCATAGTTCACTTTGTTATAATAACCAACATGAAAATAAAACAGCTCGTAGTTTGCAATGAAAGTGTGTGAATACATATACGATTTATATGTATTCAAGGTTATCCATTCCTAATGAACGCCAAGGACATACGGCTTTCAACACTCCTCCATCACCAAAGAACCGAGCTCAACCTCGCACATTTAAAACAAACATGAAGGGCTAAGTACAAAATTTGTACCCAAGGGACTTATGCCGAAAACATTTCATTTCGCTTAATTACTCGCTAATATAGTGGTAAGACACAAGGTTTTATTTGAAAATGCCTCAGGCTTACTAAAATATTTTCACGAGTTTATAAAAGTTGCTCGCCAAGCATTTTCTTGGTGTCGTGATCCATATCCCTTATTATCATTCCATCATGTTTTCAAAGTCGAAAGTCGTGAAGGAGGCCTCCTTCACGACCCGTGACCGCCGTGAATCGTCCTTACAAAGACACAAATACCATCACAGTACACGTTAATCCTAGCTGTATAAGCCTTCCAGCATAGGATCCGATATCGATTTTCATTCATAAGTTGGGAATAACCCATCAACATCACATCATACATGGATAGATACGATACACAAAACGTAAACATTTTGGTGTAATCATTTAAAGAATTTTAGCATTAGTTGAAAAGCAAATGTAAACAAGGCAGGTTGAAAAGAGCGAAGAAAGTTATTCTATTTTAGTAATAAAGCCCACCGAAATTATTGTTCGTCCTTAACGCTTTCCTTACTTGTCAACGCCCACCGGTGCATCGGCGTCACACCTTTATATAAAAAGGATGCTTTAAGACGTCGCTTACGAGACTTACAAAGTCTATAATCAATTTCGATATTTCATATCGACGCCGAATCAATTCCTTAATAAATTTAATTCGTTTCTCAAACGCAGATCAATTTAACATTTCGCTCTTCGATAGAAACGAGATATGTGTTATAAATGACTAATTTACCCTCTCGTAAATGGTCCAACGTTTTCAACGCTTTTCGATTTCATGACTTTAAACATGAAATCTTTTCATATTAACGTGATATCATTAGCAATGATACGCCTTACGATATTTGCGTATTTATCGAACGCTTTCAGACGTTGATTTCAAAAGTCAACAGCTTTGACTTTTTCTTAGTAAATTAATTACTAAGTCTTATTTTAATATTAAAATCTTTTGAAAATCAATTTCCAATTGATTTCTTTTTATAAACTGTTTTAATATGTTTAAAAATAATTTTTAAACATATAATTCATTATAAATAATGAATTTAAGGATTTAAAATCCTTATTTCTATTTTTAAAATAGCTCACGGCTATTTTAAATTTTGACAATCAATTATTTTCGTGAATTGTCTATAATTTCCAAATATGTCTAAAATAATATTAGACATATAATTTTATTAATAACCTTAATTAAAAAGGACTTAAAAATCCTTAAAAATTCTTAAAACCTTTCGGTAATTAGTAAAAATTACCAATTGGTGTCTAAAATTTTTTCTAATTTTATATAGTGTATTATTATACACTATGGTCATTAGTATGTCATAATATCAATCAAACATTGTTCAATCATCACCTTAATATTAATACAAGGTCTCGGAAATTTCGAAAAATGCCCAAAAATCTTTCTAAAATTCTACTAAATTAATACAAGGTCCAAACATTAGTCCATGACATATGTATGTCATATAATTCATGATATAACATTTATACACCATATATATGGTATATAACTCTCGGCCCTTTACACTAAACATGTCAAACAATTTTATATAATTTCCAAACAATTATAACATGCTTATACATTATAGTGTAATAATGTAACACCATAAAATACATCAAGAACAATTTTATTCATCACCAAACTTAGCTCAAGGCTTTCGGTTTATTTGAATAAAAATTGTAATTGATTTTTTTTTTTTAAATTCAAACAAAAACATAGGATGCATAAACATACTCAACATCAATAATATAACATTGCATGTTACAAATCAAGATCATACATCAATATATATAAACATACATGCCTCGGTTCTTTTGATATTTCACATAGAAATTTTTCAAAAATTCTAACTAAAACATATAGTGTATAGTTCACACCCTAGAACAATAATATGCTATTGCATGTCATGAAATAAATTTACACACTAATGTATAAATATATACATGTTTCGGCTCTTTTTAAAAATAATAGATAGAATTTTTCAAAAATTCCAATTAAATCACTATAGACTTTTATATCATCATAGAGTAACTATATATCATTGCATGTCTCATATAAACATCATTCCTTAACATATACTTATATATATAGGTTCGATTATTTTGAAAATATAGAATTGATTTTTCTAAAAAAATTCCAACAAATTACTATACATTCTTAGTTCCTCATAACACAAGATTAACACCTTGCATGTAAAAAATGAAATCATACACATATATATATACATATATATATGTTTCGGTTTTATTAAAAAAGAAAAATAGCAAGAGTACTTCAAAAATTCTCAAATAATTTACATAAATTTCCAATACATCAATAATTAATAATATCACATTGCATGTAATCAAATAAAATCATACACCCACTTACTTCATGCATGGCTCTCGGTTTCAAGAAGAAAAATAGCATGGATTTTTCTAAAATTTTCAATTAAATACCATAGACACATATAACATTATAGATCATAGATTCAAACCCAAATAATTTCTCATGCTCTCGCCATTTCAAAATTTTTCATACATGTTTGAATAAAATTTTAAAACATGATTTAGGCTTCCAAATAGTATGCTATACATTCTTAGAACATAACATACTCATATATTCATGAGATTTTGAGGTTGGATCATACATGCAAGACTTAACAATGTAGGAACACCAACATCCATATATCTACCATAAGCTAACATATACACACAAGATCTTTCAAAGTAAAATCAAGAACACATGCAATGTTCTCGCATTGTGTTCGACAGCTTTGAAAAGAAGCAAAATGCTTGAATCGATCCCTACCTTGTTGGTATAGATTAAATGGACAAGGTACAAGGTATTGAGGTGGTATGGAAGAAGAGAAGAAGAAAACGAAGCTTGAAGAAGAGGAGCTCTCGGCTATGGCCGAAATGATGAGAGAGAGAGAGTTTTGAGAGTGTTGGAGAGAGAGATGGGTGTAGAGTGTTTGAGTGATGAGTGAAGAATGAATAAAACTGAAATCATCCCCTATTATCCCCACACTCTCGGTCTCTCTCTCCCAATACAACACAGACTCTTCACATTTTAATACTAGTTTATTCACTAATGGGTTCCCAATCATTAGTGTCTTACACACTATCTTGGAAATAGTTAAAATGTATTATTAGTGGGAGATTTGTTGGTATAAAATCTGAAAAATATATAAGTATACATGCATGAGTGGAGAAATATCACAATTTAAATTTGTATACCCATATATATGTATCTCTCTCGCCATTAGGCCAATTAATGGTTAAAATTTTGTTTCATGTTAATCATAGATTTATAAATCATAATATATGATTTAGATGATATTTAATATCATAGGTTAATTAATTAACATAAGAGAAAAAAATAATTCAACTTATGCCCAAGAAAACTGGCCATCGGCCCTTTGGTTAAAACATAGGTTAAAAATTTTATTTCATATCATTAATGGGTATATACACCATGGTATATAATTTAGATAATAATTATAGCATAGGATAATTAAAAGAGCATTTATTTTCGAAGAAAACCCTAATTTCGAAAAATTAGGGTTTTCGAAACTAGATATGGTATTTTTACTAATTCTAATATTCAAGCATTAATTAAATGCTTATTAGTACTGTAATATCATAAAAATACCATAAGAAATAATTTCCTAAAGTTTCTTGATCATTAAAACCATCGTTCATCTTATCTCTAAACGTTGACGTTTGAAACGCCTCAAACGCTACGTGTCGACTCATCTTTAAAATGGTCGTAAATACTCGTAATCTCATCATAAAAATATTCCATTAATAATGGAATATAATTCCAAGCTTGATTGCTTAAGGAATATCGTGACATTTCAATAGTCGATATGCATTCGACGTTAAAACGCATCACGATAAAAGTTAAAACTTTCGATTTCTTTCATTCACCGACTTTGAGTGAGTGTGTAACAGAATTTATTCCTTGTAAACAATTGAAATCATACTTGATTTCATATGTGATTTGATTTCACGGCAAAATTTTATTTTACGGGTTTTAAAGACCGTAATTAGCTTTTAAAAGCTCGGGTTATTACAATATAATACAATGAACCTTAAGCTAATTGCTAAATAGACGTGATTGGAAATAAATCCTAATTTGTGGATTATCTAAGATGAATTAAATTAGTTTGATTATTTAATCAAACGTTATTGGATTTTTAATTTAATCCATTTAATTAAACTTGTAATTATGGATTTAATTAATAAAATTAAAGATTTAATTAATTAATGATATTGATTATGTAGCAGCCCCTAAATCCTAAGTACGATTTAGCAGGGATTATTACTCTAAACGGGGATGAATAAACAATGAGACCATTTAACTTTAAACTGTGATACATATATTAAGTATGTTTTTGACCTTACTACATAACTTATGTTCTTGCAATGAAAACATGTGATATGTACATATGACGATGTACTATCATGGTATAACTTTCAACGACAACCTTCCTATTGCTCAACATCGCCCATCGCATCACTGACTCAATCGCACATTTAAAAACAATATGCGGTGAGTACAAATAATGCACTCGGTGGACTTATGCCAAAATATTTTATCATCTTTTAATTACTACGCCCATCATGGTAAGACACAAGGGTTTTGATTAAAAGGCATTGAGCTTGCTAAACTTTTCATCATTTTCATAAACATTCGCCCTGTGAGACATTTTCCTTGTATGTATGATCCATATCCTTCATTTCATCATAACATTAACATTTACGCCGTAGAAGGCCTCCTCTACGTCGTGTGATCGACCGTGAATTGTCCTTACAAAGACACAAATCACCATTAGGTGTACACGTTAATCCTAGCTGTATAAGCCTTCCCAAGAGGATCCGATATCGATTTCATTCATAAGTTGGGAGCGACCCAACAACATTCATCATTCATTCATTCATGGATAGGATACATACACAAAACATAAATATTTTGGGCAGGTAATTTCATAAACATTTCATCAACATTT
Organism: Salvia rosmarinus; assembly: GCA_036937905.1. Taxonomy (NCBI): domain Eukaryota; kingdom Viridiplantae; phylum Streptophyta; class Magnoliopsida; order Lamiales; family Lamiaceae; genus Salvia; species Salvia rosmarinus. The sequence continues at coordinate 21,369,547 of CM072818.1, read as the reverse complement.
CTCAAAAGAGACCATCATAAATAGATACTTTTCACTTCGAAGAAAGCATCGTAAATAAAGCATTTTATCCTTGAGGATAAGAAAAGAAAAGCCCACATGGTACGTAAGCTTTCTTAATTCGTTTCCTTTCTACGCCAACGATCGCATCCGCATCTCACCTTTACGTAAAAACGATTTCAGTACGTCTGTCACATTTTTCGAGATTTTCAAAGTTTAAAAATAAACTTTGATAACTTATATTATAATAATTCGAATTCCTTAACGAATTCAATACGTCATCCAATCGCGTATCTTAACTAAACATTTCTCGTACTTCGATAGAGACGAGATATGTTCAACTATTTCATTTTAACCTTTTAGGTTAAACGATCAACGTATTCTAACGTTTTTCGATATAAAGATTTCAATTATGAAATCTTTTCTCACCAAAGAGATTTCCATATATAATTAATACGTTTCACACGTATTAGCGTATTTATCGAACGTATTTCATACGTTAATTCAAAAGTCAACAGTTTTTACTTTTCTTTATTAATTTCTTTAATAATTCATATTTTAATATCTAAATTCGATATAAATCGATTTTCAATTGATTTCTTTTCATAAAGCCCTAATTCTCGATTTTCATGTAAATCGATAAACTTTATTAATATTTTTCTTAAATATTAATTAACTTATTCATTAAACATTATTTTTCATTTCTAACGTTATTTAATATAACGTTTGCCATAAACATAGTATTCTATGTTTATAAAATTTTATAATTTCTTAATATGTCTAAAATAATTTCTAGTCATATAATGTATTATTTTCTTGATATTAAGGATTTAAAATCCTTAATATATATATATATATATATATATATATATATATATATATACTCGACCTTCATGCTTAAATTTTCAAACTTCTTCCAAAAAATTCTTCTAAATTCATATAGTGTACTATTTTATCATAGTATCACTAATATGTATTAACATTAACTATAGAAAATTTTGGACATTACTTTTTTGATCTCATAGGTCACGACTATTATCATCAAATTGTCCAAATAATTTTTCTAAAATTCTAGTTAATGTATACAAGACCCCAACATTAATCTATAACATAATTATAGTATATAGTCCAACATTTTCAATCTCTACATCAAAGAATTATTGTTCAAGGTCTGGGTTCTCTCTCAACTTTATACCAAACATTTTATAAAATTCCAATTAAATTATACAATACTTACACACTATAGTGTAGCAACATTTCATCATAATATTCATTAAAACAACAAAATCATGCCTTAACTCAAGCTTATAGCTCTCGGCCATGTTGAATAATTTGAGCATTCAATCTTCAAAATTCTAGTAAATTCACATATTCCATAATCAATACCCTAGATCAATAATATGCTATCATATCATTTAAATAAAATTTGTATACCAACATAAAATTTTGGCATTATTTTCGGTAATTTCCAAAACCTAGCATATGATTTTTAAAAATTTCCAAATAATCACTATGAGATCCTTTGCTATTATATAACATAAATCTATTAACATATGATCATTAATAATTTTCGATCACCATGCCAAAATTCAAAGCATGCTTAGCTTTTAATTAAAACATCATATATGAAGCATATACACTATACTAAACATTATTAATGAACAACTTAGCATGATAGCATAATTTCATAATTAAAAACCATGCTTATAACATAAGATCAAGCCATGAAAATTTTAAAAACTTAAGGTATAATCGAAGCTTGTTCGATATCTAACCTCGTTAACGGCTTTGATTGGTTGAAGGATGATTTAAGATCAAGGTTTTTGAAGAAGGAAATGAAATGAACTCAAGGTTTTCTTTATGGTGTAGCTCACGGTTTCTTGGCTTGGAAAATTAGAGATAATTTATTTATATTTCAAGACTAATTAACTTAAGTACAACTAGAAATAAAATTACTACACTCACTTCTCTCACTCTCGGTTCTATTACTCCCACAATACAATTGAAATTTTTGGAAGCCTTTCATTTTACATTGGGAGTCACCAAGTGATTACATCATTATACTAAGTATAGCATAGTGCTTTCTTGGTTAAAACAATTAAATCATTGTATTTGAGAAGCAGAATAGCCGTCGTCCATTCTCACATCCAAAGCCAAAATTTTAACTATGAGTCACCAAGTATATGTCATAAAAAAAAAATATCTTCTTACAAGAAGTAAATACATGAAATAAAGTTTTTGAGAACAACAATTCAATCCATTGTTTTGTAAGAGCATAACCGTTGGTTATACTATACACACACACAAGCCTTCGTATATTTTATGTGATGAATCATCTTGCTTAGGTCATGAGAGTTACTATACTCTTACACAAAGCTTCTTGAACAAATCAATTCCTTGAATGTGGATGTTGGAGCCGTCGTCCATCATGTGTTCCAAGAGAAAGAATTTTAATTTTCATTAGTTAATACATATATAAGTCAAATACACTCTATCCCAAATATATATATACATCATCAAGGTATTCCTATAGTCAAATAAATCGGCTCTTGCATTCCTCTCACCATCCACTTGGTTAAAGTGTCCAATGTATTACACTTGCATGATTTAATTCAAATCATAGCAAAGTGAAAAAAAAATTTGGCGTGAATGGTGTTGCTCAACATAGCTCACGGCTATTTCACATTCCTAATTGCTAATTTTTGATTTTTCATGCTAATTATACATATATATCATAATATATGTTTTAGATGATAAATTATATCATAGAAAAAATTATTGGAATCAATCCAAAGGTAGAACACCCTAATTCTCGATTTAGGGTTTTCGAGAATCTTAAACAATCAAAAATATAATTCCAAAATTTTCTAGCATTATTTCAATGCTAAATAATATTCTAATTATATAAAATAATCATAGGAATTTAAATATCATAATTCCTTGATCGTTAGACTTGATTCTCAAGTCATCTCTAAACGTTAACATTTGAAACGTCTCAAAACGTTAAATATCGACTCATCTCAAAATGGTCGTAATAAAGCTGAAATCACTTTATTAAATTATTCCAATAATAATGGAACTAAATTCTAAGCTTAAACACTTAGAAAAGATTACGAAATTTCAATTATCGATACGCAATCGACGTTGAAATAATACTGTAGAAATACGTTACATATTCGTATTTCTCGATTCACATTTATTTATGAATAAAACATAGGAATTTATTATTCCAACAATAATCGAAATCATTATTCGATATATTGATAATCAAATTATCATAACAATACTCTAATTTACGAAATTAATATCGTAATTAGGCGTTTAAATAATCGGGGTATTACAGATTATGTCAAGTAGATGCTTGAGAAATATTATTTAAGTAACGATAATTCGTAAAACGTTTGTTAGATGATGATTGAATTATGAGAAATATTTATTGATTGTGTAGTATAAGTACGAGTTTCTCTGTTAGAATATATGGGACGTGTGAGGTGAGAAACGCAGCGAGGAAAAATGATAGTAATGAATGAAGTATTGGAATTCGAAATCATTGATACGCGTTAACAAATGACGAAAATTTGTTATGAACTTAGGATTCATAAATTATACGAAACGACGTGGAGAAACATCGATGGAAGAGAAGAATGCAATGACAAAGTGTCATCTATCGTTATGGAGAGACTAATCGAATAGACGAAATATTGTTGTTAATTAAGTCGTATCGATTACGAAAATCCTAAAACCTAAAGACTTAAAAGATATCGAATACGTTGAATATTAGCGATGCTTCTCAAAAGAAACGAATGATATACTAAATTATAATTCTTTCATTGATAAGGTCAAGCATGGACGTAGACGAAAACAACAAAGGATCGCTAGCAGGTATTTCAAGAAGGACAATTCTTGAGGTCGGCTTTCTTAAACAAAATGATATTGCATATATTTCAAAGCATGTTTTTATGATATTTAAAGCTTTATAAAATATTTATGTTTTCGAACTACATGCATGATTATTGACTGCCAAATGTTTACGTTTTGTTGTTGCCATATCTGAGGTTGATATTGATAATTGGTTGGTATATCCAACATGGTACGATGTTGTTACGGCAACTAAAAGATGCACGGGTTTAGCCGATGGCTACCCGGAATTGTGTACACAATGGTGACTGTGTGTTAAGGTTAGCTACCTCGACCGGTCACGGCGACTATGTGTAGGTGACCACCTCCATAGTGTGCAAATGAATGAATAAATGAATGGTCAGATATGGAACAACGTGGATAAAATAGTTCGGCCAAACGCTTTTGGAAAAATGATAAAATGTTTGATAGGCATGAGTCTTTCAACTAAAACCCTCATGTGCTATTGTGGGCAGTTCAATAATTTTATAAAGAAAATGTTTTCGGCAATGAGTCCACTTAGTACTTTTGTACTTAGCCCTGTATCTCGTTTTTGATGTGCAGGTTGAGCAAGGATTGATGATGAGTGCGAGGTGGTGCAGAGTGACAGTTGTTTTGTTGCTTATTTAGAAAGGATTTCTAGAACCTTGAGCATTTATCGTCATATGCATGTCCACACGTTTATTTGCTGCCTAACTCTGATATTGTTCAGTATCTTTTGATTATAACTACTTTTCATATCGTATTGAACTTGAGATCGTACCTCGTTTCTTGAATTGCGCACTGATTTGGCTATATTTGAATGTTGAACCTTTTGAGCAAGTCCTTCGGTGACTTGAGTTTAGCTTATTCCTTTCAGTCTATGCATTTATTCCTAATTGATTGGTTAATCATATTGGTTTAGTTATGTGTATATCCGCTGCATTCTCATGCCAGTGGCGATCCGTTAAATCCGTATTTCCTTGAAAAGGCGGGTCGTTACAATGTGTGAGCTCTATTATGTATTTTCTATTTTTCTTTCTGTAGTTTAATGTAACAGCCCTCTAATCTTAAGGACAAATTAACGAGGACTATTACTTGGAACAGTAATCAAGGAACATGAAAGTAAATTAATCATAGACTTGTGGAACATAATTCAAGTAAACTAAGAGGCTTCAACCATCAAATCACTACAAGAATTTAGCTAATAGACCACGGGGAATGCCCATGGTCTATTTCAAAATCCGCGTGGTCTATAAAGGTATAGTCTATTACGTGGGCTATAGACCACGTGGTTTCCCGGTTCTATTCAGTTATAGACCACGGTGAAAACCGCGGTTCATAATGTTATAGACAACGGGCCACCGGGTGAACCACGCCTTTCCCCGTCGTTTATGACATTATAGACCACGCGGTTTTCACCGTGGTCTATAACTGAATAGACCACGCGCATTTCCGTGGTCTATAACTGAATAATATATTTTTGTTATTTTATTATTTATTTAATACATGTTTTCATAATTTGAATGCATGTTTCTGCTAATTAAAAATAATAATCCAAAAATAGACATAAAATATTTCTCATAATATTTATATCAAAATCAAGGTACACATTTCATAAGCATTCAAAACGTTATATCCAGGAAATTCCCAATCTACATGTATTTTCTAACTAGCTACAAGTATTTTCTAACTAGCTAAAATTTATCCAAAAATATCCATTCTCTATCTTCAACAACAAATATTTTCTAACTAGCTACTAAAATTCATCAAAAAAAAAAAAATAACTTCACCATCTTCAAGCATTTCACCATCTTTGCTTCAACAACATCAATCATCTAACTTGACTTCCTCAATTCCAGGTATCGCATTCACTCCTATTCTCTTTAGGTACTTTGAAGCCTTTTATCATCTGTTGTGGTCGTCTTATGTACAGCCTTCTTCTTTCTGCAAACCACATAAGTGCTTTATTAGTAACACAAACAGAGCAAAGTTGAAAAGATGACGGATATTGCTCTTCTGCAATCCATAGTTCTGTCTTGACAACCTATCTAGCTTTATGCATTCTTCGAGAGATAATTATTCAAGAGCTCTGCTCCAGGCTACACCATTTGCCCTGTCAAATCGAAATCAGCACTATGATCAACTTTATTCGTTTAACCTTTTCACTTATTCTAGTTATAGATTAGAATCATGGATTTAGTAAAAACCTAGCTCCAGCACAAAGGCTCACTGTCATAACATCATTTGAATACAACCTATTCAGATTATGTAGTCTACTTAAAATTACCACAATGAACTTAAGATTTGTTTTTTCTCATAGAAAAGGTACAGGAAAAGTAATGATTTGCAGCAAAACTATTAGCCAAAATGTTGGCATCATGTTGAGCAAACTTAACATAGATTAGGACAAGTTAGCAAAATTTGCCGACAACTATCTACGGTAGCTCCAAACTTCGAACTATCTGTCTTAACTAATTAGAAAAGCAATTTTATTAATTTAACGAAATTTCTTAATTTCCTAACTTGCCTAACTAACTTAGCCATTTTTGCTACCTGTAGTTTGTTTATTTATTCTCCTGTATACTCCCATACACACCAATTAAGAAGAGTATCCTTATTGCAAATGTATGTAGTGCAATAAAATGCCGAAATATAAATTACTATTTTACTTTCTTTGAATTAATGCTCAAAATGGTAATGATTTTCCTTTCATTACTAGGGAGAACAGATATAAAAAGTAAGACAAATGAAGACTAACAGAATAATTTCTATGGTGGAATAAACATTCACTGAGAAATGTCAGCACAAATGGGTATATATCTGTTTAGGATATATACAAATACAAATCTTTCTACCGCAAAGATTGAACTTTATGAAACCAAAATGTATCACTACATGAGCTACTTATATAAGTTGCATCACATAATCCTTCAGTTTATTTGGACCATATAAAGATAAAAATAATAATGAAAAAACCTTTGAGTGAAGAAATACAGTTGGGGAGCATACCACCTTAGAAGTCCTAACACATTAAGAGATAATTTTACATCTATAAAAGCAAACGAAGAAGATTCTGATTGCAATGCAAGGAAAATCATTACCATTTTGAGCTTCTGAGCTTCTTCCCATGTGACTCTCAGTTCCGAAGCATCATCATTGTGCATGTGAAGCCTCTTGTGTTTCATGTTTCTAGCTTTCTTCTTCTCGGATATGGTCATATCTTTGCGGTGTGAATCATCGATACTCTCCTCCGTTCTTCGTATGGGAAACGGGACATCGAGCATCTCAATTAGACTAGAGATAAGAATTTATAAAAGAACATTCATAGCAAAATAGCAAATAATAACATACGAAATATGAGTATTATTAACCCCGAAAATGACGCCTCTCGGAGAATCGCAGCTTCTGACCATCGTGGCTATTGCTCTCGCTTGTTCCCAAATAATATTTGTAAAAGATCTTTAAATCTTTTAATTTTCCAATAATCTAAAAGCAAAACCTAAAATAGAAAAATGGGGAAAAGAGGTAATCCCTAAAGTTTCGACCGCACACCAAGATTGTTAGTCGCTTTCGACAAATTCTACGACAAGTTGACTACGGGATCTATCCGACTAAATATCACTAACAAAAGGAAAATCAGCATGAAAACAAAGGAATTAATCTATCAAACAGAAACACCAAATACACTATAAGAGATGTAGCAATCGATGGAAAAGCCAACACAAAGCATAACACCGCCACTTGAGAGATTCAAAGGTTTCAAAATGAATTTTGTCTTACTTGTAGAACTACCATTAACTTCAGATCTAACAATAAGCCTTCCGTCCAAAAGGCGAAGATACCGGGAAGAAGAGCAAGAGAATAAAATATAAGTGTGAATAAAGCCAAAACAACTAGTTACAAACTTACAGAAGAATGAGGTTCTCACCAAGCGTCAAATTTATGATGACAAATGTCAAGAAAAGAAAATTTGAAAAATAAAATTAGAAGCGATTTCATATCGATGTTCAAAGACCACACGAAGAAAAAGATATACCGTGTCACCACTTGTAATTGCATATTGTGGTGCAATGAGAGGACATCGGCGGCGGGAAGGGGGTTGAAGGAGAGGGAGGCGGTAGAAACAAAGGGAGGGAGAAAACAAAGGGAAAATAAGAGAGAGGAGAGATTGGGTTATGGGGAGGTGCCGAGAGTTTGAGAGTTGGAAAGAGATTTTTCTTTTCTTTTTTCATTCCTTTGGTGGCTAATGAGGTGATAGACCATGCGGTTAATGACCGTGGTATTTAATCAACACGAGAGAAAGACGGCGTGGGTTAAAGCCCGTTGTCTATGAAATTTTAGCTAATAGACCACGCGGAATGAACCCGTGGTCTATAATATGAAAACCACGCTAATAGACCACGCGGTTCTCAGCCCGTAGTTTATAACCGTTTAAAAATATGGTTATAGACCACGCGTTTCACCATCCACATTGTCTATGTCATAATAGACCACTTTAATATTAATGTGCGTGGTCATGGCGTGTGGTCTATGAGCAAAATTCTTGTAGTGAATACAAGACACACAAGAACTACATATAGAAAGAGACCTACGGATCTTTAACAAATGATTCAAATGATTCGAAGGAGTTCAACTGTCGACATCAAAACATAACTTAGTTCTATTGCAGCGGAAAGACGTGTGAATACACATATGACGATGTGTAGTCAAGGTTTCTAACATCATTATCAAAAGGGGTTCTCACCGCCAACCCACCTCCATCCATCATCCGCTCAACTGCGCACATTTAAAAACAACATGCGGTGAGTACAAGAATACACTCGGTGGACTTATGCCAAACATTTTATTATCTTTGAATTACATCGCCTCATCACAAGAATACACGAGGTTTTATTTGAAATACTGTGCTTACTAAACAGTTCTGTCATTTTCCATAAACGCCGCCACGCGCATTTTTCCTTGTATGTATGATCCATATCCATTTCCTTTCATTTCTCATATCTCATCCCATAAATCATCTCATAAATCATCTCATAAATCATCTCATAAAATCATCTCGCGCCGGAGAGGAGGCCTCCTCCCACGGACGCCGTGACCGGCCGAGCACCCTTTCAAAGACACAATCACAAAATAGTGCACAAAATCCTTGCCACTCAGCATGGGATAAGAATTTCAATCATCCTTGCGGTACTAACAAGGATACAATTCAAACATTTCATAAGTTGGGAGCTACCCAACAATATGCATCATTCGATCATGGATAGGATACATACATAAAACATAAACATTTTGGGCAGGTAATTAACTAATCATTTCCTTATCATTTCTTGCAAATAAAGCATCGTAAATAAATCATTTGATAAGCATTTATCATTTTGAGTATAGTAAAGCCCACCTGATACGTAAGCTTTCTAAATTCGTTTTCTTTCTACGCCAACGATCACGTCCGCATCCCACCTTTACGTAAGAAACTAATTCAGTACGTCGGTCACGTATTTCGAGATTTTCAAAGTTCAACAAACTTTGATAACTTCTATAATAATACTTCGTACCCTTTAATTAAGTTAGTACGCCGTTTCATCGCATATCTTAACTAATAATTTATCGTTCTTCGATAGAGACGTAATATAATCTACGGTCTCATATTAACCATTTAGGTTAAACGTCGAACTCATACTAACGTCTTTCGATAAAATGATTTCAATTATGAAATCGTTTCTCACAAAAGAGATATTCTTATAAATTTAATATGTTTTAAACGTATTAATGTATTTATTCAACGTATTTCATATGTTTAGACCTAGGTCAATGTTTTTGACTTTTCTTAACATACTTTTCGAATTATTCACGTATTTGTTAACCAATTTTCATCTAAATCGATTTTCACTCGATTTCTTATCATAAAATCTTAAATCTCGATTTCTTACGTTAATCAATAACATGTTCAATACTTTACTCAAGTGTGATCTAACGTGTACAATATATATTATTTTTCACAACTAACGTTATTTAACATAACGTTTCGCCGTAAACATAGTATACTATGTTTCTAAAATCCCATAAATTCTCAATAAGACTAAAATATATTATAATCATATAATATATGATTTTTCTTGTTAAGAAGAATTTAAAACTCTAAATTCCTCCACCATAGCTCTCGGCCTTCTTACATTAAAATCTCAAACTCCTTCCAAAAATTCTTCTAAATTCATATAGTACTCTATATTATCATAGGATCATTAATATGTATTAATATTAGCTATAGAAAATTTGGACATCATTATTCTTCACCTAAAGGCTCTCAATTTTTACACTTTAATTTAGCAACCATTTTTCTAAAATTCCCATTAAATCATACAACCTATAATTATCATCATGTATCATCACTATGTCATAATATCCAACATTATCAATTTGTACACTAACATACCAACTCTAATAGCTCTCGGCCACTCTCAAATATATGAACACATATTTTCTAAAAATTTAATAAATTCATGTAGCACCTACTTTAGGCTCCACAACATTAATATGCTATAATATCCCTTAAACCATAATTTATACATCAACCTTTGAATTTCAATCATTTTCGGTATATATATATATATATATATATATATATATATATATATATATATATATATATTACATACAATTTCAAAAATTTCCAAATAATTCACTTGAGTTCTATTACCAACATATATTATTAATCCATCAACATTTGGTCATTAAGAATTTTCGAGCATTACTATTAAATCATAGCATGCTTAAGCTTTTAATTAAAACAATACATATGCTAAATCTTAGCATAATAAACAATATCAACAACAACAAAACATGCTAGCAATATTTCTATCATTTATTAACATAGCATGTATATTAAAATCTAACGGTTTGAAATTGAAAATTTTAACGTATAAATAAAGTTCGTTCGATTCCTAACCTTTTAACCGTTGTCGATTTTTAGTGCAAAGGATTTTTTGTAACAAAGGATTGGGAAATTAATGGAAGAACACTCCTCTCTTTCTTTCTTCTTATGCTCACGGTAATGTGTGTTAAAATGGGAATGAAGTTTTGATTTTAAAACCTATCACTTATGTGTTAAAACTAAAGGAATAAAGTAAGTAATACACTTAATTCCTCTACATGCTCACGGTCACACACACCACAACAAAGCAAGATATTTGTTTGGTGACTCATTACCACTTAAATGACTCGCAACATGACATAGTAAATGCACATCACAATCCAAAATTAATTGAAGTAATTTTCCTCACTTCTCGGTCAAACACACACAATTACAAGCCATTTTTATTTTGTGACTCATCACTATTCAAATACATCATCACTTACACTATATTAACTACACATTGAACAAAACAAATAAAATCCTCAACTTTTGTCACCTACACGTCGGTATGTTCAATTCAAGGGAGAATGAATTCAAATTTTTGTCTTATACCATACAAAAATATCCTACACACTAATTCATGCAAGCCATCACACAAAGGAGTTCTAAAATTTCTCCCAACCTTTCTTGGTCAACAATATCATGCTTCACAATTAATTTCATCATCAACAAATTAAAGGAACAAAATTCTCGCTTTTGTTCATAGCATTCACATCGGCAATCTCAAAGCAATAAGGAGGAGTTTTAATTGTTTTGTCTTATACTAGATATAAAGATCTTAGCATTAACTATGTGCAAGCAATTCAAGTCAAGGAAGAGTTTCAAAATTCCTTCTCACCTCAATTGCACAAAATACACGGCACAAAGCATCACACAAGACACCCCACTTGATCACTTCATTTATGATATTGTTTTGTGTGTAAAAATATCCCACTTTTACATTATTTATATAACATGGTAAATGATAACAAAATTTTGTAATTCATTTAACCCTATAACACAAAACTCACGGCACTTTCATAGTGTCATTGGTACATATTTTATTTTCATGCTATTTATAGATATATAACATAATATGTCTTAGATGATGAATTAAATCATAGGTAAAATAATTAAGATGATTTCATGTGCCAAAACCCTAATTTTCGAAATTAGGGTTTTCGAAAATTGCTAGCTTGTTCAATATTTATTCCCTAATTCTCTAGCAATATTTTAATGATAACTAATGCTCTTATTACATAAAATAATCATAGGAATTTAAATATTTAAATTCCTTGATCATTAGACTTAATTTTCTAATCGTCTCTAAACGTTGACGTTTGAAACGTCTCAAAACGTTCATAATCGACCCATCTCAAAATGGTCGTAATAAAGTCGTAATCACTTTATTAAATCATTTCGTTCATAATGAAATTTAATTCTAAGCTTCGTCACTTAGAAAAAATATCGTAATATTAACTTTCGATATTCAATCGATGTTAAAATATTATTTAGAAAGAATTATATAACCAATATCCCTTAATTCACAATCATTAGTGAATATGATAAAAGAATTCATTATATCATAACTAATCGAAATCAATCTTCGATAATTTACTATTTCAATTATCGAGATGAAACCCTAATTTATGATTTTTATTATCGTAATTGGGCTTTAAAACTTCGGGATATTACATTTAATGTGTAACCTGAAAAACACACCCTATATATAGACCCGCACGGTTCTATAGAAAATATTTAAAAAAAAACGAGCTAGAATGTATCGATCCCAACAAATAACTTCATCAGCTAATTTGTAACATCTGTCATAGAGTGATGAATTCATTAAATTTTATTTGGATATTGAGACAAAAGATTAATATCTTTTTTATGTTATATTAAAAAAAATCTGTAATATCCCAGAAAAAAAATTAAAATAAAAATATAAATTCTGATTAGTGAAGATCAAACCAAGTATTTAGAGTTCTAAGATCTTAAATATATTTAAGATGACTAAAGAAACAATTAGAATCGATTCGAGATTGAAAATTTGAGAAATCGAACTCGTGACTAATCCAACCGGATTAGGGTTTTCGAATAACTCGAACTCATACTTGAAGTTAGAGAATGAATCTCATGAAACGGATTACGTTTCTAGAAACGTATTATGAAATTATGTGGGAATGCAATGAGTTAGAATTTTCGGACATACTTGTCCGGTCAGGCTCAAAAGTACTTTTCACAAGCCGGATAGATTTCTAGTCCGAGCTGATCAGTGAAAATAATGAGAACAACCACAATAATGATGATATATCTATTTATGAATTTAGGATTCGTAAGAATAGAATTTCGAATGAAATTCCTGAAGAATTTATCAAACGTCGGATACGAAAATACCGAAAGACACCGAACTAATCCGAATGGATCAGAACTCGAAACAAGGTTCCAAATCAATAAGAAATTATTTATGAGACTCAAAATAAATATGAGAGCTTCAGAAATTGTTATAAATTCGGAAGAATTTAATTTAATCGCTGGATGCTATTTTTCGGCGATAAATCAGAATTTACCTATCGGATCAAATCCGAATATCATAAAATTACTATAAATTATGAAATAAATCATTTTGAGTCTATTAACGAGAATGGAACCTCAAGATCCTGAGAATTTAATCGGGCGATATAATTTTAATACCCTATTATATTACCCGATGGGTAAAAACATATTACCCACCTTTTGACCACTTTTGTGTGACACCATAATGGTGTTTAAGGCTGATAATTCAGCCATTCATTCCATCTTACCGTAAACAAATGAGATAGAGTGGATAAAAAATTCTCTCCACATTTATCTTCATTTTCTTCATCCTTCTACACATAAATCCTCATTTCTCCTCCATTCCTCCATCAAACAATTAATCCAAGACCATATCAAGGTAGAGCTCATCCTAGCTTCGATTCTATGGTTTATTTATTTTTTGAATTTATTTTATTTTTCTTATTATTTTCGCCATATTTATTTCGTGAGTTTTGAGCGATCAAATGCTCTCAAGTCATTAATGAAATATTCTTAGATATATATGTTAAGTTTGTATTTAAATTTTGGTAATTTTTGGAGCATGTTTAATATTTTTCGTATTTGTTAAATATTTAAAAACGAAAAGATGAAGCATGATTTTGTGAATGTTATTTCATATTCTTGCTGTTGATGTGTTAGGAGCATGTAAGATTAAAATTAGAATTTTTTAAACATGTTAGGTATTTTGTTAAAAGTGCCGTGAGTTATACATAATTTTAGGCCATGGTTTTGATTTTATTTGTTGAAAATAGCTTGAGATTTGGTGTTTGATATATGATGTGAACATCATATAATAATTTTGGAATTATTGAACCACTTCTCCTATTTTCTTCAAAAGGGTCGAAAATTATTTATGTTTATAAGCTTGGATTTTAATTTTATTTGTTGAAAATAATATGATAAATGATGTCTAAAATATAATATGAATCTATTATGTTTTGTTGGGAATTTATTGAACACATATTTGATATATGTGTGATGACCAAAAATTTCAAACATTTAGATCATATTATAAAATTTTAGATTTTATTTATTAGAAATAATATGAAGTATAGAATATAATATGAATTTAAAATACTTTGTTGGGAATTTATTGAACACATATTTGATATATGTGTAATGATCAAAAATTCCAAGCATTTAGTTCATATTATAAATTGTTGTTATTGTTTAAATGTACTGTGAATAGTAAATCCGAAAATTATAGGATGATTTAATTCATGTGTTTAAATTTTGATTGATGATATTAAGTATTATTTCATGTTTAATATATGTTATAAAGATAATATGATTTATATGGTATTTATTGAATATAAATCTGTTGTGAATAGTGAAATCCGAAAATTGTATGATAATTTAATCATAGATTTAATTGTTGATTTATGGTATTGAGTTGGTATTTGAATTCTATAGTATGATATGAGTATAATATGATTTATGTGGAATTTATTGAATATAAATTTGTTGTGAATAGTAAATTTCGAAAATTACATGATAATTTAATCATGTAATTAATATTTGGATGTTGATATTAAATTATATTTTATGTTTAATATATGTTGTAAACATAATATGATTTATGTGGAATTTATTGAACATAAATGTGCTGTGAATAGTGAAATCCGAAAATAGTATGACAATTTAATCATGGATTTAATTATTGGTTTATGGTATTGAGTTGGTATTTAAACTCTATTGTATGATATGAGTATAACATGATTAAATTGGAATTTATTGGACACGTATATAAATTATTATAGATTATTGAAAATAATACTAATTAATTAAGTATGAGTTTGATTTTGATTATTGTGATGATATGGATTGAATGGAACACTTATGCACATATGCACAAGTGTAGAGAATGATATTAGAAATTAGAAATTTTTAATACTTTTATAGTATATATGTGTGAGTGATGTTGCATAATGTTGTATGGTTTATGTTTGTATTTATATCGACAAACAACTCTTCAAACGCGAACGATCCAATACATAATAAATGAGAATCCACAATAACTCAATACACTTCGATAATTCAAGAAAGAATTAAACGAACAAAGTTAGTTACAAACTAATGTTTTCTTTTAACAAAAAGACACTCAAACGTGAGTTCTTAAGTTAAAGAAATCAAAAGCCGTTTTACAAACGTTATACTCAACGACGATTTCCTAATACGATATACGTTTGAGCGTACGATAACTCAATACGATCAACGGTTATGTAGTTTATACATTCCTCGACGTGTTATGAGAAGTAAACAATGTCGACAAACTTAAGTTACGGATTCGAACATTTAATGTTAATCCGTAAGTCTCGAATGTTGAGTTAATAATCACAAAGTAACCCTCAATGGGAATTGAAGTCGTATTTAATTATCGATCGTCGATCAATCGAAAGGAATCTAAGAGAAGCTATTTCTTTTATGAAGAACTTATACGGAACTAGTCGCTGAGGAAGTACAATCACACCTTGCTTTGCTTAGATCGTATAGCTCAGGATTAGCAGGTGGGCTTTCTTACTTATAAAGAATCCCTACGCACATAGTGTGGGCTTTCTTAAACAAAATGATATTGCATATATTTCAAAGCATGTTTTAATGTTATTAAAGCTTTATGAAATATTTATGTTTTCGAACTACATGCATGATTATTGATCGCCAAATGTTTACGCTTTGTTGTCGCCATATCCGAGGTTGATATTGAGAATTGGTTGGTATATCCAACGTGGTACGATGTTGTTACGGCAACTAAAAGATGCACGGCTTAGCCGATGGCTACCCGTAATTGTGTACACAATGGTGACCGTGTGTTAAGGTTAGCTACCTCGATCGGTCACGGCGTCTATGGTAGTGGCCACCCATAGTACGCATGTTCGAGTTTGAGATTGAACATGATTATGGTCAGATATGGGGCAATGTGCAAGAAAATGATCGGCCGATCGCTTTTGAGAAAATAAAATGTTTTGGTAGACATGGGATATTTTCACTAACACCCCCATGTGCTATCATTGGGCAGTTCAATAATATTTTGTAAAGAAAAATGTTTCGACAATGTGTCCACTGAGTACTTTTGTACTCACCGCATTCGTTTTGATGTGCAGGTTGAGCAGGAGATGGCGATGAGTGCAAGGTGGTGCAGAGTGGCAAGTCGACACTATTATGTTGAAAGGTTTTCTAGAACCTTGGGCATGCATCGTCATATGTATGTCCACATGCTTTATTGCTTCCAAACTCTGATGAATTTTGATGATTACTATTATATTTCCTTTATCATGTGATCAAATCTAAGTCTTCTGCTGTTTGAATTTGAGGTCGTACTTCATTTCCTTGAATTGCCACCCTGACTGGGTTACTATTAAATATTACGTTGTGAGGTGATACCTCGTTTATTTGAACTTATACCCTGACTGGGTTTATTGCTTATTATCGAATCTCGAGGTCGTACCTCATCCCAATTAAATTGCACCCTGAATGGGTTTTAGTCTTGAATATTGAACTCGTTTGATAAATCCTTTTGTGACTTTAGTTTGAAATTGAAATAGCCTATTCCTTTCAGTTCATCCTCTATGATTAGTTGATGTTTATTTGTATTGTTTAGGTATGTATCCGCTGCTTTTATCATACCAGTGACGATCCGTTTAATCCCCACTTCTGTAATACTCCGAAGAAACAAAAGCCTAACTACGATATTTAAACCCATAAATTAGGGTTTTGCCGGGTATTAATTTTGAAAGACATCGAATATTGATTTCGATTCATTCTCGAAGTAACGAATTCCTTTTTATATTCACTGAGAATTGTGAATTAAGGAATAGAATGTTATGAAGTAGTTCGTCAGTATAATTTTAACGTCGACTGCGTATCGATAGTTGAAATTTTATGAAATTTTCTAAGCAGCGAAGCTTGGAATTAAATTCTAATATAAATGGAATATTATTTATAAAGTAAGTGCGAGCTTATTACGACCATTTTGAGATGAGTCGATTATTAACGTTTTGAGACGTTTCGAACGTTAACGTCTAGAGACGATTTGAAAAATTGGTTTAATGATCAGGAAATTATAGTATTTAATTTCCTATGATTATTTTATATAATTAGAGTATTATTTAGCATTAAAACAATGCTAGAGCATGAAGAACTCGATAATGATCATTTGTTAAAATTCGAAAACCCTAATTCGAATTTTAGGGTTTTCTCACATGAAATGATACCATTAATTTTTCCTATGATATAATTTATTATCTAAACCATATGTTATGATATATATATGTATGAATGGCACGAAAATGACTTATGTACCCTTGTGAATCGAAAGGGGGCGTGACTTGTGTTTTAATTGCAAATTCACGCCATTTTTGGTTATATGCTTTGCTATGCTATGTTTTTGATTAATTAAATGATATGTGTTTATTTTAGGATTGTATCTTGATTAATACATATGTATTAATACACACAAAATAAAATCATCACCCTTTTGAACCATAGGAGCCGTTCGGCTCTCCTATCCTTGTGGCATGCTTGATTAGTTCAAAGCCCATCATTAGTGTAAGGCTATTAACACTAGGTTATGATCACTAAGTGAGTCATAACCCACTAACTAAAAAGGCTTCCACATATTTTATTATTTTCCTTGTGAGGGCCGAGAATGAGAGAGATGTTCATAGGTGGATTCTTTTTTTTTTCTTTCTCATTTCACTCACTCAACACACTCAACACTCTCAAACACTCTCTTCTCTCTCCCAAAAACCTGCAAGAACCGAGAGCATCCCCTCCCCCATTTTTGAAAATTTTTGGTGTTCATCCTCTTCACCTACATCAAAGCTTGATACTTTAAACTTGTTCCTTAAATCCATACCCATACAAAGGTAAACAACCGAACATAGGCTCGATTTTCCTCTTCATTTTACAAAAAAATCGAAAGCTTGTTCTTGAGGAATGTATATGTTCTTAATGTCTTTGTTTATGAAATATTATTTATGTATGTGTTCTTGATGATCTTTGTTTATAAAAATAAGAAAATGCATGTTAGGATTGATATATGTTATTGCATGTGTATTATTTGAAAGGGTCTAGCCAAAACATGTTAAGTTTGAAGCATAGATCTTGTTTAAAAATTTATTCGAAAATGATACAAGGTTTTGGTTGATGTTCGAATGGTTTTAAAAATTATTTTGAGGATGGATTATTGATCTATGATATGATGAGAGTTCATAGTGATTTATTGGAATTTTTAGAAAAATCCCATGCCTTATTTTCGAAAATACCGTGACCTTATTAAAATTGTATCTTGGTGTATGATTTTTATTTTAGACATGCAATGGTATATTAATGATCTAGGACCTTGATTATGTGTTACATGAATTTATTAGAATTTTTGGAAATCAATTACTCATTTTGAATCAAAAAAGCCGTGAGCTTCATGCTCAAATATGGTGATGATTCAAATGGTTTTTGATGAATATTATGATGTTATATTGTTATACTATGGTATATAAGCATGGTGTATAATTATTAGAATTTTTGGAAATCAAATACCCATTGTATTCAAAAAAGCCGTGAGCTTCATGCTCAAATATGGTGATGATTCAAATGGTTTTTGATGAATATTATGATATTATATTGTTATACTATGGTATATAAGCATGGTGTATAATTATTAGAATTTTTGGAAACCAAATACCCATTGTATTCAAAAAAGGCGTGAGCTTCATGCTCCATATGGTGATGATTCAAATGGTTTTGGTGAATGTTATGATGTTATATTGTTATACTATAGTATTTGAGCATGGTATAATTTTGTTGGAATTTTTACAAATTGTTTGGTATTTATTAGAAATTACCGTGAGCATAAAGGATTTAAATCCTTGATGAAGAAATGGATTATGATGGACTATAGGTTATAAATGTGTTACAAATTAATGTTGGGACCTTGTACTAATTATATAAAATTTTTGGGAATTGTTGGATAATATTTTTGAAAAATACCGTAGCCTATTTGAATGAAAAAGATGATGATCGATTGTTATATGGATGATATTAATACATATTAATGACCATAGTGTATAATAATACACTATATGAATTTAGAAAAAATTGGAACCCATTTGGTAATTTTTGTAAAATTACCGTGAGCACAAAGGAATAATAAGGATTTTTAAATCCTTTTTAATTAAGTTTAATAATATATTACATGTCTAAACATTATTTTAGACATATTTGGATTTTATAAAATTTTATAAACATAGATTACTATGTTTATGACGAAACGTTATATTTAATAACGTTATAAAAGAAATATAATGTTTAATGAATAAATGGATTAATATTTAAGAAAAATATTAATAAAGTTTATTGATTTGCGTGACAAATCGAGAATTAAGACTTTACGAGAAGAAATCGATTGAAATTCGACTTATTATATGAATTAGTAAGAAATTACTATTGAAAGTCAAAATTGTTGACTTTTAAAGTCAACGTACGAAATACGTTCGATAAATACGCAAGTACGCGTAAAACGTACTAATTAGGTAAAGAAACCTCTTTAGTAAGAAAAGGGTTCGTAATTGAAATCCTTATATCGAGAAACGTATAAATACGTTGAACGTTTAAACGAAAAGGTTAAAATGGAATAGTTGAATGTATCTCGAAGAACGAGAACTGTTTAATTGAAAAGCGTATTGAATTCGTTAAGGAATTCAGTTTATATCGATATAGAATATCGAAGTTTATTCTAGACTTTGAAAGTCTCGAGAAACGTGAACGACGATCAAACATCGCTTTTAGCGTAAAGCGGACGCGACGGCCGGACGTTGACGAGAAATCAAGATTAAGACGAACAATAGTCCAGGTGGGCTTTTCTTACCTCAATAAAGTGGGGCTTCTTATCCAAATAAAATATGGGCTTTATTATCCAAATTATTTTCCAAATGAATATATTTACGATGCTTATTTCAACTGTTGATAAAATGTTTACAAGATTACCTACCAAAAATGTTTATGTTTTGTGTATGTATCCTATCCATGAAATGTTATGAATTTTGTTGGGTCGCTCCCGACTTATGAATGAAATCGATATCGGATCCTATGCCGGAAGGCTTATACCTGGCTAGGATTAACGTGTACACCTAAGGTGACTGTGTGCTATAAGGACAATTCACGGCCGGTCACGGTGTCGTAGAGGGAGGCCTCCTTCACGACATTCGACTATGATGTTATGATGAAAGGATAAGGGATATGGATCATACACGCAAGTAAAATGCTTGGCCAAGCAAATGTTTATGAACTGTTGAAAATGTTTTAGTAAGCATAAGGTATTTCAAATAAAACCCTTATGACTTACCATGATATGGCAGTGTAATTCAAGAATGATAAAATGTTTTCGGCATGAGTCCACTGAGTGCATTCTTATACTCAGCCCTGCATGTTTGTTTTTAAATGTGCAGGTTGAGCTGTGATGATGATGGTGGAGGGTGTTGAGGAGCCAAGACAGCATTTTCATGTTTATGTTAAGAAACCTTGAATACATATCGTCATATATGTATTCACACATTTTCCGCTGCATTTATTTTGAACTATGATGTATGGTATTATGACATTGACAGTTGAAGTCCCTCAGATCATTTGCATTCTTTTGGATCTGTTGGTCTAGCCCACCTAGTTTATCCAATCATTAATGTATGTTATGTTCCAAGTATGATAGTTTACATGTGATATGCACCCTCATTTTAACCTTTCGGGGACCGTTCATACTGTCCCATCGTCCAGCCCTCCCTAATCCGTCCTTGGGATTTGGGATAGTTTAGGCGGGCTGCGACAACTTCCTTGAGAAGTCGGGTCGTTACAAAATCATTCGCTACAAATAGGCACCAATAGTGCCATAGTTTTATACATAATATATATTTTCTCATCTTCTCTATATAATAACATCAATTTTCACTTCTAAAACATAATACGACTCCTACATTAGGCGCATGTGCTTCGAAAATACAGTTATTTGAATGAGTTACTCCACCACTTTCTTGGTGTTGACGATGCACAGTAGCTCGAGCCGCTCACATCGAAGGTTTTGACCCTTTATCCTTATACATTCCTGGAAAAGCATTTGTTAATGGAAATTGGGAAATAGATCCATCCATACCTTCTTCTGTAAAGTAATGCCCTCTATTGTTTGTTGACTCCATATCCATTAGCTCAGTCTCATCATCAAACAGCCTCCTTCTTGATTTTGCTGCATGATTTAGAATTGGAGACGTTATTTCTTCATCAGAGGAAACAACAATTGTTGCGTTCTTGTTTTCGGTTCCGGCTTGTGTTGTGACGCTAATAACAATCACTGTGTTGTCATCCTCCCGTTTAATTGAATCGTGACCAAACAATATTGCGAGCTTGTCAAACTCGGGCTCTCCATTATGGTAATATGCTTGTGCAAACAAGTTTACCTGCCATAATGTTGTTATAATATCAAATATGCACAACAATCTCATTCAGGAATGTCAATTGGATTAAGCTCTTACATTGAATATCTTCTTTCATATTTTTTTCGTCTGCCATGATGTAGTTCTCACAAAGATCCCAATGAGTCTATGGGACGTCAATTATTTGTTTGAACGTACGATAACGGTTCTCTAGGAGTTCTTTCCGTTCGTAAACATCGTCCCAACTCAAGCTACACCCGAACGTTTCATTAACAGCTCCTTGTGCCGTAAGCAATGCATCAGTAGGAATGTATGCAGTTTCACATTTACCAAAATTCTTGTGCTGAATAATTGAGGATATGAATACTGCATCCATTTCCGCTGTCCATTTACATGTATATAAAAAGTATTTTTGGAGAGGAATTTGCATTTTTTTTGCAACTTGGAACATAAAAGCAGAGGATTCAATATGTGCATCTTCTTTCATATGACAATGCGGTGTTATATAAAGATATAAAGTGAATTCATTCATTTATCATCTTTGGAATTATTTTAAATTAAAAAAAAGATCCACTATGTAATTATTTGTAGGCATTTGTAGGTACATGTGATAAAATTTTTAAAATGCTTCTACTATGCTTCTACAATGGCCAAACATGCAGTGGTACTATCTTGCCGACACCTTCTTTAGTTTGGTGGATAGTCTATTTTCAGAATGGTGGTGGATATCACCATTATACGTTTGTTGTAATATTTATTTTTGCCTATATATATATATTGTATTACCTCATTGATGACAATTGGAGAGAAATAAAAAAACTCCTTGCATTCTCAAAAATCATGTGTTTCTAAACTTTCATTTTTCTTACTCCTATAGCCGGTAACAAATCCTATACCCATCCTTAAGAGCCAAATAATAAATCTCAATATCCCATAAAAAAAAAGTTGTACAAATCTGCTACGAATTTCAGAGGAGGAAAAGGCTTCGACCCTATTTTCTTCATCAAAAGTGTTATGTGTGAGCTCTATTAGGTATTTTCTTTTTTTCTTTCTGTGGTTTAATGTGTAACCCGAAAAAACACACCATTTCATCATCTATCTTCATTTTAAAATATCTACACTCCATTCCTATTTACTATTTCATTATTTATTTTTGAACAAACAATTTCACCCACTAATTTTTATTTTTTAATTAATTTGCTACAATATATCTACATATTTAATGGACATAAAACATGCAATATTTATCAGGTCCAACATACTTCTGTATACTTTAAAAATAAATCATATTTCGACTTTGTACCTTTTTTACTGGAATGTTGTCGAGTCGTGCTCGTCGGTCGTAAAATTTTTATGGCTCAAACTAACCACATGATCGTAATTATTGGACTCATATATGACGAATTCTTTCAGCAGCACACTACATAGGTCTTGTTTGTTTCCTACTTGAGCCGAGAGCATTGAGTCAAATCACTGGAAGAAAAATTAAAGAGATGTCAAAAATAGTCGGGTAAAATCCTGAACTTTTATTGTGGAATTATAGAATATTTAATACATAAATGTATCTCCTTTTGTGAGGAGACTAACTTGTAGCTACCCATAGTAGTCGTAAATACTATACACGTATAGTGAAAAAATTATTAAATGAAAGAAAATAAAGCTTAAGAAGATGAAACTAAAACTATAACAAAGTTTTTTTTGAAGAAACCTTGGATGGTGCTCTGATGATCTGAGCTTTCTTCTCTTCTTTCTTATATAGAGATCTAATGTCCTCTATCATTTAGTTTTATTTTCTTGAATGCTTATCTTCCGTGATAGCTTGCCTTTATATGATGTCTGGGTCTCGTCTCCTATCGTCTCTCAATTTTCGGTGGAGAGTGAGAATCATATCCTCTCTGCGTGATGATGGACCACCAGCCTTTAGTAATGGTCCTCTTGTAGCTCCACTATCTCTGTCAACACAAACCTATCAGTGGAGAGTGAGACTCTTATCCAGACCACCAACTTTTACTAATGATCCACCTATTTTTTCACCCACTCATCTTCTTTTCTTTTTAGTGTGTATCCTTCCAGCTTAGTTTAACATGACTCTCTTTTCTTTATCA
The DNA here is from genome assembly GCA_036937905.1 of Salvia rosmarinus. NCBI lineage: Eukaryota > Viridiplantae > Streptophyta > Magnoliopsida > Lamiales > Lamiaceae > Salvia > Salvia rosmarinus. The sequence continues at coordinate 21,345,686 of CM072818.1, read as the reverse complement.
ATCACCTTCGGGCTCGTTTGATAGTGGATTCAAGATAGGATAAACAACTGACTAGATAGGATAGTAAACAAGATTAGTAGGAATGCTGCTCGTTTGGTACATATGTTACATAAGCTAGATAGCTTGTGTAACCTGTTTGGTATGCCAGACTAAAGTGGGGATTAATCAGTAAATTGACCAACTTACCCTCCAACTAAAGCTCGATCAACAATGCTTCTTCAGAAAAAACAGAAGCTCCATTACACGCTTCTCTCTTCTCTCATATCTGTCTATGAACAACAGTATAGCTAAGAAGCCATAGCCGCATGGAAACACACCACTTCCTACCAATCGATCTACCTCTAGTCTAAAAAAGATAACAACGCCAGCCCCAACGTTACGTCGGATCCCCAATTGGGGTACCCTTTGACGAGCAGGGTAGGGTTCAAGCACAGTACCATTACCAGATCATCGTTCACCGTTGCTGTTTCGTGGAGCTCGGCCAAGCTTTCGTCAATCACTATTTTATCCTATCGACAAAGGTTAGTTTACATTTTTTTTTTTTCATTATAGGACGGTTAATCAAACTAGGGTACGAAGCGATTTTTTTCTTGGGGATGAAATTTGAAAAAAAAATCCAGTAGCAACAAGACCCTTGTTATGCTTCAAAAAGATATAATTTTGTCCGACGCAATTTGTATTAGAACATACTGTGCACGATTCATTTGCTCAAGAAAAGCAAACAAAAGAAAAAATATTGCGTCTGTGAGAATTCGCTGAGTAATTCACTAATTGGGAGAAGTGTAAAGGTTGAGTATTAAATCTTGTCCTATACACAATGGATGTGGCAGAGTTAATTGGAACTCTGCCTTTTGTGATTTATTTGTGAAAATGAGTTGCATTATATTCATGCTTGAGTGAAATGAATGGAGGTTGACAATGTGAAGTAGAGACTGAATCATTAATTCCCTTTAGGTATGTTTAAATTGCAGAAGATCAAGACTTGGTTGTCGTGTTAACTGACACAAGAATTAGGCGTCCCATGAAATTGAGTGACTGAGCTTCCAGTTAGCTACCTGTTTTCAAAGTTAATCACTGCACTTGGGTTGTGTTTTACCAACAATACTGTGCTGTCTTCGCTCATTTACGACATGAATTCTGGGCAAGAAGGTTAGTTGCAATCTACGTTACATAATGTTTCAAAACTAGAGCATGTATGCGAGTGTATATGCTTCATAGTTCTTCTCAGATGTGTGTGATGACCTATAAAACTCCCGCATGTTTGCATCTTCGCATATAGGACGGCTCAATAAGACATCATTCTCATGTAACCGGAGCATGTTTGCGGTGTATAGGACAACTACAACCTCGATTACGATTCAAATATATAATTGAATTGAAACTATATAGGTAAGCTTGTCAACCATAATCGAACTGGAGCATGTTTGCATATCTCGCACATAGGATAGTGATGAACCTCCCGCATGTTTGCATATTCTACAAACATGTTTGCTTACTCGAGTATGTTTGCATCTTCGCAAATATGAGGTCTACAATAATCGATGACCAGATTCCAAATCGTCTAATGTTTGCGGTGTATAGGCTTCATAGTACAGCATTTTCTGCATGTATATGACATATACATGTTAGGAGCATGTTTGCATCTTTTGGAACATGTTTGCATCTACTGGAGCATGTTTGCATCTACTGGAGCCTGGTTGCATCTTCTGCATATAGGACAACAACTTTTTAATTGTGTTGTGAATAAATTGCAAGGTATGGACACCGATAGTAGTGATGTGGGACGTGGTAGGGTTAATAAATCGGAAAAGACAAGGTGTTGTTGGTCGCAACAAGAGGAGTTGATCATTATAACAGCTTTGAAGGAACTAGTTGCACAAGGATGGAAATCCGACAATGGGTTTAGAGCAGGGTACTTGAATAAGCTAGAAGATACAATGAAGAAGGAATTTCCCGGAACAGATTTAAAGGGAATGTCTCATATCAACTCGAAATTGAGTACTTGGAAGAAGAATTACTATCACTTACCGAAATGCTGAGTCGTAGTGGCGTTGGCTTCAATTTGAAAGGGAATTATATGATTGACTGTGACAACGAGCTATGGGAGCAAATTGTCAAGGTAAACCCGAACGTTTTTGTGCCTATGTATATATATATATATATATATATATATAAGGGCTAGATTATATATATGGTAATGTTCTTTTTACATTATAGGGTTTGAAGTATAGTTAATTATATCACAATTTATTTTGTTTTATATGAATGCTACGTTGATTATATGCACCTTTTAAGCACGCATTTGTTTATATTTGATAACTGTTCGGCTTTAGTGTGGGATACCAATAAGCTTAATGGCTTAAATAAACTTCATATCATGCAAATCTAGCTTAAAAGAAAATCTCATATGTCCTTTTTTTTTATTTCAGTTTGATAATAATGCGCGTCTTATGCGTTTTAAGTCATGACCCTTTTTGGATGATTGGAAAGAAATATTTGGTAAAGATAGAGTGACTGGAGAGAGTGCCGAGGACATTTTCCAGGTAGTCAATGAATTACTACATGAGGATAACATCATCAGGGGAGGGGGGGATTTGACGGTGACTATCATGTTAGCGTGGAAGATTTATTTACAAATGAAGCAGCGGAAAATAACACGTGTCAAAGTCAGAAAGATGAACAACTTCCCAAACAATCAGCCAAGAAACGCAAGGCGGTAGATGGGGTACAAGGTATTTGTGATCTACTTGGAGAGATTAGTCGTAATACGAATGCTAGATTAAAAACTCATGCGAGTCGCATCGATATGAGTTCGATTTGGGAAAGCGAGGAAGGAAGTGTTTGAACTCTTAGGTAAAATCCTAGGGTTGTCAATGGATAACAAATTCGATGTTTGTGAAATACTTGCAGATAAAGACGAACGACTTGAGATTTTCATGGGGCTGCCTGATTCTGCGAGACCACAGTATGTCACACGTCTTCTTAAATCTAAAGGGACGTAGGTCATCTTCATTCTACTTCATGTATAATCTTATTGCACCTTATTGAACGTAATCTTATTGCACCTTGTTGCACTGTATTAAATCTAGTTAAGGGATGTGAATTATTACTTTATAAGTTATCAAAGTTTATTAAACTTTGATGATCTCGAAAAACGTGACCAACGTACTAAAGTAGTTTATATGTAAAGGTGGGACGCAGACGTGATGAGTTGGCAAAGCAAGAAACTGAACTAGGAAACACCGCAATAAAGGTGGGCTTTATTATACTCAAAAAGATAAATTGCTTACCAAATGATTTATTTACGATGCTTTATTTGCAAGAAATAATGATGAAATGATTTATTTAATTACCTGCCCAAGATGTTTATGTTTTATGTATGTATCCTATCCATGGTCGAATGATGCATATTGTTGGGTAGCTCCCAACTATGAAATGTTTGAATTTGTATCCTTGTTAGTACCCGCAAGGATGATTGAGAATTCGTATCCTGTGCCGGAGTGGCAAGGATTTTTGTGCACTATTTGGTAACTGTGTGCTGAAAGGGTGCTCGGTCGGTCACGGCGTCCGTGGGAGGAGGCCTCCTTCTACGGCGCGAGATGAATTTATGAGATGAGTTGATGGAATTGTTATGATGAATGGAAATGGATATGGATCATACATACAAGGAAAATATGTCTGGCCAGACGAATATTTATGGAAAATGACAGAAAATGTTTAGTAAGCACGAGTATTTCGAAATAAAAACCTCGTGTGTTGCTGTGTGGGGCAGTGTAAATTTAAATTTGATAAAATGTTTTGGCGTGAGTTCACTGAGTGCATTCTTGTACTCAGCCCTGCATGTTTGTTTTTAAATGTGCAGGTTGAGCAGATGGTGGATGGAGGCGTGTTGAGTAGTCGGGCTCTTTTTGATGTTGATATGTTAAAAACCTTGAACACACATCGTCATATGTGTATTCACATGCTTCTCCGCTGCGATAGAACATTATGTTTATATTTTGATGTTGACAGTTGAATTCCTCCAGATCGGTGAATCTTTTGTTAAGAACTTGTAGGCCCTTTCTATATGTAAATTATGTCTGTCTCATACTTGATGGTCAAAACTTCTTAGTTTACTTGATGTTGTTCCATAAGTCTTTGATTAATTCTCTTTCGTATTCCTTGATTTTTGTTCCAAGTATTAGTCCTCGTTAATTCGTCATTAGGATTAGAGGGCTGTTACAAATTGTTATTAATAAGACATTAAAAGGAATTAAGTAATAGAATTATGATAAACAAGTGAAATGTGGTTACTTGATGTTGTTTAACTTCTTTGATCATAGCATATTATATAGTATTTAATAATTAGATTATTATGGAATAAGTTATAAAGTAATGAAATAAGTTTAATCTAATTCTAGATTGGTTAAAACTAAGATTTAGCAATAATATGTTTCAATGAGTAATGAAGTTTGCTACATTCAATAATAATCTTGTTTTCAAGGAACGAGCAAAGGAAACCGAGAAGTGAAAGAAGAAGATACAAATATTTTGGAATAGTCATTGCAAGGTGGGTAATGCTTTGCAAATTATTTTGAGCATAGTTAATGATATGCTTTGAACTTGTTACCGTATGAAATATTTTTATCACCACATTATGTATATGTTGAAAATGAATGTTTTACCACATTGTGGGTATGACGGCGAATTACCTATCTACGGTAGGAAAATATTATGTACTGTGCACAGGTTATGGCCGTGAGCTTGCAAAAGTAGGCCGGCCATGGTATTGGGGAGGAGGCCTACTTCCCATTACCGGATGACGTAGATAGGGTATGACCGTAGTTGAGATCCTTCGGGACCAACTCGGGTATGTGATGCCGGTATGTTTCAAAATGAAATTGTGGTGATATGAAATGAAAGTTTCCTACGAAACAATTATTCAAGTTGTTTTATTCAATGTTTACTTAATTTGAAATTAGAAGTTTGAAAATTTTGTTGTCATTTACCCACTGAGTACTCTTTGGTACTCATACCTGAAAAATGTTTTATTTGGTGCAGGTTGAGCGTAGAAGAGATGTGAGCTTGTAACTGAGCTTAATTGACTCCTTTTTGTTGTAAATAGTTGAACCTGAATGTTGTGTCTTCATATATGACATTCGCTACTCTTCCGCTGTCAACTTTTGAAAACTTAAAATCATACTTTTGAGAAACCTTGTAAATGTTTCGAAAACGTGTATATATGTATTATGGAGGCTGTGTTCTCACTTATTGGTATTGCTGTTGTTGGTTATTTTCTGTATGCAGGTTGGCTTATCCATATTCTAGGGATTATATAGCCCGTTTGTCGAAAATTTTATTTCCCTTAAACCTGTTCATTTGTCCAAAATTTTAATGTCTTAACCAACACGGCCCGATTAGTTAGTTAATCACATAATTAATTAGTCGGTCGTGATGCTTGTTCGCTTCTGACCAGAAATTTCTTTCTTTGAGCCAACCTTCGAGTAAACCTTGAATTATTGATAAAAGCTCAACGCTCCACCATCTCTTCACCAACCGTAAAGTAAATTGTGAAGTATGTTTAGAAATGAATATGTATGTATATATATTGAAAATTGTTCTTGAGTATGGTGAATTATTGTGATGTAATATGTATGCACATAAGTGATATATGATTGTTTTGATCAGCATGTAAGTTATATTTGATTATAGGATGGCAAGGAAGAAAGTTACCGCTCGAAAGAAGGTTGATAATAGTCCGTCTGGATTAGGCAGCGTTGATAGGTTTTTCTCCTTTAGAATGAGAGAGAGGCAGCACATGCCGTTCGTTCTCAATCAGTACATGATGATGTGGAGGTCAGTTGTAAAGTGTGGAGTGACTGAGCTAGACGGATTGCTCGAAATAGTACAAGCTTTACCTCCTTCCCCAAGGGACGGGCGCCCTAAATTGCTTTGACTATGTGCATCCCAATATGGAGTGCATCATCGGTAACCTCGAACAATTTGTAAATCTTATCAAAAGTCAGTATAGGAAGATAGAAGATCCTCCAGTATTACCATATCATCCTTTTGATCAATTTATCCCAGCAGTTCATCAAATTTTATCTGATATCCTAGACCCAAAAAGCAAAGAAATTAAACCTGAACCCCAAGAGATTGTTGTTTCTAGTCCTACTTATGAGTTCTGTGATGATGATGATAACCTATTTCCTCTTGGGCCTCAGTGGACCTCGTCTGATTTAGATTTATATGATCAACCATTCACATATCTCCTCTTCCCGAGATTCCATTGACTTTGTCTTCCACTGAGGTAGAGCATGAGTTTGAGCAGCAGCCATTTATTGGCACTTCTTGTTTGAGACCTTTATCTATTAGTGAAATGCCCTCCCTATCCGATCCATCCCTTTTATTAACGGGAGAGTCCGCTTGCTCAGTCACTGATCATTCTCCTGATCTCAAGGAAGAAGAATAAGAAGATGAAGACCTAGAAGAAGAGGAACCAGAAGAGGATCCAGAGTAGAATATGAAAGGTTAGGAAAGATAGGTGAAGGTTGTGGAATAGTTAGATAATAAAGCGAGGCAGAACTACCAACCTAGTAATAATGAAACTAACCCTTTTGTAAAAAGTCCTCAATGAGGCAATTTTCTTGTAAATTATGATATACAATGTTTATTTATTTTGTTGCGATTAAGTAAGTTGATATTAACCTTGTTGACAATTGAATTTTGCTACAATTTGACTTTCTTCTTCTTGCTTTGATATTGCATAAACTGTTGTGGAAATAATATCTTTCTTTTGTATCAGTATGCCTCCAAGAAGAAGGAATCCAAGTTTAGAAGAAAGAGACAGTGAAGCCACACCCCAGAATTTTCCAAATCGTGAACCCTGTCCACCAAATCGAAAAATTGCAGAACTTTTTCTTCGTTAAAACCCACCGAACTTTACAGGGGCTAGTAGTCCTGTCGAAGCCGAAGAATGGGTACGTACAGTGGAATGGATATTTAAGTTTTTGGATTGTAACGATCAGGAATGTTTGTTGTGTATAAATTTTCTGATGAAAGGACCGGCGGATTTCTGGTGGGAGGCCAGACAGAAAACCCTCACCCCAGAACAATTGGCGAACTTTACATGGGATCAGTTCAAGGAAGAACTGTACGCCAAATTCATTCCAAGAAGTTATCGGAAACAGAAAGAAATCGAGTTCATGAACCTGAAGCAAGGAAACAAGAGTGTGGCAGAATAAGATCGGGAATTTTGCACGTTATCCCGATATGCACCGTACAAAGTGGAAACCGATGAAAAGATGGCATACATGTTTCGATCCGGATTGCGACCTGAAATTCGGATTATTCTTGCCGCTCAGCCACCTATGTCCTATGCAGAAACTCTTAATTGTGCGCTAGACATGGAGATGGAAATACAGTCAGAGAAGAATACGACTGAATCGAATACAGGCGTACCCCAAAGTCTAGTTTCATCGAAACCTTCTCAAATGGAACAAAAGTATAAAGGAAAAAGGAAGTGGGAAATCAAAGGATTTCCAAGTAAGAAGCCTTTCCAGCGACAAGGACCTATGGTATCGAGACCTTTCCGACCATCAGTAACCGGGCAAACACCCTTCACTTCCAACCAGATGAGGCCGCCCGTGTGTCCTCAATGCAATCGTTCACACTTTGGAGTATGCAGAAGCGGAAGCAACACATGTTACACGTGCGGACAATTTGGTCACTACCGCTTGTCCGTATAGACAGAATACGATTGGGAGAGGAGAGAAAGTAAAGTTGTTCCGACCAGCCCAAACAGTAAAAGCAATGACTGGTTATCCACAACAGCCACGTTATCAACTTCCTCCTCCACAAGTGACTTCAAATCCAGAAACTTCTACTCAACAGACGCAGTCTCAACCTCTTCCAATTCAACCTCAACATCAGAAAGCATATGCGATCAAACAGAAACAAACGGAGAAAACTTCAAGCAATTTAACAGGTATGGGCCAGTTACAAGGTGTGCCTGTTATAGTTTTGTTTGATACAAGAGCTTCGCACTATTTCATTTCAACTGCATGTGTGGATAATCTTAAGCTTCCTGTAGAACGAGCTGAAGTAGGTTTTAAAGTGATTACTCCAATAGGTGGGGCGACTGTGATTGATCAGATATGTCCTAACTTAGAGTTTGAGCTAGGACCCCTTCATTTAAGAGTTGAATCATTACGTCTCCTATGCATGTGGGATATAGATATTACCCTATGCATGGATTGGTTGACAAAGAATTTCGTAACAATACGTTGTGAACAACGGGAGATTTCATTTCAACCACCAGGAAAAGAACCCACTCGGTTTTATGCAATTGAAGAAAGGAAAAGACGGGTGCCTGTGATTTCAGCTTTATAGACAGATAGATTGTTAAGATGTAATGAAAATCATGCTTATCTAGTATGTTTGAGCAAGGAAAGTAAGAAAGACGTAAAGATTGACGATGTGCCAATTGTTCGAGATAAGGGGTGAGCAATCAGGCGATTCGCTTCAAAACCGAACCGAATCCAAAAACCGAATTTTTAAAAACCCAATCGAATCGAATCAAACCGAACCGAAATATTCGGTTTGGTTCGTTCGTTTTAACCAAATTAAAATTAAAATTAATATAAATATTATAATATATATAATATAATATATAAATATATATAATATTAACCAATTTAAATATTAATAATATAAATAACATATATATATATATATATATATATATAAAAATAAAAAATATATAATAATAATTAATTAGGTGGTTGGTTTAAAACCGAATTTTTTAACTAAACCAACCCGAACCGAATTAATTTTGTTTTGAAAATTTGAAACCGAACCGAACCGAATATCGTTGTTCAAAACCAACCAAACCGCCCATTTCGGTTCGGTCCGGTTGGGTTTTTCGGTCCGGTCCGGTTTTTGCTCACCCCTAGTTCGAGAATATCCAGATGTATTCCCAGAAAAGTTACCAGGTGTACCACCGGATCGACAATTGGATTTTGTTATCGATCTAGAACCAGGGCTAACACCAATTTCTAAAGCACCCTATCGGATGGCTCCGAAGGAGCTACAAGAGTTGAAGTTCCAATTACAAGAACTTTTGGACTTGGGATTCATCCGACCAAGTGCATCGCCTTGGGGAGGACCGGTATTATTTGTCAAAAAGAAGGATGGCACCTTAAGGATGTGTATTGATTATCGGGAGCTGAATAAGGTAACATTAAAGAACAAATATCAATTACCAAGGATCGATGATTTGTTTGACCAATTAAAAGGAGCGAGAGTATTCTCAAAGATAGATCTGAGATCGGGTTACCATCAAGTGAAGATCAAACCCGAAGATATACCTAAAACCACTTTTAGAACCCGATACGGACACTACGAATTTGTAGTGATGCCATTTGGGTTAACCAATGCTCCAGCTGTGTTTATGGATCTTATAAACCGTATTTTCCATGAATATCTCGATAAATTTGTGTTAGTGTTTATCGATGATATTCTGATATATTCTAAGAGTGAACAAGAACGTGAAGTGCACTTGCGAATTGTGTTGGAAAAGTTGAGAACACAAAGACTATACACTAAGTTTAGCAAGTGTGACTTCTGGCTGAAAGAAGTGAACTTTCTTGGACATATAGTTTCCGCAGAAGGAATAAAAGTTGACCCTGCAAAGGTGCAAGCGGTACAGGAATGGAAATCACCTACAACTTCAAATGAGATTCGTAGTTTTCTGGGCTTAGCTGGGTATTACAGGAGATTTATTGAAGGATTTTCTAAAATTGCTAAGCCAATGACACAATTGTTGAAGAAAGGGGTGAGATTTCAGTGGACCCAAGATTGTGAAGACAGTTTCCAAGAACTCAAAGATTAATCACTGCTCCTATCTTGACAATACCTGATCCGGAGAAAGAATATACCATATACACCGATACGTCTAGAAACGGGATAGGATGCGTTTTAATGCAAGAAGGAAAAGTCATCGCGTATGCTTCGCGACAATTGAAGATCCATGAACACAATTATCCTACTTATGACTTGGAGCTCGCGGCTGTAGTCCATGCGTTGAAAATCTAGAGACATTACTTATATGGATCAAGATGCGAAATTTTCAAGGATCATAAGAGTTTGAAGTATTTCTTTGAATAGAAAGATTTAAATATGCGGCAGCGAAGATGGCTCGAGCTAGTCAAAGATTATGATTGTGAGATCAAATATCACCCGAGAAAAGCTAATGTTGTCGCTGACGCTTTGAGTAGGAAAAATCCGAAAAAATTAGGAATTCTTTTAACGGATCAAGAAGAATTGCTAAAAGAGTTTGAGAGAATGAAGCTGGAAGTAGTGTTGCCTCCTCAGAATATTTAAGAAATTTTAGCGACGTTAGTTGTACTTCCGGACTTGAGAGCTCGAATAGTTGAAGCGCAAAGACGAGACGAACAACTCGAAACGTTGCGAGCGAAAATTAGAACAGGGAATCTTCCGGAATATCACGAAGCAGGAGATAATGCAATTATGTTTGGCAATCGTATATACGTGCCTAATGATGAAAATTTGAAGAATGAAATTTTGAGTGAAGCTCATAATGTTCCGTATGCCGCGCATCTTGGAAGCATGAAGATGTATCAAGATCTCAAACAGAGGTTCGTGTGGATAGGAATGAAACAAGACATAGCATTATATGTTGAACGATGCCTAGCGTGTCAACATGTAAAAGCTTTGCATCAGAGACCGTACGGAAAGTTACAACCTTTAGAAGTTCCTGAATGGAAATGGGATCACATTGCGATGGATTTTGTAACTGGATTACCCAAGTCAAGACGAGGGAACACTGCTATCTGGGTAATCATTGATCGATTAACCAAGAGTGCTCATTTCATCCCAATTCCAATAACGTATGGAGCAGATAAGCTGGCACAAATCTACGTTCGAGAAATCATTCGCTTGCATGGAGTGCCGATATCAATTACATCTGATCGTGATACCAAATTTACCTCACGGTTTTGGATGACTTTTCAAAAAGAATTGGGTAGGACGATTCAAACGTTAGAAGATATACTCCGAACAGTGTTGCTCGATCGAGGAGATCAATGGGAACAGGTTCTGCCATTGATCAAATTTGCTTATAATAACAGTTATCAAACTACGATCAATATGGCTCCATACGAAGCGCTATACGGCAAGAAGTGTAGATCACCCCTTTACTGGGATGAAGTTGGAGAAAGAAAGATTCTCGGCCCTGAAGCAATAGAAGAAATGGTCCAAATAGTACGACAGATAAAGAAAATGATGAAAGAAGCCCAAGATAGGCAGAAATCTTACACTGACAATCGTCGTACAGAATTGAATTTTGAAATAGGAGACAAAGTTTTTCTCAAAGTTTTCCCAATTAAAGGAGTTCATCGCTTTGGCATAAAAGGGAAACTCAAGCCACGATTCCTTGGACCTTATGAAGTATTGGAAAGAATTGGGCCAGTGGCTTATAGGTTAGCGTTGCCACCTAACTTCGCTAACGTACACGATGTCTTCCACGTCTCTCAACTTAGAAAGTATATGTATGACCCAAAACATATCCTTCATCATGATGAAATAGTTCCCGATGCTGATTTGAGCTATGAAGAAAGACCCGAATCCATTCTGGACCGGAAGAACAAAGTTAAGGAATAAAGTTATTCCTTTAGTGAAAGTCCAATGGAAACATCACGGTCCAGAAGAAGTAACGTGGGAACTAGAAGAATAAATGAAAGAGAAGTACCCCGACGTATTTAACAAGGTACTAAATTTCGAGGACAAAATTTTTTTAAGGGGAAGGGAATGTAGTAGCCCGAAAATTTTTAGTATTAATTAAGGCCTAATTAAGTGTGACTAGGGGTTTAAAAGCTATTAATTTCATAAGAAGGTATAAAGAGGTATAGAATGGGTTATTAATCGATAGAAATTCGATTATTTCTCAATTAAAGGATATGAGATTAGAAAATGTAGAGATTAATTAGAAATGAATTTTATTATGATAAAATGTAAATTATGTGAATTTTTTTATGTGTTTGAATGAAAAATGCTATTAAATAGAAATTGTGCTATGAAATGCATTAATTATTTTTGCATGTTAATTTTCTTATAAAATGAGAGGAATTATTGTTCAAGCTATTAATTTCTTGAATAAGTTATTTGATTATTATCATTTAGTAATAAAGGAATTATTGTTATAATTTTCGAAATTTAGGAATTAAGCATAATTAGTTGAATTTTTAATATATGAAAGAATTTAATTTATGTTATATGAATCAATTTTAATCATGGATGTAAATTGTTTTGGATTCTAATATTTATTAGAAATATAGTTATATATATTAAAGGATATTAAAGCATAACATTAGTAAGATTAGAGGTGTACTTATAAATTATTGAAATTTGTGTTTAATTATAATAAAATGAATACAAAATTACATTTAAATGCAAATACACATTCTAGAAATTTATACATGGCATAAGATTATCTTCCACCTTATTTCTTCCACCATTTTAGGCCATCACACACACTCACACACACAAAAATTTTATTTTCAAGTTTAATCCATATTTAAGTGGGAATTTAGTGGAAAATCACTCTAAGCAAGGTAATTACTTTATTTAAGCAAAGTTTTTATGATTTGAATTGATAAATATGATGTTTTATATGTTTAGGGTTTTCGAAAATTTGATGATTAATTTTAGGGTTGATTTGTTTCAATATTGTTATGTTTATTGATTTAATTATGTTTATTGTGTATAAATATCATGATTTATGGATTTAATTCTTTCATTTACTAAAGTTGGTAAATTAAAGTGTTGGTTATGAACCCTAATTTTTATATATGAAACATATGTTATGATTTAGTTGAATTAAGCTTAGATATATGTTTAGAAATAGAAATAAACAACTTATGATTAAAGAAATAGAAATTGAAACATGTATATTAAAAAGCCTACAATTTTCGAAAACCATGAGTAATGGGAACTTGAGGGTTTTGATTTTATTTGATCAATTTGACATGATATTTGAACTTTAGGATATAAGTAATGCATAAAATGAATTTATAGGAATTTAATTCAACTATATGCATAAAGTCCAAATTTTTGAAAATGAAGGGGACATCATGAACTATGATTTCTTGATTTTATATGATGTATTTGATATGATTTTTGAGATTTATGATAAAAAAAATGCTTAAGTTGAGTTTATGAGAATTTTTGAACATGTATACTCAAAGATGGAAAATTAAAGTTTAGTAAAAATTATGATTTTATGTGATGAATTTGAGTTAAGAATGGAAGTAAACTTGGATTGATAATTGTTGATGCTAAATGAGTATAATTATGAGATATTTGATATTAAATGGATTTTAGATGGTAAAACTACTGAAATTTTTTATATATATAGTTGAAGGGCATTAGGCGATTAAGTTGTAAATGCATGAGTTTGAGTTTGTTTTAAGTTTCTAAAGATATATTTAAGTATATGATAATGATATTGGGGAGTTTGGGATGAAATTGGATGAGTTTGATTTACTTGGGCTATTCATATTATAAACGTTACTCTGCCGAAATTTCGGTAGAAATTGTTATTAATAAGACATTAAAAGGAATTAAGTAATAGAATTATGATAAACAAGTGAAATGTGGTTACTTGATGTTGTTTAACTTCTTTGATCATAGCATATTATATAGTATTTAATAATTAGATTATTATGGAATAAGTTATAAAGTAATGAAATAAGTTTAATCTAATTCTAGATTGGTTAAAACTAAGATTTAGCAATAATATGTTTCAATGAGTAATGAAGTTTGCTAAATTCAATAATAATCTTGTTTTTCAAGGAACGAGCAAAGGAAACCGAGAAGTGAAAGAAGAAGATACAAATATTTTGGAATAGTTGTTGCAAGGTGGGTAATGCTTTGCAAATTATTTTGAGCATAGTTAATGATATGCTTTGAACTTGTTACTTTCATGAAATATTTTTATCACCACATTATATATATGTTGAAAATGAATGTTTTACCACATTGTGGGTATGACGGCGAATTACCTATCTACGGTAGGAAAATATTATGTACTGTGCACAGGTTATGACCGTGAGCTTGCAAAAGTAGGCCGGCCATGGTATTGGGGAGGAGGCCTACTTCCCATTATCGGATAGCGTAGATAGGGTATGACCGTAGTTGAGATCCTTCGGGACCAACTCGGTATGTGATGCCTAAGTATGTTTCAAAATGAAATTGTGGTGATATGAAATGAAAGTTTCCTCTGAAACAATTATTCAAGTTGTTTTATTCAATGTTTACTTAATTTGAAATTATAAGTTTGAAAATTTTGTTGACATTTACCCACTGAGTACTCTTTGGTACTCATACCTGAAAAATGTTTTATTTGGTGCAGGTTGAGCATAGAAGAGATGTGAGCTTGGAACTGAGCTTAATTGACTCCTTTTTGTTATAAATAGTTGAACCTGAATGTTGTGTCTTCATACATGACATTCGCTACTCTTCCGCTGTCAACTTTTGAAAACTTAAAATCATACTTTTGAGAAACCTTGTAAATGTTTCGAAAATGTGTATATATGTATTGTGGAGGTTGTGTTCTCACTTATTGGTATTGCTGTTGTTGGTTATTTTCTGTATGCAGGTTGGCTTATCCATATTCTATGGATTATATAGCCCGTTTGTCGAAAATTTTATTACACTTAAACATGTTCATTTGTCCAAAATTTTAATGTCTTAACCAGTCACGGCATGATTAGTTAGTTAATCACATAATTAATTAGTCGGGTCGTGACACCTTTGGTTCTTGAAGTAATTATTATATATTTTATATATACTATATTTATTCATAATATTGATTTGTTGACATAATTTAAAATGAATGTTATATTTATTTTAGTTTGATATTTGTTATTTTAAATCTATTATTAGCATTAAATATTAAAATTAGAATTATTTAGTTATAATTAATGTTACAAACTTGAATATCGAATTAATGTTAAAATGAATGTTATATTTTATGTATATATATAATTAGTTTCAGAACTTGAAATGATTATAACTTGTTAATTTTAAATTTATTTTCTACAAACATACATCAAATAAATTTTATAGTACTAAATCTTTATTTAAAATGCACAATGCATGTATTTTCTAAAACAAAGTACGACACAATTGAAAAAGAAGAAAAGAAGAAGAAAGAGAAAGATTATGTTTTTCTTAAAAAAATGAGAAATAATATTTTGCACACAATTTATTGAGATTGCCTTAGAAATTTAGGCGATCAAATATTTTTTGATGTACTTAAACTTTTATATTGGATGAGTCAATGTACCTATTTAAACAGTATTTGTCTGTTTATAATAAATAATTAAATTAACATAACAAATTAAAGTCATAACATAAATCTTAATAAAAATAATAAAAAAAATATGATAAATAATCATTACAATTATAAGAAATGGAATTAAAGTATTTGTTACGTAAAATAACAAAAATTGATAATAATTTTTAGTACATCATTTTGAAAGATTTCCCGGAACATTGTTTCGTACCCACATAATTCTTTATAAGATGATAGTAACATTGTTTCGTAAACATAATACGACAGAGACATGTTGTCTCATATTTAAAGATAAACATAGTACATAGCAATTAAAATGAGGATTTTAATTGTTATTTAACATCATCTAAAACATAATATGACTCATACATTAGGCGCATGTGCTTCGAAAATACAGTTATTTGAATGGGTTACTCCACCACTTGCTTGGTGTTGACGATGCACAGGAGCTCGAGCTGCTCACATTCGAAGGCTTCGACCCTTTATCCTTATACATTCCTGGAAAGACATTTGTTAATGGAAATTGGAAAATAGATTCATCCATACCTTCTTCTGTAAAGTAATGCCCTCTATTGTTGGTTGACTCCATGTCAATTAGATGAGTCTCATCATCAAACAACCCCCTTCTCGATTTTGCTGCATGATTTAGAATTGGAGACGTTATTTCTTCATCAGAGGAAACAACAATTGTTGCGTTCTTGTTTTCGGTTTCGGCTTGTGTTGTGTCGCTAATAACAATCACTGTGTTGTCATCCTCCTGCTTAATTGAATCATGACCAAACAATATTGCGAGCTTGTCAAACTCGGACTCTCCATTATGGTAATATGCTTGTGCAAACAAGTTTACCTGCCATAATGTTGTTATAATATCAAATATGCACAACAATCTCATTCAGGAATGTGAATTGGATTAAGCTCTTACCTTGAATATCTTCTTCCATTATTTTTTCGTCTGCCATGATGTAGTTCTCGTGAAGATCCCAATGAGTCTGTGGGACGTCAATTATTTGTTTGAACGTACGATAACGATTCTCTAAGACTTTTTTCTGTTCCTAAACATCATCCTAACTCAAGCTACACCCAAACGATTCATTAACAGCTCCTTGTGCCGTAAGGAATGCATCAGTAGGAATGTATGAAGTTTTCCAGTTACCAAAATTCTTGTGCTGAATAATTGAGGATAGGAATACTGCATCCACTTTCGCTGTCTATTTACATGTATATAAAAAGTATTTTTGGAGAGGAATTTGTATTTTTTTTTGCAACTTGGAACAGAAAAGTAGAGGATTCAATATGTGCATCTTCTTGCATATGACAATGCGGTGTTATATAAAGATATAAAGTGAACTCATTCATTTATCATATTTGGAATTATTTTAAATTAAAAAAACGATCCACAATGTAATTATTTGAGGCATCTGTAGGTACATGTGTTAAAAAAATTAAAATGCTTCTACTATGCTTCTACAATGGCCAAACATGCATTGGTACTTTCTTACCGACACCTTTATCAAAGTTTTTTCAACACAATTATACATTACCCATGTTCTCTCTTTGTACACATGTCCCACACTTTTGTTTTTGTGCTACAGAGAATGCTTGTGCGGATGATAAGTCACATGCAACTATGTGTTTGCTAGTACATTGAATGAAACATCATTCCTGTAACATTCAAACAAATAATATAAAAGTACTCCCAACATTTTAATATCAAAGATATGGTTCACAATCCTAAACATTCAAACAAATAATATAAAAGTGATGACAATATTTTAATATAAAAATACGGTTCACAATCCCAAACAGCTATCCATAAACATAAATAGTCGGTCATAACACCATACACTCATACATAATAGTGGGACTCTACCGTTAGTCAATTCAAAATGCTGGCACACAAAGACACATTATAGTAATTTACCAAGGATAACTCCAAACAATATCAAAACAATTGACATGAACATAAATGCAATATAAACTTCGAGATCGCTCCTCAAACGCATGGGGCTGATATCGGAATACCATGTGCCATCTGTTGCTAGGCTGGTTGATGACTGAGTGGAGTTTGCCCCTAGTTTGGTGGGATAAGCCTGATTCAATATGTACTTGGGAATCGTACCTGAAAGATAACTTGAATGGAACTCATCACACCATAAGAAATATTGGGCATGTTTGATATTTGCCGAACACTTGTAATAAAAGCGTCCCGAATGCATGGCCTCATTTTCAGCACACTTCAGTATCATCTTTCCTCTACCACACCAACATTCAGGAATAAGGTACATGTATTAATAGTCGGACAAATAATATTTGTTCCTATTGACAGAAAATTATTAGATATGGGATACAGTTCAAATAATATCAATTGTAAAAGCAAAACATTTTAAGAACAAGACTTGAAAATGTATATAACACATAATAGCAAATGAAAGAAATTAAAAATTGACTAACTAAAATGAAATATGGTTCCCAATAATGTCAAGTTCATTTACATATGAAGTAATATTTTTTACACATTCCACACGTAATATCCTGAAAGCAAACATGTTTACAAACTTGGGTTCAACTGCAACATCAATGTAAGCATATACACATTATATTTGCCACATTGAATGTGCTATTGCATCTCTCATTTGATTCCATTCAACACTTGTTTCAACCGCATCCGCAAAATCATCATCTTCGTTTTGTTCTTCATTTTCAATATCAGTTGGAAGAGAGTCAACGAGTTGTTTGATGGGATCAACTGTCACACCCCAAAACTCAAATAAATAGAAAATGGGGAAATGGCGGGAAGCCTTACTTATTTAGGAGAAATAGGGAAAATAAATCTCAAAATTTGGCAAAAATAGTTTCGAAAAAAGGAAAATAATAGGTAATGTCATTTCAGATAATAACATAAAGCTAGTGCCCAAGATCAAAAGTTTAGTTTCGTACTCTGATAACAACTACAAATGACATCAAGATAAACAGAAAAGAAGAATTATGAGTTCAAGCTCGACGTAGAATGACATTAGGTAATATAACATAGTCTTATGTTTTGAAAGGTTTAGAAGACTAGATAGTGGCTAGTCATTCAGTGGAAGTCAAGATTGTGGAGTAGAACCCTAGCCTCATCTCTGCCCCGTCAGCATAAGCCAATAAACCTGAAAAATATTTGAATTTTTTTTTGACTGAGTACTAATGTACTCAGTGGGCATACAACTTTTAAAACATTTCGTAAAATCAAAACAGTTTATCCAATATCTCGACATAACTTAGAAGGTTTCAAAACTAAAAGCCACTTCCAAGTTATGTAAAAATGAATCAACTTTTCTTGTGGCGCCAGTGTCACGCTTTCAGCTGTTACTCTTATCATTATACATTCCTTTTGGATCCGGGACAGCGCCCTTAGCGGATCTCAATCTCGGGAACATAGCCACCGTCGGATCCTGGGTGAAACCATTCATTCAGTGAAACCATTCACTTGGTGAAGCCATTCATTTGGCCGTTTCGCAAGTGGAGATCAAACCACCGCGATTCGATCCCGTGCACACAATCCTTAGTAAGTGTGTTAAACCGACTAAGAGCCACAATTGTTATTCAAGAGCATTAAACAGAGCAGAGCGTAACAAAACATTTATATTGGATAAACATTCACATTTTAGAAATATCAGAGCATATAACTCGAAATACTTTTGTAAAGTAAGCCCACTTTGATAGGCCAAAGCCTAAAGAAATAAACTTGTGAACTCGTCTTGGGAAAAACAATGCCAATCTCCTTGGTCAACAAAGCCTACAAGATAAACTAATCTTAAGAGGTCTCATAAGTCTAGCCTTAAGTCTAAAGTAACGTAAGACTACTATTTCTTGATCACTAGCCCGGGTTTTCAAAAGTCCAAATTAATTCTGGAAAATCAATTTCTCGACTAAGGACACCAACAATACTCTTGCTCATCTTTTATTTGAAACTTAATTTGATTTTGAAAATCAAATTATCAAAATACATTTATTGCAAAAGTATATAAAACTTTAGTTTATTTCAATAAACTATATTCATCATTTGAACAAATAACTATGCAATATATATTTAATATATACACACATAATAGTGTTTCCATAGGTTAAGAAGATTATGCTTCAAGAATTTCATTTTGGAATAATAAACTCAACAAATCTAAAATCATGAAATTTTATTCATCGAGAGTTTATTAATTTTTAAAATAATTAATCCAAATGATTTAACGCTCTCATTAGTCGACAAACAATGTAATCACTTTAATATATTTTCAAAATTAATTAAATCAACACCTAAGGTTCAAATTAACAACTCATTATAATTAAATAATTCCAACTAAGGCCAACCTAAATAATTAAACAAGCATATGAGCTTAACCATTTCAAACCCATAGATTAATTTATTTGAACCCACATAACAAGAACAAAAATAAGCTTCAGCCCAACCTTCAAAAAAATAAAAAATAAAAAGAAAAAGAAAAAATGAACCTATCAATTTTTCTCTATCTTACAAACTCTTTCTATTTTACAAACTCTCTCTCTCTCTCGTACCCCTCCCCAAAATTCCCAAATCAGAACCCCCCCATCTTCTTCCTTATCTCTCTCCCCTTTTAGGGGTGTCTAAACGATTTTCGGTTAGAACCGGAACTGAACCGAAACCGACAAATTCGGTTAACCGAAAATCGATAAATTCAGTTATCGGTTCGGTTTCGGTTCCAGAGTTAAAAAACAATTCGGTTATTGGTTAACCAATAACCAAACGGTTCGAACCTAAAACCATTTTTTTATTTTTAATTATTAATTAATTAATTAAAAATTCTGAAAATCAATTTTTAATTATTACTTTATTAATTATTTTAATTATTTATTAAATATTTTATTTATTTATAATAAGTTCAGTTTTTTAATTATTATTTTATTTATTTTAATTATTATTTTATTTATTTTTATTATTAAATAATTTTAATTCGGTTTTTTGGTTACCCGAAAATTTAAAACGATTCGATTTCGCTTCCACTTTTTTGAAGAAATTCGATTCGATTAACCAAAAAATTCGAATCGATTAACCGAAACCAAACCGTTTAACAACCCTGCCCCTTCTCCTCTCACTCTCGGTCTCTCTCTCAACCCAGAACACCCTCCCATTTTCTCTCATTTTCTATCTCCGGTAAATATTCACACGCACACACACCATAACCTACAAACCCATTCTCTCTCTCTCAAAACTCACGCACACACACATCACAGCGCACACACACATCATCATCTCTTCACCCCCATCCTCTCGGCACCCTGTCTCTCTAAGACCTCTAAAACATAAAATTTCTCATCCTCTTTCTTCTCTTGCAGCTGCGTTGACTCCGACGACCTCCTACCGGAAGCCATCGCCTCCCCCCCACTTCCCGTCTCCCTTTCCTAAAATCCCAAAAACAGAACCCCTCCATCTCTCTTTTCAGAAAAAGCGAAACTATCCTCCCATTTATCGCCGCTGCAGCCGCCGATTCCGGCAATCTTCGTGCCAACCCCCCCTCTACATCTTGCCTCCCTCTCGCATGCCCCTCTATCCCTATCCTCACTGTCATGCTCTATCTTGACAGCCTTAGCAGCAACGCCGTCCCCTTTTCTCTCCAGATCCGGAGGCCTCGGCAACCACCGCCGAGCGCCACCACTTCTCTCACTCTCTTCTGCCTCTCTGTACCCCCCACCCAATTCTCTATTCTTTCTCTATCTTAAAGAACCAAAATCAGATTTTTCCTCTAAGCAATAAAAATCGAAAACCTCTCTCATCTCTGCAAAAGAAATTAAAATCTTTGCCTCCCCTCCCATTTCTTTCGGTCACCACCCCAGATTCTATCTCCCTCACTTCTCAATGTTTTTTTAAACAACCATGGCAGCAAGTAGCGCTGCCTCCACCGCTTCAACCCTCTTCTTCTACCCCTCTCTCAGCCGCCGACTTGCAGCAAGTCTCTGCCGTCGACAGCCTCCTCCCTCCATGTTTGTCCATAGCAACAACATCATCAAGAACACACACACACAGAGTTCAAGCTTATGCATTTTTTTTGTTCAATTTTCATAACCAAGTTTTAATGTTTCTTAAGCATATGTAACCAATTATATTGTTAAATGATTGTGTGAGTATGCTCATTGTTTTCTAATCGTGGAGGTATGTAGTGGTGCCAACTTTGTTCGAAAGAAACATTTGTAAGACTTCTTGTTGCTGTGTTTCCTTTCATTTAATATAGTAGTATATTGGTAGTGTTTGGGTATACAGAAACTATGTTATTGAGTTAAAAGATAAACCTTTGCCAAGTGGATTTGTTGATGTTTGGTTTCTATGCAAGCTTCTCGAGCTCTTTGTTGTTCTGCAAAGAAAAAAAAAAGACGGGAGGATTAAGTGTGAGAAGAAGAAGAAGAAGAAGAAGAAGCTTGGTAACATTTAGCAGATGGAAGAAATGCAAGAAATGGGTTACCGATGGGAGAATTGATCATGGGGTGAGGGAGTTGGTCAGAGGAGGTCCTTTTTATTGGAGAAGGTTTTGAATAAAAAATATGGAGAAAGTGTGGAAGAAAAAGGGACGTATATCCTAAGCTCACTTATGATAATTAATCTATCATTACCATTAATCATATAAATATCTTCAATTTTAATTGGACATATATATAAGAGGTCTGGCCCAATTGATTTAAATCCAATAAGTCTTTAATAATATAACCATTAATTTAATCTTATATAAAAATCAATATTAATATAAGATTAATTCACATTTTCACATATTAATTATAATATGTTAATTTAAAACGAAGAGTAGAAAATTAAAAGGCTTCAAGATAATAGAATTTTTTGATAAGTCCCTTTTGTTGGAATTAAAATATGTTCTCAAATTTTCTCCGGACGAGAATCGACTTAATAAATTTTAAGTTCAAAATTCTTCGTAATATTCTAACGAGGAAAAACGGGATATTACATCAACAATCATCTCAGACCTTATGAAGTTGTGGATCAAGAAAGAAGCCATTATAAGTCTATTTTGGATCTTCACCGGATAGTGCATAGGACTCCTAAATATTCCCCACCGCATCTTCATGATGCCAAAAGCACGCCAATAACATTTACGGCTTTAGTGTGCCTCATATTAAACATTTCAAAGAAGATTTTGAGGTCTTGCGCTCTCTGGACCCCATTCCTTCAAGTGGTACCTTACACCTCTATAGGGAGTTAAAAAACCTTCGCAATTTGCATACACATTGTCGCACAAAAAGTAGTTCCCTAACATGACACATAAGTAGTGATAATTAAACAACACATATACTATATACCCAAACTTAATGTAAATATAAACAAAACGATAATAATTTTACTAAGTATTTTATACCCTTTGAAACTTTCAAACCATGCATCCTACTAATTGCATCTCTTAATACTCTAGAATCAGCAGCAGATCCCTCCCATCCAGGTAGGACGTAAACAAACTTCATGTTTCGATCACATACGACCAAAGTATTCGTGCAAATTTGAGCTTTCCTTGTCCTATATCTGGGCTTATCAGTATTGCGGACCATAACAGGAATGCAAGTGTCATCTAGAGCTCCTAAGCACCCCTAAAACAAAAGCATATGAATTAAATAATTTAGCATACAATACTTTCCGCTAAATGAACCATCTCATTTTTATTACATTGTAGATCTAAAAATACTAATTTCTATACCTTAAACCACTTCTATCTAGGATCACTGCAATCTTCATATACCGGCGTTGGTTTGACCAATAGTATATTATGGAGCTTTAAAATCGCCTTTAAAACGTGATGAACATAGTACGAGATAGTTTGACCCGACATCCAGAAGTCAAATCCAACAATTCTATTTTTCTTGTGATGGGCTAGAATAGCTAAGAACATTACGACTTGCTCTTCAACACTAACACATTTTCCGCCAGTCAATCCTCATAGCTGTCGCAATAAAACACATAGTCTGTCGAAAGTATTGCGATCCATTCGAAGATTTAGGATGCAATCAATATCACTAACTCCTACCATTCTATGCAAGTGTTTGACTTGGTTAAGTATCCTATCAATCATACAATATGGTGCCGCTATTTGCGCACATTTTCTTTTTCTTGTTGTTATCCTAAGTAGGAGGTCGATGGCCAAAAAAATATCAAACAGGTATTGACATAATATATCCTCTATCAATAAGTAATAAGATGCAAGTCTATCAGCATTACGCGACATGTTTTACTTTTCACAGATAATCTGCAACAAATATCTGCATATAAACATATGTTATAGTACACTTTAATTGGTCTTCAAGTAAACTCAAGTTCGACAACGATCATAAAATTAAATAAAAATAATATAAGGACATAAGAAAGTACTCGGTACACCATTTTGTCACATGTGCTCCATGATCGCTGATCTAAAATATTTTGTCACGACCATATCAGAATGACCGCTAATCTAAAGTATGGATTAACGGATCACATTATTAAACAGGATTAAGAACATAATGACCAACAACCTTTCAAGACTTCAAACCGTTATAAATAAACGTCATAACGATTTCATACAAACTAGACCAATAGATCTTATAACAAGAGGGTTCGACTGATCTGAAGGTGATATGATCAATAATCAAAACATAACTATGAGTTTAAACAGCGGAAAGCATGTGAATGCATATATGACGATATGCATCCAAGGTTAAACTATATCAGCGACAAAAACTCCGACTGCTCAACACTTGTCCATCCATCGTCAGCTCAACCTGCACATTTAAAAACAAACATGCAGGGCTAAGTACAAGGATGCACTTAGTGGACTCATGCCAAAATACTTTTATTAAATTACACTGCCCATTAGTATAACACGAGGGTTTTAGTAGAAATAACTCGTGAATACCAAAATACTTTATCACTTTTTCAAAAGATCGCTGCAGCAGCATTTCTCCGTATGTATGATCCGTATCATCAGACATTTTCTCATAACTGCTCACGCCGTAGAAGTAGCCTCCTTCTACGTACCACGCGACCGGCCAAGATGTTGCTAACGGCTCACAAATACCTATGGTGTACACGTTAATCCGTGCTAGGAATTCTGCATCTAGCACAGGATCCGATATCGATTTTCTATAAAGTTGGGAGCGACCCAACAACTGATAACTTTCATAGTTCGCTAACCATCTCATGATAGGATACATACGTAAAACATAAACATTTTGGGCATGTAATAACAGTTCATAATCATTTCTTAACTGAAAGCTTTGTAAATAAATACTTTTCGAAGAAAGCATCGTAAATAAAAGGGTTTTTGAATAAAGCCCACCTTGTATACGAAGGTCGTGATACTACGGTCTCCTTTTCCTATGTTACTGCCCCGTCCAAGTATCACCTTAACGTGAGAATGATTTTAGTATGTCGGTCACGTTCGATAGAGATGAACATAGTCTATAACGTTCTATGCATCAAATAAGGCTAACGCCGTCTTATTTTAACGCTTCCTAATCGATTGATGTCGATTACGGTTTTCTTCATTTATAAGGAATATTCTATCTTTAATATATAATATGCGCTTTAATGTACTTACGTAACGTAAGTTACATTGTTACTAAACGCATTCGCCTCATAGATCACGACATCGATTGTGTGCCCGTTGACCTTGGTCAACGTTTTTGAATCAACTATTTTGACCAAGTCAACATTTAGTCAATAATTTTGACTTTTGTCAACTTAAAGTCAACATTTTGGTTTTTTTCAATTTCTTGTGCAATTTTCGTTTTTAATGTACAATTCTTGTTCCAAAAATTCCTATAAAAACATACTATGTCCAAAACATCATTTTAGATCATATTATGTAATTACTTTGGTCAAATAAAATCATATACCTTAGAATTGTACTATATGGTTTTCGGTTCCCATAATTTACTAAGTAAACAATTTTTAAAAATTCTAATAAATTCACATAACACTTAATCATCCTTAACTATGCTTACTATAACATAATTGTTATTTATTATGAACTATTGAATTTAATTTACCTAAGTCATATTTCAAAACTTTGACTTAGGTCCAATTAATTTTTATAAATTTCAATAAATTCCTACAACCATATATTATGAATCTACATCATCAATATGACATGATAACACTTAAATATGGTTTATATCTCAACCTACTATCATATATTATAATTTTCGAAAATCTTGAACTTAGGTACTAAAGTTCTCCAAAAATTCTATATAAATTCATATAAGCTTGTTTAATACCCTAGATTATTATTCCATGCTCAAATTAACAATTAAAAATCAAAATCATCAACATATGATCTACCTATATTTTCGGTCCAAATTTTAAATTTAATAGCATGCTTAATTTTATGATATAATTATACTACATGCTTAATAACATCATATAAACATAATATCTTAAACATATTAGCATAAGTTATGAAATTTTCAAAATTCTATGAACACACTAAGCTTATAACATAAATTCTAACGATATATCTGAAGCTTGTAAGAAATCTAACCTTTTAATCGGTATGAAATGATCGGCGAACGTTTATACGATCTAAGTTTGGACTCTTACACAAAGTGAACTCTTTCTCTCCTATTATTTTCGAAACTTTGATGTGGGATGAAGAAATGAGAGCCTTCTTTGGGTATTTATAGACTTAGGTTAATTAAAATATCTAAGCCCACTTGTTGCAACCTTATCCCTAACCTTATCAAGAATCTTATCATATCTTATCTTTTTAATACTTTATATTATCACCTTATCACTTAATAAATGCATTGGATAATGCTTATCACATAGTATAATACATGTGTAATTTTCGATCCTATCTTTAGCTTAGATTTAGATTTTTATTTTTTCTTGTATTATATACTTTATTATGATATAATACAAGATTAATTTAGCGCTTATTAATTTTAACTCATACATATGTATTTATACTATAAGGTTTAAAACTAGAATTTTCCAATTCTATCTTATGCCATTTTCGAACACCACTAGATTTTAAACCTAGATTACTTGTTCAAATTGATCACCACCGTATCTCTTTACACAAGTGGATCCTTATCATATCTAAATGAGATCTTATCTTATCTCCACATTTAATAAGGCTAGATTTGGTGTATCAACTTAATAAAACCATAGAATTTTCGTCCAACACCATATAGGTGTCACCCAACTTGTGCAACTTGTAGTACACCTCATTTTATCCTTAATGATGTCATAATAATATAATAATTATCATATATCATTAATTGAATAAGAATATAAATAAATTTGTACTTAAGAAACCCTAATTTTGAAAATCACTAAGTTGTTCCCAAACATTTTATTTGCTTGTATAAAATAGCTACTACATAGTTATGTGACATATTATATGTCTTAGATAATAATTTAATCATAGAAAATAATTTAGATTCACAAAACCCTAATTTTGGGAAATTAGGTTTTCAAACCCTAATTATTGGGGCTTTAAATTTATAATTCCCTAGCATTATTTTGATGATAAATACTGCTCCTATATCATAAAATAATCATAGGAATTTGAATTTTATAATTTTATGATCGTTGATCGAGTTATCGACTCATCTCTAAAACCGATGTTTGAAACGTCTCAAAATGCTCATAGGCGAATTATCTCTATAACGTTCAAAATAAAGTTTGTTACAACTTTATTTATTCCTATAATAATAGGAATTTCGAAATTAAGCTTAATAGCTTAATAATACTGTAAGACGTAACTGTCGAATTTATCCGACGTTAGAATATTACGTTTGAAGGAATATCGGAAATTATATTCCTTAATTCACTACGCGTCAGTGAATGTCACACAGACATTATTAACTTATGATTGGTCAAAGTCAAATGTTGACTAATTAAGATTTGAATTAATAATACTAATTACAGAATTTATTATCGTAATTCAGTATTAAATTTACGGGATATTACATTCTACCCCCCTTAAAATAAATTTCGTCCTCGAAATTTGCATACCGTAGAAAGTACGGTTATCTTTGCACTATAACAACCTCAAGTTTCCACGTAACTTTCTTTTGTCCATGGTCTCTTCATCGACTTTCACCAACCACGATACTTCTTTCTTAACCGCTGAATCGACGCTTAAAACAATCGCAGACTCTTTCGTGATATCTCATATCTTGATGTAAGAATAACGCCATCATGATGGTCATGTATTTTGGACCATATTCGTACTTTCCTTAGCTATAACACGGAAAATTCATGCACTTCCCAACTCATGGAAGTACCAATCTATGGGTCACTAGCCTTATCCTTTCTAGATCTCGCAAGGTCCTATAAAACATAATCTCAACTTTCTTTTTCTCCAAACATTGGATTTTTTTTTCAATGGAGAACTTTAATATACTTTGTCTCTGATTCAAGATGCAACTCATAACTTCGCATATCGGTAAGACTTTTGTCTATCATGAGCTTCTTTCTTTCATCGCCTAATTCGCAAACATTTCATTCATTCCTTTCACGTAATTGGCTTTAAACTTTCCTCTTATTTACTTACTTTATCTCAATAAAGAGATGATCGATACTTTCTTTTATACTATACCTTACATGGGCTATGTTGCTCTACGCTTATTGTCGTAGGTAAACTTAATAAGTGGAAGAGTACGCTTCCAACTTATACCTCAATTCATTTTATAAGCCAATTCATAATCTAAGGGTAACCCTAAAATCCTTATACGATGTGAGACGACAATTTCCTTTGTAATTAATCGGGCTAACTCATTAGACCCGAATCACCTAAATAGCCATGAACCTAACATACTTGGTAAGTCGTTTCTCGCTACCATATAGCAAAGTGTTAACTTTTGACTTTGGTAATCATATCTCAAAATCCATTGTTCGCCATCCCATAGATCATTAATACAATGTTTTTACTTACTAGTAATTGAGACGGTGTTTGACAATTTCTATCTTCCTTTTCTTAACTCTCCGATGAGTTTTTCTTTTATGCAAGGATTTATCATTACTTAAACCGAATTTTTCAACATAGAATATCGCCACTATATTCATCTTTTGTAGGTGATAATTTATATTACATTCATAATCTCATCGATTCGAGCCATGTCTCTTGCTTGAAGAAGCATCTTAAATTCTTATGATCTATGAAGATCTCACACCTCACTTCATAAGGGTGATGTATCAAACTTTAATAAGGATATTTACATTGCTAATTTTAAATCGTGAGTTAGGTAGTTTTATTCATGTGAACTAAGTTGTCAGAATGCATAGCTAACTCCTTTCTCTCTTGCATTATCATATAGTCTAGTCAATTTTTGGGAGGCTCACCGCGCATTTATCAATCCAAGAAGACTTTATTCCTTTGGGGTAACTATATCGTTGGCCTTACTACGTGAGAATCCTTTTATGAGTTTCGATAGTAACCAAAGAAATTCTAAGAACCAATTTCGCTTTTGGGTCGTCACTAATTCTATCCTTGCCTTTGCTTTCAACCTTTACCGTGTTCTCCTGGATTACTTTGGAAGACACAACGTGTTCAAGGAATATTATTCTTCCGCCTTAAATAATCGGGCGAGAATTGCTTGATTTTGATGTCTCAAGATAGTTCTCAAAAGCTCTCTATACTCTTTCTCGCCTTCAATAGATAAGAATATCATCTATGATGATTTAAGACAATTTGTCTTAGTATGCGCGAACACTCGATTTTGAGGTTCATGAACATGGTCATGGCGCATTAGTTGGTCCGAATGGCATGACTATAACTCATAGTAGCCACATCTTGTTCGGAAAGCCATTTTGGGTACATTGTTAGCTCGTGCCTTAAATTGATTATAGTCCAAATGAGATCGGTTCTCGTGACTACTCTTGTTCTTTTCCACCGACCGAATACTGCTTATCCTTGGTAATGGATTATTAACTCGATAATCTATATACTTTCTTAATGGCTATCTTTCTTCTTTGACAAGCAAGTCGGGTGTTTCTAAGGTGATACACTAGGTTCGATGAAACTTAGATTTTATAGCTTTTAAACGTGAATCTTTATCTTTTCACTTTCCTTGAATCCATTTGATAAAGGTACTTTTAACTTGGTTTAATAATGGTTCTAACTCGATAGTAGAATTCTAGTCGCTATCGGGGTAATCTTTGCTAAGTTGCTGGGTATCTCTAGAAATTCTCAAAAAATTTCACATCCTCTACCTTCATTTCCGCTTATCCATCCTTTGCTTAGATAAATGTAGAATGCTCGACATCCCTTCTTGTTTAATAATCCTCTTATTTGTAGTGTGGGTATGGTTGGAATTTCCTTCCTATGTGGATTCCATGAAATTGTGAATTTTATTCGGAGAAATGGAACGAAATTTCCTTTTCCTTATACAGATTGTGGAATGGTTTTCGACTAATCAATTTCTCTTTTTGGATTATCTCTATGTCTTATATAGGTACTATGTTCAAGTTCTTTACTAAATTCTTAAGTGATTCTAAGTTCAATTCTAAGTTCGAGTAAATACGTACCATGATCCTTCTTTTAAGTGAAGAGATTCTCATCCTTTGATTGTATCCACGCATGCTCTTACTATCCTTGTGATAATGAAATGTGAAGCACTTGTCTTCGAACCAAAGTATTTTAGGTAAACTGAGAAGTTTTCTCATACCTACCATTCTTTTCTCGGTTTTTGCTCATTCATCATTATCATACTTTTGCCTTGACGTCATATATCTTTACTATCTTCTCGACATTCTATGTTTATTTCCTTTCAATGCTAAGGTACCCAATATTTCACCTTATGGTCATCTCATAAATATGAGGAAACTCTTTTCAATTAGATTCACCTAAAGGTCCTTCCTCGTGAATTCTTTCCTTTATTCGCTGAGCATATTTTCTTCGCAAATTTCTTTAATAGTTATCTCACTTGATTAATTACTAAATTACGATAAGGTGGCGTTTTGTCTCTATAAACTTAGGGTACGACGGTTTTATCTCAAATAACAAATCTACTTCTTGATCCACTTTTTTCCTTTCAAAGGATTTGCTTTACTTATCGTAATCAAACTGTTTGCAAAACTTATCTCATGTCCCGGCTATATCATAATCAGATAGCCGGTAATTTCTCTATTCTCAACTCTTTTCTTTTCTTGAGCATGATATCCGAAAGTTATATTTCTTTTATACTTTAATTCTCACTTTTAAGATCAAGACCGTCATCATTACAATCTAGACTGGTAAGGTAGTATGTTTGTACCTCATAACTTATATTCCAAGTACCAATGTCCTATCGCCAAATCTCAACTTCGGGTATCTCTCTTTCTTGGTTTAAAACTAGAATAGCCTAGTCACTCACATATCTTATTATTTGATCCATTGATCATACTATCTTTGGTTTAACCAGCCTCGATTCTTGGAATCAATTCCACTTAAACATAATCTTATTGATTTAGGGATGAAGCGAGAGACTTATTAATGGAGATGTTTTCATTCCTTTATATCCATCAACTGTGTCTTATTCATCTCCATACTCTTAACAGGTCCGACCTTCTAACGAGGTTTTAGGGACAATCAACTATTTTAAAGATAAGTTGTATTCTTTCTTATTATGATATAATAAGAGGAGGCATATCCCAAGGATATATAATATACTTCTCTTTGCTTTTACTCTAGACTCAATGCTATAAAGTATTTCGCTCATGACTTAATCATCATACTCTCACGTGGAGGTATAACTTTCATCGTTATCCTCAATCTCAGAAGCCCATTAAGGTCATCGCATCAATGTGCACCATAGAAGAGAATATATCTTGTCCTTTGAGAACTTCTTTACATCATAACTTGATGTCTATCACTTGATCGATTAGAAACTTAAGTGACGGAATAAGTCAATCTTGTCTCATACTTCATCGGTTTCAAGCTTTGAAGAAGAATTCATTCATGACAATTTAAACAAGTATTGGTTTACAACTCGATGACAATCTCAAAGATTTGAATCAATATACTTTTGAACCTAATAATTGGGATATAGGGTCCCAAGACCGTAATGACGACTACTAAGATTTCTTTGGTCATATGGGGTGGCGGACATCATTACAAATACTTTCTCGATCACATGTGGTTTGGCTTAAAAGAACATCAGATAAAATTTTGGTTTTGTAAACTTCTTTCGTAAAAAGTGAGACACGCGGTGATTTCTCAATCGAAACTAGATCATAGAGTTAAACTCAATGACGGAAATTGAGTAGATCTTGAAACCTTCTACACTCGTAATAGGTTATCAACAAAAGTTTCTTATGTACGCTATAGCTCTTCTTATACTCTCGGGAATCTTATTTTCTAGCGACTTTCTAATATTCTTGCTATAATGTAAGGTTTTCGCTTCATGGACATCATAGACTAGTCTTTAACTGATTCTCACGAATTCTGAAGACGGAATCAAGGATTTGGGTCTTCATAAGAAATATAGTACCTTGTGATAGAGTGCGAGGCGAAAACTATTCGTAAATCGGAATTCGGGTGAAAGAGAATGAGTTAAAACAAAACACTGCAATGCAGTTTTACTGCGCGCGATTTGCCGTGAATGTTTTCGCCACTTGCCCAAGACTAGCTCACGTTTATGCTTCGACGAGTTTCTTTTCAAAGTTCGCTTAGCTTTCCATGTTCCATATTGAACCCGTGCATCTTGCACCTTTGATCCCTTCTTTTGCTTTTGTCGACCTTTCGTTGAAAACTCAAGTTTGTTTTCAACTAACTTTTCATTCGCTCGTAAGTCACTATAGTTCTTGCAGGGAATAAAGCTTCTATTTTATACTTCTATGTTCAAGAGGTGAGCATGCTACTTATAGCATCTATGTTCTTTGGGATAACATATCGATTCTCATAAAAACTTTGAATTTTGAAATAAACTTTCAAATAATCATAACATATCTTATACTTTCTCAGATACGTGATTTCAACGATCACCTGACATAGCTATGTCATTGTTTCTTGTTCTCTCAGAACTCGCTCATATCATCGATAACTCATTATCACTTTGACATAAAATTGTCAACTTTTCTCATATCATCGAAAATTCTTTTGGAATGCTTTCCAAAACTTTCAACTTTCACATCTTTCACTATTTTCAAAATACGAGTTCAATCTCGCTTTCAAAGCTTTTCATTCAACTCTATCACTTTCTAACTTTCAACTTTCAAATTTCAAACCGAAAAGAAGGTTTACCTCTTTCCCGTCGAGCTTGATGAGATGGAGTGTTGAGCATAGTCACCGATTTCTAGAAGTCTCAGTGACCAATCTAGACTTTGACTTTTGAAAGAAAAGTTTTAAGGTTCAAAGGACGACCGCTCGATATTAATCGTAACAGCCCGCTAATCTAAAGTATGGATTAACGGATCACATTATTAAACAGGATTAAGAACATAATGACCAACAACCTTCAAGACTTCAAACCGTTATAAATAAACGTCTGGCGATTTCATACAAACTAGACCAATGATCTTATAACAAGAGGTTCGATCGATCCGAAGGTGATATGATCAATAATCAAAACATAACTATGAGTTTAAACAATGAAAGCATGTGAATGCATATATGACGATATGCATCCAAGGTTAAACTATATCGTGACAAAACTCCGATTGCCAACACTTGTCCATCCATCGTCACCAACTCGCACATTTAAAACAAACATGCGGGGCTAAGTACAAGGATGCACTTAGTGGACTCGTGCCAAAATACTTTTATTAAATTACACTGCCCATTAGTATAACACGAGGGTTTTAGTAGAAATAACTCGTGAATACCAAAATACTTTATCACTTTTTCAAAAGATCGCTGCTGCAGCATTTTCTCCGTATGTATGATCCGTATCATCCGACATTTCTCATAACTGCTCACTGTAGAAGTAGGCCTCCTTCTACGCAGACCGCGACCGTCAAGATGTTGCTAACGGCTCACGATGCCTATGGTGTACACGTTAATCCGTGCTAGAATTCGCATCAGCACAGATCCGATATCGATTTTCTATAAAGTTGGGGCGACCCAACAACCGATAACTTTCATAGTTCGCTAACCATCTCACGATAGGATACATACGTAAAACATAAACATTTTGGGCATGTAATAACGCCATAATCATTTCTTAACCGAAAGCTTTGTAAATAAATACTTTTCAAGAAAGCATCGTAAATAAAAGGGTTTTTGAATAAAGCCCACTCAGATAATGAAGGTCGTGATACTACGGTCTCCTTTTCCTATATTCTCGCCTCGCCCAAGTATCACCTTAGCGTGAGAATGATTTTAGTATGTCGGTCGCGTTCGATAGAGATGAACATAGTCTATAACGTTCTATGCATCAAATAAGGCTAACGCCGGTCTTATTTTAACGCTTCCTAATCGATTGATGTCGATTCGGATTTTCTTCATTTATAAGGAATATTCTATCTTTTAATATATAATGTACGCTTTAATGTACTTTACGTAACGTAAGTTACATTGTTACTAAACGCACTACGCCCTCATAGATCACGATTATCGAATTGTGCCCGCTGACCTTGGTCAACGTTTTGGTCAACTATTTTGACCAAGTCAACATTTAGTCAATAATTTTGACTTTTGTCAACTTAAAGTCAACATTTTGATTTTTTCAATTTCTTGTGCAATTTTCGTTTTAATGTACAATTCTTGTTCCAAAATTCCTATAAAACATACTATGTCCAAAACATCATTTTAGATCATATTATGTAATTACTTTGGTCAAATAAAATCATATACCTTAGAATTGTCTATATGGTTTTCTTTCCCCATAATTTACTAAGTAAACAATTTTAAAAAATCTAATAAATTCACATAACACTTAATCATCCTTAACTATGCTTACTATAACATAATTGTTATTTATTATGAACTATTGAATTTAATTTACCTAAGTCATATTTCAAACTTTGACTTAGGTCCAATTAATTTTATAAATTTCAATAAATTCCTACAACCATATATTATGAATCTACATCATCAATATGACATGATAACACTTAAATATGGTTTATATCTCAACCTACTATCATATATTATAATTTTCAAAATCTTGAACTTAGGTACTAAAGTTCTCCAAAATTCTATATAAATTCATATAAGCTTGTTTAATACCCTAGATTATTATTCCATGCTCAAATTAACAATTAAAAATCAAAATCATCAACATATGATCTACCTATATTTTCGGTCCAAATTTTAAATTTAATAGCATGCTTAATTTTATGATATAATTATACTACATGCTTAATAACATCATATAAACATAATATCTTAAACATATTAGCATAAGTTATGAAATTTTGAAAATTCTATGAACACACTAAACTTATAACATAAATTCTAACGATATATCTGAAACATTGTAAGAATCTAACCTTTAATTCGGTATGAAATGATCGTGACGTTTATACGATCTAAGTTTGGACTCTTCACAAAGTGAACACTCTCTTTCTCCTATTATTTTCGAAACTTTGATGTGGGATGAAGAAACGAGAGCCTTCTTTGGGTATTTATAGACTTAGGTTAATTAAAATATCTAAGCCCACTTGTTGCAACCTTATCCCTAACCTTATCAAGAATCTTATCATATCTTATCTTTTTAATACTTTATATTATCACCTTATCACTTAATAAATGCATTGGATAATGCTTATCACATAGTATAATACATGTGTAATTTTCGATCCTATCTTTAGCTTAGATTTAGATTTTATTTTTTCTTGTATTATATACTTTATTATGATATAATACAAGATTAATTTAGCAGCTTATTAATTTTAACTCATACACATGTATTTATACTATAAGGTTTAAAACTAGAATTTTCCAATTCTATCTTATGCCATTTTCGAACACCACTAGATTTTAAACCTAGATTACTTGTTCAAATTGATCACCACCGTATCTCTTTACACAAGTGGATCCTTATCATATCTAAATGAGATCTTATCTTATCTCCACATTTAATAAAATTAGATTTGGTGCGTCAACTTAATAAAACCATAGAATTTTCGTCGAACACCATATAGGTGTCACCCAACTTGTGCAACTTGTAGTACACCTCATTTTATCCTTAATGATGTCATAATAATATAATAATTATCATATATCATTAATTGAATAAGAATATAAATAAATTTGTACTTAAGAAACCCTAATTTTGAAAATCACTAAGTTGTTCCCAAACATTTTATTTGCTTGTATAAAATAGCTACTACATAGTTATGTGACATATTATATGTCTTAGATAATAATTTAACCATAGAAAAATAATTTAGATTCACAAACCCTAATTTTGGGAAATTAGGTTTTCAAACCCTAATTATTGGGGCTTTAAATTTATAATTCCTAGCATTATTTTGATGATAATACTGCTCCTATATCATAAAATAATCATAGGAATTTGAATTTTATAATTCATGATCGTTGACCGAGTTATCGACTCATCTCTAAAACCGATGTTTGAAACGCCTCAAAATGCTCATAGGCTTAATTATCTATAACGCTCAAAATAAAGTTTGTTACAACTTTATTTATTCCTATAATAATATGAATTTCAAATTGCTTAATAGCTTAATAATACTTGTAAGACGAATCGTCGAATTTATCGGACGTTAGAATATTACGTTTGAAGGAATATCGGAAATTATATTCCTTAATTCACTACGTCGATTGAATGTCACACGATATTATTAACTTATGATTGGTCAAAGTCAAATGTCGACTAATTAAGATTTGAATTAATAATACTAATTACGTAATTTATTATCGTAATTCAAGATTAAATTTACGGATATTACACATACTTTGCTAAGGATAGCCAAGTTACAAAATTCAGTTTAAAGATTTTGAAAGAAAATAATCGCTGAATGAATCATTTGATTTCGCTTATATATAAGAAAGCCCACCACCAAAGACTATTGCTCACAATTTCACAGATCTCTTACATTGCGGTCCGCCACCCCGTCGTCCGACCTTTATTACAAGAAAATAAATAAGAAGTCCTAAACGAAGGACCATTCTTATCGAAGAATTCATAAATCTTATTCGATAAGATTTTATTAGAAATTTTTGTGTTCTAATTAAGTTTTCATGTTAATCAATATTAATAAAATTGATAATTCTAGCTCACTCTTTAATGTCTAGAAATTAAAGGACGCTTCGTTCGCAAGATTGATTAAGATGAAATCGATCGCTAATTAATAATGGATATTAGACGAATCTTAATTAATTATTCAATAATTAAAGGCTAACCCAATAGCTTAATTTATGAGTCTAAACTAACTCTTCTTAAGCTAAATTTTATTATTCAAAAGGGCAAGGAAAACCAATTAAATAATAAACGAATTTCGAATCTTTTTCCCAAATATTCACCAATTAAAGGTCTTCTAAATATTTAATATTAAGAACCACAATCCAAAATAATTTAATTAAAGGAAAGCCCAAGGGATTAGTAATAGCACCCATATTTATTTATATAAATTATTGGGCTAGATTTTAGCCCATCATCCCTTAATAAAATTTTGGCCCACAACAAAATACACTAAGCCCTAACTTTAAAAAAATGATTCCAGCCCACCATTTCTCCTTTATTCTCGGCCCACAGACAAACATACACAAGCCCATCCTTTTCCTTTTTTGTTACTCTTCTCGACCCAGCCATAAGAAATAGGCCTCATCCTTTTTTTTTTCTTTTCTTCTCGGCCCAAATGAAATTGGCCCAATTAAAATAAATCCTAGCCCAACAAATTAATTAAAAACCCTAGCACACCCCACCCTACCCCCATTCTGCCGCTTCCCTCTCTCTTACTCTCATCTCTCACAGAGAGGCGCTGCCTCACCCGCTCATTCTCGGTAGTTGCCGTCGCCGCGCTCCCTCCCCGGCGACACATCACTATCGCAATGCCGCCTCCTCCACGACGTCGCATACCCGCGATGTCATCTTCCTTTCCCAACCCCTTATCTTCCTCTCTCTCGATTTTTACCAAATATTTAGGGCACCGCCTCCTCTTCTCCCTCCAGTGCCGCCGTCTTCTTCCGGCGACGTGTCACCGTCATCCTCCTATTGCTCTCGCTCTCGCTCCCTCTTTCACTATCATTTAGCCTGTTCAAGGAGCGTCGCCTCCCTTCTCGCTGAGGTCGCGCCGCCTTCTCATCTCCGATAACGTGTTGTCGTCGTCGCCGTCCTCCCACCGTTCTAACTTCAGCGTCGTCCCGTTGTCGGTGACTGGCCACCGTGGAGCGTCGCCTGTCGGCATCTCAATTTTTCTGCCCGTTACAGAGGAAGGCCTCTGTCCCTCTCTCGTTTGCGTGCTCGCCGTCGCCCTTTTCTTCGACGGAGTGCCGTTGACGTCCATGCCACCGCGCTGGTCCGGCAGCGCCATCGCTGCTCCGCCATCGGCCTTTCTCAGCGCGTTCTTCCTCGCGTCATACACACGCACACACCTATGCTCTGTTCTATTTTTTTTATCGTTTTTCTATCTTATTTAATTCTAGCACAGACTCATCTCTCTCTCTATTCTATTTTCAGGTTAGCTACAGGGAGGCCCTATCGAGGGTGCTTGGCGTCACTGCCATCTCCGTCAGTCGACGAGAGCGCCACCGTCGTTGTCGTGTCACTGTTTTCACGAATCATGACCGAGCCCTAAGTGGCTCGGTCCTAAAGAGCATCGTCTAAAAGCCTAATGTTATTCTTGGTATGAGTAGCTACAACCGATGATTTATGTGTTTCTATGTTCATAGAATTGATGTAAACTGTAAGGGAGTGGTTCACATATGTATGTTGGTTTGATGTAATAGGAAAATTCTCTGTTTCTTTTAACGTTTATTGGACATCTACAGAGCATGAATATATATATATATATAGAGGAGGGATCAAATAAGACTTACGGCGCGAGATAGTATGTAGTCTTCGATCTCATCCACTCATCTCATGTGATCACATGGTTCGATTTTTCGGACTTTTAAAGCTACTTTCGGATTTTCGCCTTCATTAAGGGTAGATTAGTAATTTGATTTGTTAGGTGATTGAAAATATACTATGCGTTTAGTTGAGCCCAAATAATGCGTTCAAACGAACAAAAAATGCATGCAATTGTGCTGTGATAATGCATGCGAGGTTTTAACTTGATTGTTATGTGTCTGAGAAAAAGCAGATCGTGCGTATTTTAAAACAAAAACTACATATGCTTTAATAAAGAACTGCGTAATGTTGAATACTGAAAATCGTGTGATATTGATTTATTCATAATTTATTCTCTAGTTTAGATAAATTACTTTTAGTTCCATAATTCGAAAGAAAATAAATGATCAACAAGAAAGAAAACAAATGATCAACAAGAAAGAAAGTAAATGATCAACAATAAAGTGTTTGTGCGTATTGAAGAAGAGAAAGATATATCAAAATGATAATTTTGTTTTAAAACATCTGGGTTATGTTACATTATATGCGTTTTATGTTTAGTCGTATGCATGTTTTGTTTTTAATATGCATGCCTATATATTATTATGCATATGCAGGTTTATGTGTATTATGATGCATGTTTATGTGTATCAATATGCATTCTTCTTAAATTGCATCAAATCGCAAATCCTTCTCCGATTCACTTATTTCTTCGATTTCAGACAAACTCCCGTAAAACCACCGTATCCTATTCTAATTTTTACGAACTTCGACATAAACATCACCATAACCACCATCTCTCTTGATACCTCAATCTTCTCTCAAAATTATATTTATTTTTCTTCAATTTCAAGCAACTAATCAATGATTTTTCTATAATTTCAGGCAACGATCAGCCACCACGATTGTCGCCGTCGTGATAGCCACCACCTCGACCGCCTCCATTGTGTCATTGTTGTTGTCGACTTCCTATTTCTCCAGATGAACAATAGCGCAGCAAATTGAGAAGAAGAAGAAGAAGAAGAAGAAGAAAATTATTGTATTGTCCTTCAAATAAAATAAAATAAAAATAAAAAAATGCTATGCCACGTGTCGCTTGTCCATGATATCCGTACGGTCGCGATGTGTGGTCTAAATTAGTCTACATCTTATCGAGGATCGGATCTAAACCCAACCGTATATATATATATATATATATATATATATATATATATATGAGCTTAACCGAAAAAGAAGTGATGCAAACCTTGATGGATGAAAAGTTGTGTTTGGTGGTTGTCGAATTGAATGGCTTCCTATTGTAGTTATTAAATGTTGGATGTTAACAATTGAATGGGATAAGAATGCTGCTGGAATTTGAATGCTACAGACAAGAGAGTTGTGAGACAAGGGTGTTACCTTCTTGTTGGGGAAATTCTTGCTGTAATGAATGCCCTCAATTTGTGAAATGAAATTTCTCTCTCTTTTCTTTTTCTGGTTTTGTGGTAGCCAAGAGAGTGAAAGAGGTTTGGTGTGTTGTAACTATTTAATTGCTTGGTTGATCTTCCAAAAGTACAAGCTAGAGGTTAGGTAATAGAGTACGATTTAAGATTGATTGTAAGGGTCTCATAAAGGTAATTGGGAATCAGGAAAAGTTTGATGGGAATCTGAAAAGTGTGATTTGATGTTAATCGCGATATAAATTATCTGGTTCGAAAATATTTTTATATTATATCTCGACTTTGGTTAATGCTTTTAATTCAATATCGATTCTCGTTCGTTGAGTACGCGGTAATTCAATTATTCGATATATTAAAACGTGATTTTGGTGAAGTTGTTAAAAATTAATAATTCGATATAAAATATTTATCGACGTGGGATATTACAATTTTTTACAATGGGAGTGACACAAAAAGCATACTAAGTGGTCAGAATTAATGAATATTATCATTTTGTCACAAATATGTATCATATGAATCTGAAAAGATTTTTTAGAATTGTAGCTAAGCTTTTCATAAATAACAAGTTGAACAAATTAACAACCCTTTAATTAATTGAAGTCTCATAAGTTAGTTTAATAATTAGAGGGTAAATGTCAGTTTATATCTCAATGTTTTCTGTAAAACAAGCCCATTTATTTACTTTTTACTTAGCTACGAAGCCCGTTAATGAAATTAAGCCAACCCAACACCATCTTTATTCCCACTAACTATCTCACAAATGCTGTCATTCTCGACAAAGACAACCATCCATCTCCTCTCTCAAAACCAACCTCAAACAGCCGATGCCCACTCAACTCAAACAATTAATCGACCCAACTCAACTCAAACAATTTTGAATACAAGACCACTCCATTATGTTACAAGACCAAATCCAACAGAGACAACAACTATACATGTATATGTAATCCAACTGAATTGCAGACAACAAACACACAAAAACACAGACACCGTCTCATATTTTTAGACCTCTTAGCATGGTTATAATTATGGTTAGAAGGTGAGTAGCACAACAGCTTGTGTCCTATATGCCAACATGATTCAACGTGATTTAAATGGGTCAGTAAAACAACGTTGAAATAGAACTGATGCGATGCAGCGCATGAAATCGAACCACGACTTTGAATCCAAAGAACTCAAATTTTTGAATACAAGACCACTCCATTATGTTACAAGACCAAATCCAAAGAGAGACAACAACCCGTATATGTATATGTAATCCAACTGAATTGCGGATAACAAACACACAAAAACGCAGACACCATCTCATATTTTCAGACCTCTTAGCATGGTTATAATTATGGTTCGAAGGTGAGTAGCACAACAGCTCGTGTCCTATATGCCTACATGATTCAACGTGATTTAAATAGCGGTAAAACAACGTGAAATGGTCAGAAAGCCCGATGCCAAAAGCGCATGCAAATTGAACCACAACTTGTGGACGCAAGATCAAGATCCTCTCGATGAAGCGAGCGGATGTACAAAAGTGTGAAGATTCATAGCATTTGTTAGATAAATTGAAAAATCAACCTTCAAAGCTCTGACATTTCGAAAAAGAGGTCGAAATAGCGAAGATAATTTACAATGTTACAGATTGGAAGTATTCATTGGTGACTCTTCAGACACCAAACGAAAGAGAGCAGACCGGGTTGTCAAGGAATTTCAAATGTTGTGGGTGAACGCGCTCTTAGCAGAGATGAGGCGAGCAGCTCTCTATCGTTGGTCGACCTCCAAATGAAGTGGGTGAACGGGGCTCTTCGCAGCTAACTGTTTTGCATGTTTTTGTTGTGTTTTTCTTTGTTTGTTTGTAACGATTTGGTTCCTATATGCTTAAGTTTTGAATATCTTTTTATTGGAATCATGTTCGTTTTGTTTTGTGTAGGGAATGTTCGCGTTTAAGCATTTTGAGCATAAAAACGCACGTGAAGTTGCACTGGAAGAGGCACCCGCGTCCGACGCTTGACTGCGTCCGGCGCTGGGTGCCGTGCCACCTTAGGGCGCCCCGCGTCCGGCGCTGGCATGCGTCCGGCGCTGGGCGCCACGCTAAAGTTTCGAAAGTAGCGCGTCCGTGCGCCGCTGCGCCCGTGCCGGGTGTCAGTGTGAAGCCGACCAGAGATGCGCGTCCGTATTGGAGTGCGTCCGGTGGGCGTCGAGTTGAAGTTGTCGAAAGACGCTGCCGGCGCCGCCTCGCGTCCGGCCGGGTGTCGATCGGAATCCGTCGAGACGGCCCGTGTCCGGCCGCCATGCGTCCCGCAGATGGGCGAGTTGAAGCGTCGGAGAAGGTCCGCGTCCGTGCCGGGCTTGCGTCGATCTTGGCCTCATTTTCATGCACGGCAGCGTCCGGCCGAGTCCGCGTCCGTGCTGGTGCTCATTATTTGGTCTGGTTTTGAAGACCTCGGCGTCCGGCAAGCGTGAAATTCGTGAATATATATATAAGTTGTAACGCGTGAAACCCTACATCTTGACATTCAGTTATTTTTACCGTCAGTTTTGGAAGAACTCTCCTCTCGCGAACAACATCATTATCAGTTTTCTTTATAATTTCTTTGCATTGGATTGATTCAAGAACTTGATTGAAGAGATTCATCACGACTATTACGATTGTAAGGATTAATTATTCGATCTTTCTTCCATCGAATTGTTGGATAATGATTTCTAGCAATTATAATTGTTTGATCCGTGAGATGAGCATGAACTAATTCTTTTCTAGGGTTGGGTGATTCAAATTGTTTAATTGATTATTTGTTTTGATCGAGTGTATCAATTGAATCTTGGGTTTATTGTTGAGTGATTGATCTCTATTGAATTATTTATGTTTCGTGTATTATCGAGAGATAGATACGTGCATGATAGGAATTTGCTAAGTGATTAATCACCATTTAATTTGTATGTTTCGTGTATTATCGAGAGATAGATAAGTTGCATCATAGAATCAATTGGGTTAGAGGTTCACCGGAAGCGGTACTCTAATAGTGTATGTATTTGTGAAATTTGATAACCCAGGTTTAATCCACGGAGCGAAAGTCAGTGTTTGGATTGAGGTTTGAGGATTGCATGAATAGGTAGATTTCTTGATCAAGCAATAAATCGATTAATCAGCGAAGAACCATATACCCTAGTTTATCTCACACTCTTGTATTATTCTGTGCTATTGAACTGCTTTGAGCGTTTGGTTTGAATTGTTCGTGTGATTTAATTCCTGTTAATCTTAGTTAATCATCATCCCCAAATCAAGTTTAGGATTTAGATTTACCGTTTTAATTGTAACACATCGTAGCCCCCAAGCCTTCTAGAGATTGACTTGGGTCGACCTTACCATTCTATAAGGACCTCGTACTATTATGAGCTTGAAAAGAACAATTTGGTCGGAACAAATTTTGGCGCCGATTGCGGGTTAGGCTTTAGGCATTTTGATTGTGTTATTTTCCTCCTATCTTCTATTTTTGTTTATTTTATTTTGTTTGGTTAATTCTTCCCACAGTGCGCGTAATCTGTTTTCTTGTCTTGTGTTTGTTTATGCTAGGTCGTCAAGTCTTAAAGGAAGTTGGCACCAAAGTGTTCGACAACATTCACGGTAGGAGAATTTAATCTTTCGAACTCGGAAGAAGAATGCTTGTCTCGAAAGTGAGGCAAGTGCAACATGACGATTAGTACGAGAGTTTGGGGTAAATCTCCAGTGAGGTTTGTGCCGGAAGAAATGGCGGCAAATGGAGGAG
Organism: Salvia rosmarinus; assembly: GCA_036937905.1. NCBI lineage: Eukaryota > Viridiplantae > Streptophyta > Magnoliopsida > Lamiales > Lamiaceae > Salvia > Salvia rosmarinus. The sequence goes on along the minus strand of CM072818.1, from coordinate 21,302,211 downwards.
CCCATGAAGAAGGAAACCCGAGGATGCGTGATTTTGCTCGACCCGTCATTGGGGTGACAATGTCATGCATAGTCCTCGGGGATCCGGCCCGTAACTATGAGTTGAAGCTCATCCACTTCAACCTTCCTGTCGTTCTATGGGATGCTAGCGAGGATGCCTTGAACTTCATCCGGAGTTCTATGCGGTGGTTCATACTTTTCCACCGAACGGGCTTCGGAAGATACTACGAGAATGAGGTGTTTTCCTACACCCCGAAAGATAGAGCTAAGACATGGTTGATGTCTCATGCCCGGTTCAGCAGCGAGTTGTGGCGGTGTATGATAAATTCATGGGAAAGTACTACTCGAACCGAAGACACAAGAGTGAGGGCTCGAGATAGCCACATTCAAGCGTGATGGTGGAGAACCTATGCATGAGGCATGGGATCGGTTCAAGTCGTTACTGAAAAGATGTTCGTGCATCACCATTACCGGTGAGCTTCTCAACCGCTTTTCTATGATGGATTGACGATGAATTATCAATACATGATAGATAATGCGGCTGGAGGAGACATTGGAAACTACACCGCCGAGGATGTTAGCGAGATTACGAGACGCTAGTTGCAAACTCGCAAAGGAGAAGTGCGGGGCGAAGACTGCTGCAAAGAAAAAAGAGTTTACACCCAACTATGAAATGACACAGAACGGGGATCTCACTCGTCGAGTGCAGCTATTGAGAACAAGCGAACCTCGTAAATCACCTCCGTTCCAAAGACAACAAGCGATGTCGATGGAAATTTGTGGAATATGTGGAGAAGCGGGGCATGGAGCTAACATGTGCCAAAGAACCAAATGAGATGGCATATGAAGAAGTGCAGTTAATGCTATGCAAGGGTTCCAACAAGGGTACCAAAAGGAAATCGGCAGGCTATCCGTCGAGGCCTGATACCGACCTCAGTGGGAAAACGTATGTTAACCCTCGCCCGAGGATCCATCTTGGGTGTTTAATTCACCATACATTGATTATAAACCTAGCATCGTCTATATAATTAAATCGCAACACGTAGGGGTTTTCACGTGTTTACCTTTGGATCTGTCGAGGTGGGTCGAGCAGGACGAGCGGTTGAGCGATCGAGACTCGTGCTTTGACCTTCGGATCTGTATCCGGATACCCAAACTCCAACGTCGAGTGAGGGCGATCTATGGAGAATGCACCGAAAATCACCGAGCTCTTCACAATTTTCGAGAATCTCAATATGTGATGGCGAAAATTATGCTTACAATATGTGAGCATTAACTGAGACATTATCTCATACCTTATATTTATAATGCACTACCTTAATCCTATATGGAATATAACCATAATCCTATATGGAATATTACCATAATCCTATATGGAATATTACCATACTCTTGGGATTATTTCCATACTCTTAGGATTATTTCCATACTCAAGATTATTACCATAATCTTATATGGAAAGGATCTATGCATATACCATAAATATAATTATATCCTTGTGGATAAAGAGAATAAAATCTTGCCAATTGAGCAATAGGGGCGCCGATTTTCCTCGATTACTCTGGGCCCGGATGGGCCGACCAGGATCAAATGCAAGGAATAAAGATGGGCCTCAAATAAATTAATTATCTTATGTTCACCCGAACATAAATTAATTTATAAACATTCGATCATGCCACTAGAAAGAATGTTGACTTACCCTTTATTACCGAAGTTGAGTCGGGCTTGCACTTAGACATTACGAATCCTCGTATTTAAGATATCGAGCGTCCATTAATCATTTATAGCAATCATTGCTTAAAGCGATTAATAACTTTATTTCCTTAAGTAGTACCACTCGACCTTATTATTGTACTTGAGCTAACTCAACTGCGGGGTTTAGTACAATAAACCTTTGAGCTCCTTAAGGGGCGTCATCATCTAAACGGATCACGGTGACTCGTCTGATAACTAGCGTGACATACAAGATCGCCACCACCCAAGATCGGAGAATCTTGGGTTAGAACATATAACCTCACTCATAACAAGTCAAAGTGATGGTCAACAACTCATACTCACCTAATACCTTATCGAGGTTTAGATCATCGTAAGTCACGAGATCTTGGTTCTTCACGACGGTCGGAAAGAAGAACACATCTCACTTGTGATCCTTCAATACGTCGAGACGTACCAAAGATAGACAAGTAACTAAGTCAAGTCACTTCTTATCTATCTGCAGCCTCAAACCGACAACTCGTCCTTAAGTCGTCTCACCGTGAAACTTTTATATCTCATTAAGCTTGACCAATCATACGGACTTACGTGATCTTCTACACACCGTATGATCTAACTTGTATATGAGATAAGGGACACGGATATATATGCAATCAAGTATTCAAATCGAGATAGGAGATTGTAATAGTGGTAACGAAAACATTGTATCAAGCTCAACCAAACCGCTTTCGTTATACAAATCCAACAATCTCCCACTTATACTAAAGCAAACTTTTAGTATACAATGTGTCTTTCTACTAGCTATTACAAACAACCATCACTTTGCTTCTCCCACTTATACAAAAGTTTCCTTTCTAAGTGGGTGCCATCAAGCGCAATCGAGTCCTCTAACGTGTTCATCGTAGACTTTTGCGGCTCTTCGTGAATGGATCCGCTAGATTTTCCGTCGTATCAATCTTTTCAATCAGCACGTCACCTCGTCAACGATTTCTCGTATGACATGGTACTTTCTCTCTATGTGTTTGGTCGCCTTGTGGGTCCGTGGTTCCTTCGAGTTTGCCATCGCACGAGTTATCACGATGAACTATGATACTCTTGGGCAAACCGGTACCACATCTAGATCCATGGTAGTTCTTGAACCATCTGACCTCCTTAGAAGCCTCCGGCGGCTACATATTCGGCTTCCATGGTAGAGTCCGCAATGCATCATTGCTTTGCACTCCGCCAGATCTGGCTCCACGCTCCCAAGGTAAACACATAGCCCGAGGTTGACTTTTTCTCATCACGGTCGACTTGGAAATCCAGTGCAGATAACCCAAAGGCATTAGACTATCGCATGGTAAGCTAGCCTATAATCTCGAGTCCTTTCGGTACTTGGTATATGCTTCTTCAGATCCAATGAGCTTGTCGAGGTTAGGCGATATCTAGCTACTATGCCTACCGCATAGCGGATATCGGTCTCGTGCATAGCATTGCGTACGTGAGACTTCCTACGGCGGAGCGTAAGGAACTTGTCTCATTTCCTCTATCTCGCTGCGATCATGGGTATTGCGTCTTGAATAAAGGCGCGCCATGTCGAAGGTAGCAATCCTTTCTTGGCGGTGCATACTAAAGCAGTAATCACGGTATCAATGTAAGGCGCCCGAGATAAGCTCAATATTTTCTTCTTGCGATCTCGGTAAACCTTGATCCCAAGAATGTACCTGCATCTCTGGGTCTTTCATTTGCGATCGGATAACCAACTCTTTACGTCGATAGCGACTTCACGTTGTTGCCAACTAGAAGGATGTCATCTACATAAAGTGCAAGAAATACCACATCACTGTTGACATCTAACCGATACACACAACTCTCGCTAGGCAGCTGGTAAATCCATGGGACTTTACCACTTCACAAAGCGTAAGTTCCATGATCGGGAGGCACGCTTAAGTCCATAAATGGACTTAAGCTTCCATACTAGATGCTTTCACCCTTTACCACATAACCTTCAGGTTGTTTGCATATAGATGTCTCTACCTTCCTCAGGTAACCGTTTAGAAAAGCGGTTTTAACATCCATTGCCAAACCTCTAGGTTCAAGTGGGTGCTATGGCTAGAAGAATTACGATGGACTTGAGCATTGCTACAGTGAAAAGGTCTCATCGAAATCGATGCCCTCGATGCAGTGTACCCTTTCGCCACAAGCACGGCTTTGGCGAAACCTCTCCATCGGATCTCTTTCTCTTGTATATCCACTTACTACCTATGGCTTCCTTGCCATCCGGTAGAGTGTCTTTCATATACATCCATAGCCGTTATGGACTCCATTTCTAAGTCCATAGCGGTGTGCCATGATCTTGCATCAATATCTTGTATCGCCTCCTTGTATGTCCATGGGTCGATTATTGCATGTTAAATCTGCGGGACTAAATCCGAAGATTCACCCACGAACATAAATCGCTCGGGTTGACGAACAACCCTCCCACTCTGACGAGGTTCTACGAGCACTATGGCGGTGGGTGCGAAACTTGTGGTTCTCTAACTTGCACAACTTGCGTGTAGGTACCACTTATGCGGTCGGTATCTCGGTGGAACTCGACCCACTTCAATTTCTTGAAGTATCGGTGTCGATCCTCCCACTAGACTCGACATCTCGTACCTTTGGCCTAATCGGTGGTGGAATACGATCATCTTCTAATTCTTGAAGAATGATTTCAACTTTGGACTTATGATTTTCATGTAGTCCTCTTCTAAGAATCGAGCATTAGTCTAATAATGACCTTCGATCCTTAGGACTATAGAATAAACCACCTTCGTTCCTCTAGGATAGCCAATAAACAGCCTTGCGTCGGATCTAGCCTCCAACTTGTCGCCCTTCTTGTTCAAAGACATGTCTTTGGCCCCATATCCTTATGTGGCTTAAAGCGGCTTCATACCAAACCACAACTCGAAAGGGTCTTTTGGACCGACTTGGGCGGTACTAGATTTAGCAAGTATGCCGCCCTCTAAGGCATACCCCATAACGAAATAAGCGATGTAGCATAACTCATCATAGATCTAACCATTTCCAAAAGAGTCCTATTTCTTGGCTCGACACACCATTTTGTTGTGGTGTGCCGGGTGAAATCTTATTGGGATGTAATCCCACACTTCACTAGATAGTCCATAAACTCGTTCTTGAGGTATTCGCCACCGCGATCGGGACCCAGATGACTTGATACTCTTACCAAGCCGTCTCCACTTCCGCCTTAAACTCTTTGAATTTCTCAAAGCATTCGGACTTCGGTGAAGCGGTATATGTATCCGTACCTTGAGTGTCGTCAATGAAAGTGACAAAATACTCGTACCCTCCACGAGCTTGTGTGACATTGGTCCACACAGTCGAAATGGACTAACTCCAACATTTCTTTGGCTCTATAACCCCCGCTTTGAAGGGTCAGTCGACATCTTACCTTCATCACAGGATTCGCGGTGGGAGCAGATGGCTTGTGAGATCACCCAACGCTCCATTCTTAGCAGTCTTTGGATCCTATTTAGATTGATGTGACCTAATCTAAGATACCAGGAGAAAAGTAGAGTCATCTTCTGAAGAGAACTTTCTCTTTTAGGTTTTGATGAAGATGCTGACATAGTTATAGGTATTATGTTTTGCGAAATAGTATAAAGCGAATTATATAAGGTGCCAACACGATAACCCGTCATTTCTTATGATAGAAACACCACTATCAAAATAACGGAATATCCATGAGTAAATAATTTGAAACGAAACAAGGTTCCGCGAAAATCCGGCACATATAAAAGCGTCTTTCAAAACTAAAGCCGTTGTCCCAAAACATAAAGAAACATCTCCAACTAGCAATGACCGACTTTCGCGCGCGTTGCCCATGGAGATCGTTATCTCGCCATCAAACACTCCCTTGTCCGGGAACCCACGCAAGGTGTAACAAACATGATCGATTCGCCCGTATCTACTACCCAAGAATGGGTAGAACAAGTCGCTAAACATGTTTCCGTTACTAAAGCAAGCAGTACCTTGAGCCTGAGCATAGGGCACTTGGCCTTCCAATGCCCGATCTTACCGCTTGCCAAGCACTTGCCTTCTCCTTTGGCTTCTTCAAGCCTCCGTGGCAACCATGTTCTTGTTCCCATTACTCCCACTAATTCCTTGCCTTTACCACCTTTGGTACCCTTTTCTATTTCCATTTTGCGATGAAAATTTTGGGCCCTTAGATGTGCTAGCAAGAGCATGTGCTCCTTTTCCATAACTCCTTCCGCAGAACGAGATCATTAAGCAACCGACTGATGTAAACTCGGTCTTGCTCATGATCGCATTCACGCCGAAAGTTCTCAAAAGACTTGGGCGGTGTATTGAGGATGATATCGACCTTGGCCGGCGTCAATACCTCCTCCCAACCGATCAAGACTATCCATGAGATGAGTCATGTGGAGACATGTTCATGGACGAACTTCCTTCTTCCATCTTACACGCCAAGATTTCTCTCATTGTGTGGAGCGGATTTGTCCGATCCGATTGCCCAAACTTACTCTCGAGACTTGACCAAATATCGGTCGCGTCTACCATCGATCGATCTTGTGACGCAAGCCTTTGGACATCGTAGTCATCATATAGCATTTAGCCATATTGTTTGACTTATTCCAAAGTCCGCTTGACTCATTGCTCATTAGTCGATGTGTCGATGAGGGCATCACGGTTTAGGAGTAGTGAGAACAAACATGTGTTCTTGATAAGAACATATTCCATGTTTCGTTTCCACTCGATAAAATTTGGACGGATAACGGTTTTGTGCGAGCATATTGATAATCGGCGTAAGAGACATATCTGAAGCGATAAAGTAAAACACATAAGCATCGATCGCAAATAATTACGTAACAATAATATTGTAACCTTTTGATAAAACAATATTAATTGAAACCTCCAATCGCACAAGGAATCCCACATACAAGCCCGCGCTGTGTGGGCGTTACACGAACCCCTCGACCCGGACTAAAATATACCTTTTAGTCGTTTAATTTCAATCCATGTCAACTTATCCTTATGACATGAATGAAATTAATGATTGGACCTTACTAGACCACATCACTATCGCAAGAAGGGACTTGGCGGAAGTTGTACTTGAGGTGATGTCTAAGCAATGACCACAATTTTAACAATGAAAATGAATTCTTAGAATTGGTATACTCACTCGGACCATACCGCTTCCAATTCAAATTCTTTTGTTATCTCATTTATATCTATCTCTAGAGAACTTATGAAAATCGCACATACAAGCCACGCGTGTGGGCGTTTACATGAAACTCCCACTTCTCAATAGATTTAAAAGTTTTATTTAGAAATCTCATCTAACAAACTTATGATAAGCAAGTGCAAGCAAGCCAGCGCGTGTGGGCGTTTACTCACGGTCGTCCTCACTTTGTTTAGAGATCAAAAAGTGGAGTCTTGACATTTTAATTTGAAAAAATAATTTGTCGGGTTGCTTGCTTAGTCTTTTTATTCAAAGGTTTGTCCATGCGAATCACGTAATCTAGCATGCTTTTCTATAGAACTCAACATGTAAAACATGCTCGCAGAATTCTAAAATATGCTTGATAAGCGTGATAAACCTAGCATGCTTACTATGCGCGTCGATTACGTAAAACACTTAAAGGTTTGTCAACGTAATTTAAACATACATAACATACTACTTGCATAATTTAAACATCCACGACATGCATATGAGCGATAAAAATAAAATAAAAGCGTTCATCGCGCCCAATCGTGAAATCTGCACATTTAAATCTAATCTATTACATAGATTTAAAAATGCAATTAAACTTGACAGACCTCGCGTGCACCCGCACGGACGGATTCAACAAATGGGCCTCGCGTGCGCACGCGGACCGGAAAATCTTGAAACAGTGCGGGCCGGTCGGCCCGATCTTGAGCAGCGTTAAAGGCGAAGCCCGGCCGCGCCCGGCTCTTGCGTCGCCCTTTTGCCGCGTGTTCTCGCGGGCTACCTCGCGATCGCTAATGCGATCAGCGACCCGTCGAAAGACGCTGCGTGCGGCCACGCCCGGCGCCAGCGTCTGCCGAGGCGTCGTCGCCCGGCGAAAAACTCACGACCATGATACGCTTTCGCGGCCGGGTTTCGCGCGCAACGCGCCCGTCGCCGCTAGCTCGCTCGCTCGCTTGCTTCGCGGTCGTATCTCGCGATCGCTCGATTGCTCGCATGGCGCCGGTATCTCGTCTTGTGACGCGCCACATCGCCGCGCGCCTCGCGATCGCCCTCGCGACCGCGAGGCTCGCTCGCGAATACCGTCGAGGGACTGCCGAGTGACTGTTTTTCCGTCGTTTAGTTCTTCGTTCTTTCGTCTTACGTTCTTCTTTACGGATAAGATTTACATAATAAAATCTAATCTAACCACGGATTTTCTCGTGGTGTAAAACAAAACCAACAAAAACAATAAGCGAGCCACGATGAGCAGCGGATCCACAATTAAATAAGCGCGTAATAATCAAACGTGAATTAATCCAGCAGAGCCAAGATTCCGATCCGGGCTCGATACCAATGTAGGGAAAGCGTATGTTAACCCTCGCCCGAGGATCCATCTTGGGTGTTTAATTCACCATACATTGATTATAAACCTAGCATCGTCTATATAATTAAATCGCAACACGTAGGGGTTTTCACGTGTTTACCTTTGGATCTGTCGAGGTGGGTCGAGCAGGACGAGCGGTTGAGCGATCGAGACTCGTGCTTTGACCTTCCGGACTGTATCCCGGATACCCAAACTCCAACGTCGAGTGAGGGCGATCTATGGAGAATGCACCGAAAATCACCGAGCTCTTCACAATTTTCGAGAATCTCAATATGTGATGGCGAAAATTATGCTTGCAATATGTGAGCATTAACCTAGACATTATCTCATACCTTATATTTATAATGCACTACCTTAATCCTATATGGAATATAACCATAATCCTATATGGAATATTACCATAATCCTATATGGAATATTACCATACTCTTGGGATTATTTCCATACTCTTAGGATTATTTCCATACTCTCAAGATTATTACCATAATCTTATATGGAAAGGATCTATGCATATACCATAAATATAATTATATCCTTGTGGATAAAGAGAATAAAATCTTGCCAATTGAGCAATAGGGCGCCGATTTTCCTCGATCTTCACGGGCTGGATGGGCCGACCAGGGGATCAAATGCAAGGAATAAAGATGGGCCTCAAATAAATTAATTATCTTATGTTCAAATTTGAACATAAATTAATTTATAAACATTCGATCATGCCACTAGAAAGAATGTTGACTTACCCTTTATTACCGGTTGAGTCGGGCTTGCACTTAGACATTCTGAATCCCGTATTTAAGATATCGAACGTCCATTAATCATTTATAGCAATCATTGCTTAAAGCGATTAATAACTTTATTTCCTTAAGTAGTACCACTCAACCTTATTATTGTACTTGAGCTAACTCAACCTGCAGGGTTTAGTACAATAAACCTTTTGAGCTCCTTAAGGGGACGTCATCATCCTAAACGGATACGGTGACTCGATACAGATAACTAGCGTGACATACAAGCACTGCCACCACCCAAGATACGGAGAATCTTGGGTTAGAACATATAACCCTCACTCATAACAAGTCAAAGTGATGGTCAACAACTCATACTCACCTAATACCTTATCGAGGTTTAGATCATCGTAAGTCACCGAGATCTTGGTTCTTCACGACGGTCAGAAAGAAGAACACATCTCACTGTGATCCTTCAATACGTCAGAGACGTACCGGCGATAAACAAGTAACTAAGTCAAGTCACTTCTTATCTATCTGCGGCCTAAACCGACAACTCGTCCTTAAGTCGTCTCACCAGTGAAACTTTTATATCTCATTAAACGACCAATCATACGAGACTTACGTGATCTTCTACACAATCGTATGATCTAACTTGTATATGAGATAAGGGACACAGATATATGCAATCAAGTATTCAAATCGAGATAGGAGATTGTAATAGTGGTAACGAAACATTGTATACAAGCTCAACCAAACTGCTTTGATACAAATCCAACTGACCCTACTCAAATTCTTACAATCCCTACCGAGAGATCACCCTAATTTCTCCCGAGTCGAATCAAGGGGATCAAGTCGGGGTGCCCAGTTCGATAAAGAACCTCGGCCAACAACTTGAGGTCCCCAATAACCCGTCGCTGATAATCTCTTAATACTTTTGTCCAGCAAGCACTTTGAGATTTGAATCCTGGAGGCATCTATCAAAAGAGTGGAGACTCAAGTGGGACAATTGGCAACTCAAGTGGGACGGATGGTCGGGCTGCTGAGCAATTAGCACGACGAGATCAAGGGAAGTTTCTAGAATCGGAGCATGCCAGGTCATATCTTATGGAAGTGAGAACGAAGTGCAAGGCGATGAAGAGATCGGAGTAGAAGAAGAACCTCAGAGTCTATGAGCCACCTGTTCCATTTCCGAGCCGTCGATGGTCGAAAGGAAGGAGACGGGAATATGAAGAAGGTGGTAGGCGAAGAAGAAGAAGCCCATTCGCGCCCAAGGCAAAGCGATCCGGGTAGCTTTACTCTCAATGTTGCTTTTGGTAATGGGAAATCTGCATCGGGGATGCTGGATTTGGGTGCCGGGATAAATTTAATGTCCTTTTCTCTGTTTAACTCATTAAAACTTGGGGAGTTAAAACAAACAAGCATGCGATTAGAATTAGCTGAGGGAACTATTCGGTACCCGAAAGGTGTGATAGAAGATGTTTTAATAAGAATGGGTAACATTTTAGTCTCAGTTGATTTTGTTGTCATTGATATGGGAGAAGGGACTGGAAAACATGAGAGTGGACATCCGTTGTTGTTAGGAAGGCCATTCATGGCTACAACAAATACCCAAATTGATTTCACTAAAGGATTGATAAGCTTGACTGTTTTTGGAACAACGGAGACATTCTATGCTAGTAGTACGAGTGATAATTCTCTTTTTTCCATCGCATCATGTTTTTCTATCACTGCACTTGATACTTCGGACGAGTATAAGGTCTTGCAGGTACAGATGCCTAAGGAAGAAGTTGACAGTAAGACTGACCCCACACTCCAGGCTAAGTGTAAGAAAGATCGGGGTGAAGTAAAAGTCGAGGATGAGTGGAAAGAGCCGCCACCTTACTCTCCGGAATATGGGTATCGCCTAGCAGAGGCGCGTTGGATAATGAGAGTCGGAGCGAAGCTTCTCGCTCGATAAAATTCAACAAAATGAGGAATCAATGGTCGGGCTGACGACGTTAAAACTAGCGCTTCATGGGAGGCAACCCACGTTTCTTTATGCTTTGTTTCTGTTTTCTTTTGGTTGTTGTTTTTGTTTGTGTTTTTGCCTTGGTTTTTGTGTTTTGTAGGTTTTGTTTCGGTTTTGATGCCCCGCCGCTCCGTTTCGTCAATTTCAGGGAATTCGTCTCTACTATACTTTTATATTCATATGCAATGAGGACCTTGCCTGTTTTAAGTGTGGGGGGTATCGTTTGGTTTGTGTCGTTTTTGTTTTGTCGTTTGTCGTTTCCCGTTTTGTTGCGTCTTGTCGTTGTGTTTCGTCGTTTAACTCTTTGTTTAGATTAGAGACAATTTATTCTCTTGAAATCAATGGTGTATGAAGAATTATGCTTTAAGTTGAATTGATTGCGTTTTGATCTGAATTTCTTTGCATCTTGGTTTATGGTTTTTAGTTTGATAATTCTTAGGCGTCAATTTGAATTGTGGGACATAATTAGGAGTCGTGTTTAGACAAGGTGTGTGATCGGATGTCATATGCTTACGTAAATGGAACTGTCTCTTGTATGAGTTTCTAGAAAAGTGGACAAAAAAAAACAAATTACGCAGTATGAAATAAGTGGGCTTAAAATTGAATAAGGGCTCTACCCTCTTGCTTGTGTTGTCTCTCGAATGGAGACTATTTGCTATTGGTATAGATATCTCGTTAGGATACTCGAGTGTACAACTTGAAGTTTTCACCTAACGATCATTGTCCTATAATCGGTTTAAGTTCCACAAGTTCTTATTTGATTTTGTCATTGGGATATCTTACATGAAAGGAACCATATAAGTTGTATATTGATTTCTGAAATCATGTTGAGTCGAAGCACAGCTATTCTATGATAAGTCACATGTTCGGATTGATGAATGAGGATCATTATATTGAGAACTATATTATTAAGATGCATTGAAGGGATGTGAATATATGATTGATTCTATTTGAAGTATTAATTCTATGTGTACCATTCTTTTCAAGAAACTAAATTTGCTCGAGGACAAGCAAAGAGTTAAGTGTGGGGGAGTTGTTTTGCATGTTTTGTTGTGTTTTCTTTGTTTGTTTGTAACGATTTGGTTCCTATATGCTTAAGTTTTGAATATATTTTTATTGGAATCATGTTCGTTTTGTTTTGTGTAGGGAATGTTCGCGTTTAAGCATTTTGAGCATAAAAACGCACGTGAAGTTGCATTGGAAGAGGCACCCGCGTCCGGCCCTGGGTGTCGTGCCACCTTAGGCGCCCGTCGTCCGGCGCCCCGGCCCATACTGGGCGCCACGCTAAAGCTTTCCAGAAAGTAGCCGCGTCCGGCGCTGCCCTTGCGTCCGGCGATGGGCGTGAAATTCCGCGAATATATATATAAGTTGTAAAGCGTGAAACCCTACATCTTGACATTCAGTTTTATTTTTACCGTCAGTTTTGGAAGAACTCTCCCCTCGCGAACAACTTCATTATCAGTTTTCTTTATAATTTCTTTGCATTGGATTGATTCAAGAACTTGATTGAAGAGATTCATCACGACTATTACGATTGTAAGGATTAATTATTCGATCTTTCTTCCATTGAATTGTTGGATAATGATTTCTATCAATTATAATTGTTTGATCCGTGAGATGAGCATGAACTAATTCTTTTCTAGGGTTGGGTGATTCAAATTGTTTAATTGATTATTTGTTTTGATCGAGTGTATCAATTGAATCCTAGGGTTTATTGTTGAGTGATTGATCTTTATTGAATTATTTATGTTTCGTGTATTATCGAGAGATGATAATCGTGCATGATAGGAATTTGCTAAGTGATTAATCACCATTTAATTTGTATGTTTCGGTATTATCGAGAGATAGATACGTTGCATCATAGGAATCAATTGGGTTAGAGGTTCTGGAAATGTGTACTCTAATAGTGTATGTATTTGTGAAATTTGATAACCTAGGTTTAATCCACGGAACGAAAGTCGAGTGTTTGGATTGAGGTTTGAGGATTGCATGAATATGTAGATTTCTTGGTCAAGCAATAAATCGATTAATCAAGGCGAAGAACCCTTATACCCTAGTTTATCTCACACTCTTGAATTATTCCTGTGCTATTGAACTGCTTTGAACGTTTGGTTTGAATTGTTCGTGTGATTTAATTCCCTGTTAATCTTAGTTAATCATCATCCCCAAATCAAGTTTAGGATTTAGATTTACCGTTTTAATCGTAACACATCGTAACCCTATTAAGCCTTCCTCGAGAGATTCGACTTGGGTCGACCTTACCATTCTATAAGGACCTCGTACTATTGCGAGCGACTGAAAAGAACAATTTGGTCGGAACACTAACCGAAGAGGCCAGCAGACTCCTACCAATCAGACGACCTCCAAATACTGTGGGTGGACGGCGCTCTTCGCAAGAAACGAGAAAAGGTGTCGCCTGAAATGCGTGCGTGACTGGTGTGGTTTCACCGTTGCTCTGCAGTGGAGGCTAGGGCTTGCGTTTCTTATTTTCGCACAAATGAATTGAGAGAGATGGGGGGAACAGGGCAGTAATTGGGGATGAAAATGAGGATACTTTGATAATTTTGCTCGGTTATCTGAGGCCTACTGTGCAGATTGGATACAAGAATGGGGGTAACCGTGAGTTACTAACACCAAAGAGCTACAGTTATTTATCTCGGACTTTACATATATCACGGCTCGTGAGATAACGAATCTCACGTACCAAACAAGTAGATAGGTCAAGATAGGTTCCCTATCCAGAGCATATCTCACCTATCAAACGAGTCCTTAGTTTCTTGGAGGTGCTCGAGGTGTTCTTCTCTAAGAAATCGTATGCCCTTCATACTCGTTAGATCAAAACTTATTATTACCGTGTTAAGTTAAGAAGCATTTTCTGGGATACCCCAACTTTTTAAATACTATTTTGATTAATTAATTAATTATATAAAATATAAGTTTTGCTTTCCTAAGATTAATTATTAATGAGACTAAGGAAATTAGTGTTTTGAAAATGAAGAGTTTTAGAAACCAATGTCTTATTTTTTTTCATTCATTTATTTTAGCTCCCGAATCTAATTCAGAAGTTATAATTTTGAAATACTAGTTAATAGTAATCTTTAATAATTGTACGTTAATTGTAATATCCTGATAGTTTAAGATTAATTAAGCCGGTAATTAGGGTTTTTGGCTTCAATAAATTAAAGATTAAAATATCAAAGATCAATGTCGATTTTTCATAACGTGAAAAGTTTTATTTTACGACATTGAGTGATTAGTAAACCAAGGAATATATATACATATATGTTATTCCTTTTTAGAGCAATTTTTTTCAACGATGATTAATTTTAGATAATTAATCTTACGTCATTTTTTACACGAAGAAGCTTGGAATTTAATTTCAAAATTAACGAAATAAAAAAATAAAGTGAGTACGACTTTCGGATAGAATTTATGTATGTGGCTCCACTTTTATAGTATTGTTTTCAAAAGATTTAAGTTTAAAAGTTATATTAATGTTTTAGAAACATAAGAGATGGATTTTAAATCTTTTTTTTCTCCCCCCACATATTATTAGTAAATTATACTATATTATAAAAAACATCTAAGTGGAACAAAAGTATTCATTTTTTTCCTTATCCCATGTGATCGAATTTTGGTTTGAAATGAAGTGGTTTTGTACTTTATTTTACCACATGTGGTTTTATAAATTAAGATTTTATTTCTATCAACTATAGATGTGTTGACCAAAGGAATGCTTGCTTTTTATTTTCTTCTGTGATGACCGACACTTATAAAAGAAATAAAGGGAAGAAAAGATTTTATTGCAATTTCACCTTATAATCAAATCATCATTTCAAAAGCTATGTTAGGATATTAAAATTTTATGAGGAAAACAAAAGTCATTTCCCTATCCTAGGTGATGACAGAGAATTTAGAAATAAAGTTGAAGGAATAGTGTACCTCTTTTGACCACACTTTGAATATTTATTCACTTAGTCATTAAGTTGAGAAAGGATATCACAACAAATTCATCTCCTTCTTGCTATCCCCACACTACCGAAGCAAAAGAAAAGAAAAGAAAAAGGAAAGGGTTTTCTTCTTCCAAATTCCTCAAGGACACAACAAATATTTGACGTCTCGATGAAATAAAACCAATTACGAGATAGATGAGCTTCTAACATTCATATATATGCAAGAAAAACAAAAACAAAAGAAAAGAAAATCTACAATAGTTGAGCATGATAGAGAAAATTTATAAGATTTGTTCAAATGATAAATATTTATGTGTTAATATTGGAAGTACCATGCTATAGAGTTTATATTTCAAGTTTGATGCAAATGTATTTAGGTTCTATTTTTTTTAAAAATAACCAAATTTATTTAAAAAAGAAGGAGCATGATCTTGATTCTAATTGTGTTATTGAGCACAAATTCATAGTTATGTAAATCAAGAAGCATGAATTATTATTTAATTGTTAGAATATATGTAATTGTTTTGTCGAGAACTCCAAGTTTGGAGTGATTATATATATATATATATATATATATATATATATATATCGTGTAAAATTTTGGAGGAAATTATAATTTTTATTCAAAAGGATCGAAGTCTTATGCTTTTGATCTATGTGTTTTGATTTTTCTAACCTATATATGAATGTTTATTAGTGATAGTTGATGTATGTAAATACTAACGAAGATTTTTAGGATAAGGTTTAATTAAGAAATTTTTTATGTTGAGACGTTTTACTAAAATGATGAAGAACTTAGAAATTGAAAATGTTATATGTAAATTTCATTCATATGTATATGTTTGAGCATGATATATGCTAATATGAATTTATGAGATTTAATTGAGCATGTTGAGTAATAAATTTGAATTAGAGCTTATTATTATACTAATTAATTGTTTATATGTTCTAAGGTAGATTATGAGAATTTAGATATACAAATAAATTTATGTATATGAGAAATGCATTAGTTTGAAGCTTGAAACGCTTTGGTTAAAGTATGAATGCATTGAGCATGTTTATTTGAGACGAGTATGTTGTAGGAACGAAGCATGTTAGTGCGTGAGTAGAGTTACGCACAAAGTTATATTTTACGCCTATTATAAATATGTGTTTATCTGAATATATGAACTAGGACGTGTGAGATGAGAGGGGAAGTTAAATTCTTAAGTTCTAAACTTGAACTCTTATTAATTGACTTGAGTATACATATTAATGATGGAAAGTATAAGTTCGGTTTCTCGATAAGATAAATTACTAAGAATGTAATACCCTGATCGTCTAAACTTGGTTTAGATTAATTTAATACTCTCTCCATCCTATTTAAAGTATCTCATTTCTATTTGGCACGGGTATTTGGAAATAAGCTATAAAGTGGTTAAAGTGATAAAAAGTAGGTAGAGTCTATACTTTTTGAAGAAATAATTACTTCATAAAATGGAATGAGACATTTGTAATGCGACAACCTAAAAATTAAAAGTGAGATATTTTAAATGAAACAAATGGAGTATTAAAATTAGGATTTTGCATCGGTAAATAATAAAGTAAAGTAGAATAAAACTAAAATAAGAAATTTATGTGAATATGGATTAATCCCAATTATATGAACATACTAATATGTGTCTATACAGTATACGTGTAATATGTGTATTATGTGAATATATTATATATTAAAGATAGACATATATATAATAAAAGCTAAAACAAAAAAAATAAGAAAAAGGTAAATTGATGGAAATCAATTGAGGAATTTGTTATCATAATATATATATATATATATAGAAAACAACGAAAAGGAAAAAAAATTGGGTTTGATCCAAAAAAAATTAATATTTTACATAATAGGATATATATAGAAAAAAACAACCAAAGGAAAAAATTGGGGTTGATCCCAAAAAATTAATATTATACATAATAGGATATATATATATATAGGGTTGGGTTCCCGTAGTATCTTGGCCCCGTGATAGTATGTAGTACTCAATCTAGACCACACATTTTGAACACGTGGACGCACCAAAATTTGACACGTGGCAACCCATTTTCGCCAGGGGCAATGGAACGCATCTACTGGCGCCGGGTGCCCGTCCGGCCTGGTAGGAGAGTCCGCGAGCGCCGGGGTCTCCGCGTACCGAGTTTGGGTTGATGCACAACAAAACACGTATAATGCATACGTAATAACATAACAATGCATTTAAATGAACACAAATCGCATCGCGCCCAACCGCGCCGCGGGCTCCGACATCGGGCAAGGCGCTGGGTGCACGCCATTGGGTAGAGACGTTGGGTTGGAAGAGCCACAACAAAACACAAAATGCATATGAAATAACATAACACCGCATTTACTTGAACATAAAATGCTTCGGCCCAACCGGCGTGGGTGGGAGCAAGCGAGCGTTGAGTGTGTTTTCACGCGACAACGAACGCACGTTAGGCACGCCTGAAACGCTGGCGCGCACCACGCCCTGGCGCGAGCTCTAATCACATGCATTATTCTCTTCAACTGCATGCATTTTTTGTTCATTTCAATGTATTATCATGTTCAACTAAATGCATTGTTTGTTTTCGTAATCACATAACAAATCAAATTACTAATCTACCCTTAATGAAGCGAAAATTAGCGAAATTAAGCTTAAAAAGTCCGAAAAAATCTGAATCATAAGATCTATTAGATGAGTGGATGAGATTGAGTACTACATATTATCTAGGGCTTGGGTACTCTATGATCTATCCTCTATATATATATATATATATGCATCTATATTATAGGAGTGAATTGGTGTGTTTGTGTGTCAACGTGTTGTGTGTGTGTTAAAAAGTAATATGTGAGATGTGTGCGTGTTTTTTCTTTTTGATATAATTTTTTTTAAAATTATGTAAAAGATTGAAAGGAAGATCCGATCCAATGTTGCACTTTTTCTTTTTCTTTTTCTTTCTTCCGTGCACAAGTTCAGTTAACAAATATTATTTTTCCCCTTTTACTTCTTCAATCATTCTCTCTCAATTTCTCGACTCGTTGTCGATCCATAGTTAAATACGAACCGATGTTAGTCTCGTTATTACCTAAATTCCTATGATTTAAAATTTAAATTTGGAGCATGTTTTGTATTTGTATATTTATTTTGAAATTTATTAAAAATAGGGAGACGACGTCAAATGCTAAAAGTCGAGAACTAATGTTGTTCGTATAATTCATATATGCTAGAATTATGAATATAACTAAATTTTATTAAGGTTAGGTTTTTACTCATTTTTAAAGCCGAGCTATAGTCGGTTTTTCAATTTTTATTGAATGAAATGACTTCATATTTATATTCTATGTTAACCTACTAGCATATAGAATTAAATTGGGAATTTTTTGTATGCGGTAGGACGGAAAATTCATTTTGCTAAAAGTCTAAAGCTCCACGTTTGCATTATCCGATATTTGTTTGTCAAATGTTATCAAATATTTGTATTGTAGGATATATCTAGCATAACATATAAATTTACCATAATTTTCTGGACATGTTAGGTATTTTTCTAAAAACTATCTTGTATCTGAAATCGATCATTGAGGATACCGTAAACATTATACTAAATATAATATGACCTATGAGTTAGATTTATATAATAATGTAATACTAGAAATTAAACCTTCGATTAATTTATTTATTTATCTAAATCGAGATTTGAGTTTAGAGCGATTATTAAAAATTATAATCATCGACGCTTTATTTTTATTTCGAACAAGAAAATTTAAACGAGTACAATTACGAACCGAGCCAGATATTTTATACTGGATAATTGTCATAGCACTCCACATCATTTCAAATATCTCAAATCCCTCAATTTTATCTTAAATCACTCCACCTTTTTAACCCTTACCATCAATCCATACTTTACCTTACACACCTATGCCCTATTCACAGTAGCTATGTACTTTGAGAGCTCCATACACACAAACCACAAGAACATTTAACACTTGTCTCACTCCCTCATTCACAACCAACTGCATACCCAAAGTAAAGATAGCAGGAACAACAGCAAACTAATAAGTCTACTCTCTTCCATCCACAGTGGGAACAAACGGCAAGGAAAGGCCCTTCACTGAGGTTTCTCTCAAACTCATTTTATTAATCTTTTGGTATTAATTAGTATACCTTTGGATTCTTGCAACAAGAAAATAAAGAAAAAGAGAGAAAACGTGAAAACCAAGTATAACAAGTCCACACTAAACAATCAGTTCTCAGTAAACATTGTTGGATTTGTATACTGGAAACAGTTTTGGTTGAGCTTGTATACAATGTTTCATGTTACCACTATTACAATCTCATATCTGAATTGTTTACTTGATTGCATATGTATGACCTTTTATCTCATATATAAGTTAGATCATACAGAGTGTTGTGGATCACAGAAGTCTGTATGATTGGTCAAGCTTAATGAGATATAAAAAGAATCACAGCTGAGATAACTTGAGGACGAGTTGTCGGCATAGGCTGCGGTATAGATAAGAAGTAACTTGACTTAGTTGCTTATCTATGCTGGTACGTCTCTGACGTATTGATGGATCATAGTGAGATGAGTTCTTCTATCCGATCCGCCATGAAGAACCTAGATCTCGGTGACTTTACGCCGATCTAAACCTCGATAAGGTATTAGGTGAGTATGAGTTCGTCACCATCACTTTGACTTGTTATGGGTGAGGGTTACATGAGATAACCCAAGATTCTCTCGCATCTTGGGTGGTGGCGGTCTTGTATGTCATGCTAGTTACCCGTGTCGAGTCACCGTATCCGCTAGATGATGACGCCCCTTAAGGAGCTCAAAGGTTTATTGTACTAAACCCCGCAGTTGAGTTATCTCAAGTACAATAATAAGGTTGAGTGGTACTACTTAAGGAATTAAAGATATTAATTATTTTAAGCGATGTAGCGTCAGAAATAATTAATGGACGTCGATATCTTAAATACGGGATTCGTGAAGTCTAAGTGCAAGCCCGACTCAACTTCGAAAATAAAGGGGCAAGTCAGCATTTATTATCTAGTGGCATGAATAAATGTTTATGATTTAATTTATGTTCTGAGCTAAATATAAGATAATTAATTTATTTGAGGCCCATCTTCATTCCTTGCATTTGATCCTTGGGCTGGCCCATCCAGGCCTGGAGCTTAGTGAATTTTTGTCCACCTCCTCTTAGAGTCCCACTGGGAATCTTCTTTAATCTTCTCTATCTTAAGTGATATTATTATATTTATTGGATATGCAAAAATTCTATCTGGATAGGATTTAGGGTTGCATTATAAATATAAGGTGAGAGAAAATCAAACCTGAATCCTCAATAGTGAAATTTTCGAGAATCATACTTCTCCAAGTTAGGATTTTCGAAAACTTTGAGAAGATGAAGAATGCGAATTTCTATAGCACTCTCCATAGATTATCCTCACTCGGCATTGGAGTTTAGGCAATCGGGATACAGTCAAGAAGATCAAAGCACGAGTCTTGATCCAATCCTTGCCTGGCAAATTCGCAAGTAAACACGAGAAAACACCAACGTGTTGCAATTAATTATATAGGTGCATGCTAGGTATATAATCAATGTATGGTGAATTAAATATCCAAGATAGATCCTCGGGAGAGGGTTAAAATTAGATTTTCCTACAAAACGCACTTAATAGATCTAAATTCATCTTGAAATATCAACAATAAACGAGTAAAAATCACGTTTATCATATATCCAACAACATAGTGAATTGGTTTTTGAAGGAATGACTTTCATTCAACGATACGAACCATCAAGATTACATTAATTTTTGAATTTTGAATGCACATTGTAGTTAAATATATTTTGTCATACTTTTAAGTACACATATCAGAATAGCCCTAAATCCTAAGTACGATTTAGTAGGGATTATTACTCTAACAGGATGAATAAACAGGAGACCATTTAACATTAAACAAAGAATACATATCAAGTATGTTTTGGACTTTACTACATAACTTATGTTCTTGCAGCGAAAACATGTGATATGTACATATGACGACGTATATCAAGGTATAAACTTTTCAATGACAACATTCATATTGCTCAACACCGCCCATCGCATCACCAACTCAATCTGCACATTTAAAACAAATATGCATGGTCGAGTACAAGAATGCACCGGTGGACTCATGCCAAAATATTTTATCATCTTTAAATTACACCGCCCATCATGGTAAGACACAAAGGTTTTATTTAAAGGCCTGTGCTTACTAAACATTTTCATCATTTTCATAATCGTCACTTAGCCACGCATTTTCCTTGTATGTATGATCCATATCCCTTCATTTCATCATAACATTATCATTACGCCGTAGAAGGAGGCCTCCTCTCGTCGCCGTGACCGCCGCAATTCTCCTTACAAAGACACAATCACCATTAGGTGTACACATTAATCCTAGCTGTATAAGCCTTCCGCATCGATCCGATATTGATTTCATTCATAAGTTGGGAGCGACCCAACAACATTCATCATTCATTCATTCATGGATAGGATAAATACATAAAATATAAATATTTTGGGCGGGTAATTTCATCATCATTTCGTAATCATTTCTCAAAAGAGAGCATCATAAATAATTACTTTTCATTTCAAGAAAGCATCATAAATAAAGCATTTTATCATTGAAGATAAGAAAAAAGCTCACCGTACATAAGCTTTCTTAATTCGCTTTCCTTTACGCCAACGATCGCATCCGCGTCTCACCTTTACGTAAAAGCGATTTCAAGACGTCTCATCACGTTTTCCATTTTCAAAGTTTAAAATAAACTTTGATAACTTATACTAATATAATTTGAATTCCTTAACAATTCAATACGTCGTCAATCACAGATCTTAACTAAACATTTCGCATTTGATGAGACGAGATATGTTCAACTATTTCATTTTAACCTTTAGGTTAAACGCTCAACGATTCTAAAGTTTTCGATATAAAGATTTCAATTATGAAATCTTTTCTCACCAAAGAGATTTCCTTATATATTAATACGCTTTACACGTATTAGTGTATTTATTGAACGATTTCATACGTTAAATCAAAAGTCTACAATTTTGACTTTTCTTAATAAACTTTTCAAATTATTAACATATTTGATATCTAATTTCAATATAAATCAATTTTCAATCGATTTCTTTTTTATAAAACCCTAATTCTCGATTTTTCACGCAAATCGATAAACTTTATTAATATTTTTTTTTAATATTAATTAACTTATTCATTTTACATCACTTTTCATTTCTAACGTTATTTAATATAACGTTTCGCCATAAACATAGTATACTAAGTTTATAAAATCCCATAAATTCTTAATATGTCTAAAATAATTTCTAGACATATAAATCATGTTGGAAGATAGCAATTTTTTGTTCATGATAATACTATTGTGCAAAATGTTCACGGCACTTTGATCCTCAAATAGCTAACATTTGATTTCTCTTGCAATTAATAGATATATATATATCATAATATATGTCTTAGATGATAAATTATATCACAGGAAAATTTATTAGTATCATTTCATGTGTGAAAACCCAATTTTCGAATTAGGGTTTCGGAAATTTCAAATTTGCTCAATAGTTAATCCTTAATGTTCTAGCATTATTTTAATGCTAAATAATACTCTAATTACATAAAATAATCATAGGAATTTAAATATTATAATTCCTTGATCATTAGACTCATTTTCTATTCATCTCAAACGCCGACATTTGAACGCCTCAAACGTTCATTATCGACTATCTCAAAATGGTCGTAATAAAGTCGTAATCACTTTATTAAATCATTCCATTAATAATGGAATTTAATTCTAAACTTAATCACTTAGAAAATTTTATGAAATTTTAACTATCGATATTCAATCGACGTTAAAATATTCGCCGAACACTTTATATATTTATATTCCTTAATTCACAATCCTTAGTGAATATAAAATAGAATTATTATCTCGTAATTAATCGAAATCATTATTCGATAAATTACTAATTCAATTATTTCGCTAAACCTTAATTTACAATTTAAATATCGTAATTAGCATTTAATTTTTGGATATTACATTCTACCCCTTAAAAGAAATTTCGTCCAAATTTGCATTCCTCATAAAGTATGGGTATCTTTGCATCATAATATCTTAAATTTTCCACGTGATTTCTTTTTGTCCATGATTCCTTCATCGACTTTCATTAAAGACCAAACTTGATTCTTTAATCGTTGAATCGCGATCAAATTAGTCGAGATTTTCTCACAACTCATCTGAGTTAAAGATCACATCATCATGATGGTTTACGGAATTGGGTCATTTTCGTATTTCAACTATGACACGTGGAAAACATTACGCATTTCCCCAAATTTGGTGGAAGTACCAAGCTATAGGCTACTAGGTCTATCATTATTAGGAGCTCGAAGGTCCTATAAAACGTGATCTAAACATTCCTTGATTCAATCTTATAATTTCCCTAGATGGAGAAATTTTAAGAAACTTTAATTCCGCATTTAAAAATGCAGTTTAGATTTACGCGTATCAGCGTAAGACTTTTGTCTGTCCTGAGCTTTTCTTATTCTTTGCCTCATTTGGCAGATATCTTAATGTAATATCCTGAAGAATTAAATGCCTAATTACGATATTTAAATTCGTAAATTGTGGTTTCACCGAAATAATTGAATTAGTAATTTATCGAATAATGATTTCGATTAATTAAAAGATAATGAATTCTATTTTATATTCACTAAGGATTGTGAATTAAGGAATAAGAACTTTATAAAGTATTTCAAAAAGATTATTTTAACGCCGATCGAGTATCGATAGTTAAAATTTCGTAAAATTTTCTAAGCAACGGCTAGAATTTAATTCCATTATTAATGGAATAATTTAATAAAGTGATTACGACTTTATTACGACCATTTTGATATGAGTCGATAATTAACGCTTTGAGACGCTTCAAACGTTAACGCTTAGAGATGAATAGAAAATGAGTTTAATGATCAAGGAATTATAGTATTTAAATTCCTATGATTATTATATGTAATTAGAGTATTATTTAGCATTAAGATAATGCTAGAACATTAAGGATTAATTATTGGACAAGTTTAGAATTTTCGAAACCCTAATTCAAAATTAGGGTTTTCTCACATGAAATAGTTCTAATAAATTTTCCTATGATATAATTTATCATCTAAGACATGTATTATGATATATATCTATAATTAACATTAAAATTAGATATGTATCATTTATGCTATGAAACAACCGTATTTTGCTTTCAACGAGGTAAGAAGAAATGTTAAATTCATCCTTTTCTTTGCATGGCGACGTGCATGGAGAGAAAGGTTGGGGATTTAATTCTTCACCAAGTGGGGTGATGAATTAATTAATTAAAGAGCATGACTTTGTTGACCAAATAAAGGAAAGAAGCTTTAGTGATGATACACTCTTACATTTGGGGAAGTGTTTGTTGACTAATACATCATATTAAGACAAAATGTAGTAACTTCTCCATTTCCTTGCATGAGAGCCGACGGCTCTTGATCCTCAAAACAAAGAAATCAATTTGTTTATTTCAAAAACTTTTTGCATGCATTAACTTTGATGATGTATACAAGTATGAGTCATAAAGCATAAAAATTGTCTTGCAATTGTATTTGTGAGAGAAATAACCGAGAGCAATAAGTTGTAAAGTGCTATGTATTCATTCATTTAGCATAAGTAAAAATACTACCTCAAACCAACTCACTTTCTTTCTCAAAACTCACCGCCGTGAGCTTTCTAAGAAAACAAGGAGTGTTCTTCATTTTTAAACCCCAATCCTCGATATAAAATCTCTTGCACAAATAATCCAAGCCGATTAAAAGGATAGGCTTTTAACGAGCTTCGATTATACGTTAGAATTTTAAATTTCTAATGGTTAGATTAAAATTTCAAGCATGTGTTCTTAATTAAGAAATTATGCTAGAAGATGATGTTGTTCATTAATAATGTGTAATAGGATGAACTATAAGCATGTATCATGTTTAAATTAAATTAAGCATGCTTTGAAAATTTTATGATGATGATCGATAATTTCTTGAAGAATTTATTTAAGGTTGGATTAATGATCTATGATGTTATAGGAGTTCATAGTAATTTATTGAGGATTTTAAAATCCTATGCTATGTTATTCAAAATTGCGAAAATAAATAAGAATGGTAAGATGATGTGCAATTTTTATTTAAGAAATGTTATAGCATATTATCGATCTAGACCTTAATTATGTACTACATGATTTTATTAAGAATTTTAGAAATTATTTGCTCCAATTTTCTAAAGGAACCGAGAGCATTCAAGCTTGATTTAGGATGATTTAGTTGTTTTTGGGAAATGTTATGATGTAATGTTGTTATACTATAGTGTATAAGCATAGTGAAATTTTGTAAGAATTTTACAAAAATTTTTGCTATACATAGTGTGAGAACCGTGAGCCTTGATCAATAAATCCTTGATGTAGAAATTGAAAATATTGGACAATATGTTATAATCATGTTATAGATTAATGTTGGGGCCTTGTATAAATTAACTAGAATTTTAGAAAATTATTTGGACAATTCAAAGCAAGGAACCGTGACCTATGAGTTTTAATAAGTGATGTTCAAAATTTTATATAGTTAATATTAATACATATTAGTGATACTATGATAAAATAGTACACTATATGAATTTAGAAGAATTTTGGAAGAAGATCGAATTTATAAGCTCAAGCAGTCGTGAGCTTTTTAAATAAATTAAGGATTTTAAATCCTTAATATCAAGAAAATAATACATTATATGCCTAGAAATTATTTTAGACATATTAAGAATTTATGACATTTTATAAACATAGAATACTATGTTTATGGCGAAACGTTATATTAAATAACGTTAGAAATGAAAAATAATGTTTAATGAATAAGTTAATTAATATTTAAGAAAAATATTAATGGAGTTTATCGATTTGCGTGAAAAATCGAGAATTAAGGCTTTATGAAAAGAAATCGATTGAAAATCGATTATATGGAAATTGAATATTAAATAAATGAATTATTAAAGTATTAATAAAGAAAAGTCAAAATTGTTGACTTTCAAATTAACGCATTTAAATACGCTCGATAAATACGCTAATACGTAAAACGATTAAGTTTATAAGAAAATCTCACAGGAGAAAAGATTTCATAATTGAAATCTTTATATCGAAAAACGTTAGAATACGCCGAACGCTTAACCCAGCGGTTAAATGAAATAGTCGAACATATCTCGCTTCTATCAAAGCACGAAATGCTTAGTTTAAGATACGCCGATTGAACGGCGATCAATTCGTTAAGAAATTCAGATTATTATAGTATAAGTTATCAAAGTTTATTTTAAACTTTGAAAATCTCGAAAACGCGTCGACATACCCGAAATCGCTTTTACGTAAAGGTGAGACGCGATGCGATCGTCATGAAAAGAAAAACGAATTAAGAAAGCTTACGCATGCGGTGGGCTTCTTTTCATCCTCAAGGATAAAATGCTCTATTTATGATGCTTTCTTCGAAATGAAAAGTAATTATTTATGATGCTTTTTTTGAGAAATGATTATAAAATGATGATAAAATTACTCGCCCAAAATGTTTATGTTTTATGTATGTATCCTATCAATGAATGAACGAATGATGAATGTTGTCGGGTCGCTTCCCGACTTATGAATGAAATCGAATTCGGATCCTATGCCAAGGCTTATACCGGCTAGATTAACGGTACACCTAATGGTGACCGTGTGCCGAAGGACAATTCACGGTCGGTCACAAATGACGAGAGGAGGCCTCCTTCCACGGCGTAAATGTTAATGTTATGATGAAACGAAGGATATGGATCATACATACAGGAAAATGTCTCACAGCACAACGCTTATGAAAATGATGAAAATGTTTAGTAAGCATGCGCCTTTAAATAAAACCTCGGTCTTACCATGATGGGCAAAGGTAATTTAAAGATGGTAAAATGTTTTGGCATGAGTCCACCGAGTGTATTCTTGTACTCACCGCATATTTGTTTTAAACGTGCAGATTGAGTCAGATGATGCGATGGAGCATCGCTGAGCAATAGAATGTTGTCGTTGAAAAGTTTATACCTTGATAGTACATCGTCATATGTACATATCACATGTTTTCCGCCGCAAGAACATAAGTTATGTAGTAAAGTCCAAAACATAATATGTATTACATGCTTAATGTTAAATGGTCTCCCTGTTTATTCATCCTTGTTTAGAGTAATAATCCCTGCTAAATCGTACTTAGGATTTAGGGGCTGTTACACTTAATCATTTCATTTACGACTTCAGGACCTTATACCTTCCCTCACCTACTTTATTATAATAAAGTGGTGGTCGATACTTCTTTCCGCATAATGCCTCATAAGGCTATATTGATCGTTGCTTGACAGCTATGGTCGTACGTGAACCTAACAAGTGGTACTACATGTTCCCACTTGCACCTTGATTTAACATTAATGTTCTATCGTATGCTTAAACATTTGGGTTGTCCTCTCTGACTGTCCATTTATCTGCAAGGGGACATTTATATTAAGGTTCAATCTCGTGTCTAACTCCTTTTTGGTGAGTTAGTTCAAAATCTAGGGGTAAACTTAGAGTCTCTATCTGAAGTGATAGGTTTTGCACCCAGAAATATACGATTTCCTTTATGTACGATCGAGCTAACTTATCGGATCTATGAGTCATCCGAATAGGCGAGACAAACATATTTAAGTGAGTCAATCCACCACTACCCATATAGCGAGTGTTACTTTTTACGACTTTGGCAAAACCCATCATAAAATCCTTTCATACGCCATTCCATTTTCATTCGTGTATCTCTAGAGATTATAACCTCCCTGTAAGGCCTTTGATATAATGCCTTCACTTGTTGGTAATCGAGACACCGTCGACAATATGGTTATATCTCATTTCATTCCTTACTATCTAACTTTTCTCGTAAATCATAATATATCTTAAAGTTGCTAGGTGGCGGTATGAGAAGGGTCATGAACTTCATTCATGATTTCATTTCTAAGCTTATTTTTGCTTGAAATATATATATATATATATATATATATATATATATATATATATATATATCCATTCCTTAGACAATATGACATTGTCCAATATTCCTTAAAATATCCTTCACTCTTCATTCCTTATCTTAATTGTATTTTATTCCCATTTTCATCCTTTCTTTACCATATGTCACCTTGGGTGTGTGAATACAACTTACGCTCGTCCTTGATTGCCCGACTATTTCGTTTCTCATTTTCTTAAACTTTCCAATGAGTTTTCCTTTTCTATAAGGACATACCATAATTTAGACTGAATTTTATAATTTAGGCATTAGATTCTACATTAACCGTCCGTAGGTGATAATTTATATCACAATTGTAATCTTTTACTGATTCGAGCCATCTTTTCTATCCCGCATCCAAGTTTCTTTGTCAAGAATATATTCAAACTTTGTAATTTGTGAAGGGTTCTTAACTTATCATTATAGTGAGTGATGTCTCCAAGACTTTGGTACTTATACTATTGTTACTATTTCAAGTCATGAGTTGGGAAATTCCTTTCATGCGACCTAAGTCATCGTGATCGTAAGCTATTATCTTTCTCATATTAATACATAGCTTTACTTTAATTAATCCATGTAAATTTGATTCCTTTTGGGCTAGCTATGTTATCGGCCTCGCTACTTTAGAGTTCTCAATGGATCTCTGATAGTAGTAAATTAATCTAAGAAATTGTTGATCTTATTTTAGGTCATCGACGACTTTCATTCTTAATTGCTTTATCCTTAGCTGATCTACTTTGATTCCTTCCAAAGACACTATGTGCTTGAGGAATATTTCTTTAAGCCAAAATTCACAATACTATTCTTAGCAAAAATTTTCCCAGCTCTTAAAATTCGTAAGACAATCCTTCGACGTTCTTTATGTTCTTTCTCGCTTCGTATGGATAAGAACATTATTCATAAGATTAAGACAAAGTTGTATAAATATATATGGAACTCTCGATTTTGAGGTTCATGATCGTGGTGGTGCATTTGTTAGTCCGAATGGCACAACTATAATCTCATAGTAACCATATCTTATTCGAACAATTGTCAGATATCGGATACCATTTTACAAAGACCATATAATATATTACATCAAAATGCATCAATGAGGACTTTTCATACATTAATTACGAGGGCTCATCTATCAATCCGACTGATTACAAGGCGTCTAGTCCTTTTTACATTCAAAATTTTGACACCTCTTCAACATATTCACAAAATACTCCAAACTATGTTTATTTTACATATTCTAACCACACCATTTTCAACATAAACCATTATCTACATATAAGTCTCATATGATCATAGGATTCTATGTCTCGAGTGGCCTTCGCCTAATCGCATTTCTCATTTGAAACTTGCCTTTCTCCCGGCACGCTTTTGCTTCATACCTCCGATGATCTATTTCCTTCGTAGAGCTGGGGTCAAACCGCCCCTGCTTCTTCTTCAGCACCGTGTTTGTTTTGCTTTTATCGAAAGTATGGTTGAGTTGGTAGCGGTAATTCTCCTAATCCGCGAGGGCGGTAAGATCCCGCCCTTTGGCCATTCTCATCCCTTTCGTATAATTGACGGCAGACAGACGGGGCGGCGTTTGGAACATCGTGGTACAACCATTCCTTTATATAATGTCGTGAAACTTGTCTCGGACCAGACAAGTGCTCATCGGTGCCGCTCCATACGCATAACATGTGTGCTTGAGCCGGTTGACAAATCTCGTAAGTCCGCCCAAGTCTTCGAATTTTCTACATACGTAAGATATTCTCTCGACACTTTTTTGCAAACTTTTGCGGTCATTGGCAAGCGATTTAATAAGCCTTTGGATATCATCCTCATCCGTAACTCCATAGTTACGAGCATCCTTCCAAAGGTGCGTAAATTCCTCCAAAACTGTCCCTAAGTCCATGCCCATTTTATAATAAAAGAGCCGATACGCCTGTGCGAGTTCTAAGCTTGTAGGCCTTGTGGTTATCTTCTTACCCGTAATACTCCCTTTTCCGCCATCTCTTAATACTCATTTTACGCTTTACACCTTCAACAGATATCGCTCTAAATTTATTCGCATAAGCAAATAGTGGGTACTAATATCCCGTCACAGAAACCTCTAACGAAGAGACTAGCCCAGTCACTAATCACGTGAATGATAGCCATCTCTCGAAACTTCGTTCTAGAATTATATCTACGCTCCATATAGATATAATGATCCAAATCATTGGATAGAACCTTAGGCGATTCTAGGTTTAATTCTAAGCCTTTACAATACTTGCGACGACCATAATTCTCTTATAGGTGAAGAAATTTTCATTTCTTGATTCGTTATTCAATTAGGTTCTATCGCTTCTACACATACTTGTGCGATGTTAGAACATAAAGCACCTATATTGAACAAAATATTATAGGTATTCTGAGAAATTTTTCTCATATCTATCAGGCCTCCTTGGTTTTTGTTCGTTCAGTTTTCGGGGTGAAGTATAGGCTTTAGTCTACGGTGTTGCCGCTCATTCAAGTAAACATCTATTTCATATGTCATTGTCCCTTCCATCGGGACATTATGTTCCTCATATGGCCTTTTGTCGCCTCATTCACCCTATACTTCTGGGTATCGCATCATATGCTTTTACCAATAGATTCGTGGTTCGGTCTACATCAATCTATCCTTTGATATTGATATTTCGATAATTAAATCTTATCGTAGAGATCATCATGTTCTATCACTCTCATTCATTCCTAATCCAAGATGAATGATTCAATTCTTTTTCACTTTATCGATCTTAGGAATATATTTCATATATCCTTACTTTAACTCCTTTCAAGAAATCCTTATTTATCGAAGTCATATGTCTCTCAAGCTTATATCATGTCGTGGCTATCTTATAATCAGTATAGCTCATAGTTTCTTCGCTATTTTGACTTTTGTCCCTTTTCTCGAACATGGTATCCGAAAGTAATATTACTGCTATACTTGCTCACATTCGTGATTAGAACCGCCATTATTGTCATATGGCTTGGTAAGGTAGTACATTCAGACACCATAACTTAAATTCCAAGCATCTCATTTCCATGTCTTCGCTTTGGAGATATTTTCTCCATACTTGATTTATATACTAGGGCTATCCTAGTCGCTCACACAATCTCAAAGATTATGATTCCTCAATCTCATTATCGCTTGTTTAACCAAGTTTCAATTATTGGAATCGATTATGCTCAAGCATAACTTTTGATCGAGGTATAAGGCGAGAGATTTATTTTCCGAGATGCTATCATTTCTTTATATATATATTCTTTGAAAAGAATATCTTGCATGCATCTTTTTCTTTTAAACATGTCCTACCTACTAACGAGGGTTTGGGACAAACAACTATCTTAAAGATAAATTGTAATCTCTCTCGTTATGACATGGTGAGGGAAATTATATCCCACTTGATATCATATATTTTCTTTACTTTTACTCTCGCATTCAATGCTAAAGAGTATCTTATTCATAACTTTATTATCATAACAAATATGAAGGTATAACTTCACCATATCAATCTTTGAAGCCCATCATGGTCATCACATCCATGTGTATCATAGGAAAATATCTCGCCTCATCGAGATTTTCTTTTCATCATAATTTCTTGATGTTTATCACTTTACTGGTCTGAAACTTTTAGGTGACTGAAATAAGTCAACCTATTTCATGCATGATGTTTATCGCTTTACTAATTCGCACTTAGGTGACAAGGTAAGTCAACATTCATCATACTTGATGGTTTCAAGAATCGAGGAGAAATTATCACGACTACTTACAAGAGGTACTATCTCACAAATCAAAATAACATTTTTTAATGATTGAATCGATATGCTCTTTGTAGAGAAATCGATTTTAACCTCTCCGATGATCTATATCGATGTTTAATTCACCATACATTGATTATATTCCAAGCATGCGCCTATATAATTAATTGCAACATGTAGGGTTTTCTCGTGTTTACCTCAACTGCTTGGGGATGAACGGATGAACGATCGAGACTCATGCTTTGATCTTCCGGATCAGTATCCCGGTTGCCCAATCTCCAACGCCGAGTGAGGACGATCTATGGAGAATGCTACAAAAATCACCACCTTTTTCTCTCACTATTTTCGAAAATCTCTCCTTAGGAATCCTAAGAATTCTCGAAAATTGCCAAGGATAAAGATTGAGGATTAGCTTTGATTCTATCTCTTACCTTATATTTATAATGCATTACCATAATCCCATTAGGAAAGGATCCATGCATATCCCATAAATATAATAATATCCTTATGGATAAAGAGGATCAAATCATATCCTTAGAGAGACATAGGGGCGCCGATTTCTTCAGTAGCTACGGGCCTGGATGGGCCAGCCCAGGGATCAAATGCAAGGAATAAAGATGGACCTCAAATAAATTAATTATCTTATGTTCAGCCCAGAACATAAATTAATTTATAAACATTCATTCATGCCACTAGAGAATAAATGCCGACTTACCCTTTATTGTCGGGTGAGTCGGGCCAGCACTTAGACATTACGAATCCTCGTATTTAAGATATCGCACGTCCATTAATTATTTAGAGCATTCTCATCGCTAAAATAATTAATATCTTTAATTCCTTAAGTAGTACCACTCAACCTTATTATTGTACTTGAGCTAACTCAACCCGCAGGTTTAGTACAATAAACCTTTGAGCTCCTTAAGGGACGTCATCCTAAACGGATACGGTGACTGATACGTATAACTAGCATGACATACAAGCACCGCCACCACCCAAGATGCGGAGAATATCAAGTTAGAACATATAACCCTCACCCATAACAAGTCAAAGTGATGGTCAAGAACTCATACCGCCTAATACCTTATCGAGGTTTAGATCATCGTAAGTCACCGAGATCTTGGTTCTTCACAACGGTCGATAGAAGAACTCATCTCACGTGATCCTTCAATACGCCGAGACGCACAAAGATAGACAAGCAACCAAGTCAAGTCACTTCTTATCTATACCGCCGCCTATACCGACAACTCGTCCTCAAGTTGTCTCAATCGTGAAACTTTTATATCTCATTAAGCTCGACCAATCATATAGACTTATGTGATCTTCACACAATCGTATGATCTAACTTATATATGAGATAAAGGGACACGATATATGCAATTAAGTATTCAATTCAGATAGAGATTGTAATAGTGGTAACAGGAAACATTGATACAAGCTCAACCAAACTACTTTCAAGATACAACCAACAATCTCCCACTTATACTAAAGCAAACTTTAGTATACAATGTGTCTCTACTAGCTATTACAAACAAAACCATCACTTTGCTTCTCCCACTTATACAAAAGTTTCCTTTCTAAGTGGGTGCCATCAGCGCAATCCAAGTCCTCGAACGCACTTGGTAGACTTTTGGCGGTGCTCTTTGTGAATGGATCCGCTAGGTTATCCGTCGATCAATCTTTTCAATCAAGACGTCCCTCGCCTTACGATTTCTCGTATGACATGGTACTTTCTCTCATGTGTTTGGTCGCCTTAGGGTCCGTGGTTCCTTCGAGTTTGCCATCGCACCGAGTTATCACAAGAACTATGATACTCTTGGGCAAACCAGTACCACACCTAGATTCATGAGGTAGTTCTTGAACCATACAGCCTCCTTAGCAGCCCCAAGTGGCTACATATTCGGCTTCCATGGTGGAGTCCGCACGCATCGCCGCTTTGACTCCGCCTGTGATACGGCTCCACCTCCCAAGGTAAACACATAGCCCGAGGTAGACTTCTTCTCATCACGGCCACTTGGAAATCCGAGTCAGATAACCCAAAGGCATTAGACTATCTCGCACGGTAAACCAAATTTATAATCTCGAGTCCTTTTCGTGTACTTGAGTATATGCTTCATCGCATCCAATGAGCTTGTCCAGGTTAGATCGATATCTAGCTACTATGCCTACGGCATAGCGTATATCGGCCTCGTACATAGCATTGCGCATGAGACTTCCTACGGCGAAGCGTAGGAACTTGTCTCATTTATCTCCTTTGCAATCACAGCGATCGCTTCCTTAGATAAAGGAACGCCATGTCCGAAAGGTTGCAATCATTTCTTGGCGGTGCGCATACTAAAACGAGTAATCACAAGATCAATGTAAGACGCCCGAGATAAGCTCAATATTTTCTCTTGCGATCTCGGTAAACCTCGATCCCAAGAACGTACGCGCATCTCCTAAGTCTTTCATTTGAAACCGATCGGATAACCAACTTTACGCCCGATAATGACTTCACATTGTTGCCAACTAGAAGAATGTCATCTACATAAAATGCAAGAAATACCACATCACCGCTGACATCTAAACGATACATATAACTCTCTAGTAACTGGGTAAATCCATAGGATTTCACCACCGCCAAAGCGTAAGTTCCGTGATCGTGAGGCTTGCTTAAGCCCATAAATGGACTTCTTAAGTTTCTAAACTAGATGCTCTTCACCCTTCACCACATAACCTTCGGTTGCTGCATATAGATGTCTCTACCTTCCTCAAGGCACCGCTTAGAAAAGCGGTTTTCACATCCATTTGCCAAAACTTTAGGTTCTGCTGGCTGCTATGGCCGTAAGAATTCATGGACTTGAGCATTGCTACAGCGAAAAGGTCTCATCGAAATCGATGCCCTCAATCTGAGTGTACCCTTTCGCCACAAGCCGTGCTTTAAAAGCCAAACCTCTCCATCCGAACCTCTTCCTCAGATACCCACTTACTACCTATGGCTTCCTCGCCATCCGGTAGAGGTGTCTTTCATATACATCCATAGCTGTTATGGACTCAATTTCTAAGTCCATAGCGGTGTGCCATGATCTTGCATCAATGTCTTGTATCGCCTCATTTGTATGTCCATGGGTCGATTATTGCCGCTTTCGTTTCCGGGACTAAATCCAAGATTCACCCACGAACATAAATCGCTCGGGTCGACGAACAACCCTCCCACTACGACGAGGCGCCATCGGCACAATGGCAACGGTGGGTGTAAACTTGTGGTTCTCTATCTCGCACAACTTGTCGGGTAGGTACCACTTGACGGTCGGTATCTCCAGTGGAACTCGACATTTCAATTTCTTGAAGTATCTGGTGTCGATCCCTCCCACTAGACACTACATCTCGTACCTTTGGCCTAATCGGTGGTGGAATACGATCATCTTCTAATTCCTGAAGAATGATTTCAACTTTGGATTTATGGTTTGTCATATAATCATCTTCTAAGAATCGGGCATTAGTGCTAATAATGACCTTCTGATCCTTAGGACTATAGAATAAACCACCTTCCATCCCTCTAGATAGCCAATAAACGACCTTGCGTCGGATCTAGCCTCCAACTCGACAAATTTTCTTGTTCAAAGACACGTGCCGGATCGCCCATATCCTTATGTGGCTTAAACCAGGCTCATACCCAAACCACAACTCGAAGGGGTCTTTCGATCGACTTGGATGGTACTAGATTTAGCAAGTATGCCGCCGTTTCTAAGGCATACCCCTGTAATCTAAATAGACAATGTTGCACAACTCATCATTGATCTAACCATTTCCAAAAGAGTCCTATTTCTTCGCTTTGACACACCATTTTGTTGTGGTGTGCTTGTATAGTGAGTCGGGAGGTAATCCCACACCGCACCAAATAGTCTATAAACTCGTTATCGAGGTATTCGCCACCGCGATCGACCGCATGATGACTTAATACTTTACCAAGCTTCGCCTCCACTCCGCCTTAAACTCTTTGAATTTCTCAAAGCATTCGGACTTGCGGTGAAGTTAGGTATATGTATCCGCACTTGAGTAATCGCCAATGAAAGTGACAAAATACTGTACCCTCCACGAGCTTGTGTGGACATCGGTCCACAGTCGAATGGACTAGCTCCAACACTTCTTTGGCTCTATAACCCTTCGCTTTGAAGGGTCCGGTCGACATCTTTCCTTCTATACAGATTCGCAGACCGAACCAGTAATCGTGAGATTACCCAACGCCCATTCTTAGCCGGTCTTTGGATCCTATTTAGATTAATGTGACCTAATCTAAGATGCCAAAGAAATGTGGTGTCATCTTCTAAGAAAACTTTCTCTTTTTAAGGTTTGTAGATGATGCAACATAGTTATAGGTATTATGTTTAGCGTAAATAGTATAAAGCTTAATTATATAATATGCCAATACGAGATAACTTCGTCATTTCTTATGATAGAAACACCACTATCAAAAATAATGAATATCCATGAATAAATAATTTCAAACAGAACAAGGTTCCACCGAAACTCCGCACATATAAAACATCTTTCAATACTAAACTGCTTCTATCAAAACATAAGTAACATCTTCGATTACAACGGCCTCGACTTTCACGCGCTGCCCATGGAGATCGTTATCTCGCCATCATGCAGCTCCCTTGTCCGCAGAACCCTCGCAAGGTGTAACAAACATGATCGATCGCACCCGTGTCTATTACCCAAGAATGGGTAGAACAAGTTGCTAAACATGTTTCACATTAAAGCAAATGGCGCACTTGAGCCTCGAGCATAGGGCACTTAGCCTTCCAATGCCCGCCTTGCCGCACTCAAGCACTTGCCCTCTCATTTGGCTTCTTTAAGCCTCCTGGCGCATATGTTCTTGTTCCCATTACTCCCACTATTTCCTCGCTCTACCAACTTTGGTGCCCTTTTCTTTTCCATTTTTCAACGGAAAATTTGGGCCCCTAGATGTGCTAGCAAGAGCATGTGCTCCTTACCCACGACTCCTTCCGCGCCACGAGATCATTAAGCAACTGACTAAGTGTATACTCGGTCTTGCTCATGATCGCGTCACACGAAAATTCTCAAAAGACTTGGGCAAGGTGTTAAGGATGATATCGACCTCGCTTCGTCCAAATACCTCCTCCCAACTGATCAAGACTATCCATGAGATGAGTCATGTGGGAGACATGTTCATGGACCGAACTTCCTTCTTCCATCTTACACGCCAAGATTTCTCTCATTGTGTGGAAGCGGACTGTCCGATCCGATTGCCCAAACTTACTCTCGAGACTTGACCATATTTCGCCATGCGTCACCATCGATCGATGTCAGTACTGCAAGCCTTTGACATCAGAGTCATCATACGGCACTCGCCATATTGTTCGACTTATGCCAAAGTTCCGCTGACTCGCCGCTCATTAGTCGACGCGTCGAAGTGGCATCGGGTTTAGGAGCAAAGTGAGAACAAACATGTGTTTTCAACGATAAGAACATATTCCATGTTTCGCTTCCACTCAATAAAATTCGGATCGATAAGGATTTTGTGCGAGCATATCGATAATCGGTGTAAGAGACATATCCGAAAAGATAATATAAAACACATAAGCATACGATCTCATATAATTCATAACAATAATATTGTAACCTTTGATAAAACAATATTGATCAAACCTCCAATCGCCCAAAGAATCCCATACGCAAGCCACGCGTGTGGACGCTACACACGAACCCCGACTGCACTAAAATATACCTTTAGTCGCTTAATTTCAATCCATGTCAACTTATCCTTACGACAAATGAAATTAATGATTGGACCTTATTAGACCACATCACTATCGCAAGAAGGAACTTCATGGAAGTTGTACTGAGGTGATGTCTAAGCAATGACCATAATTTTAACAAGAGAAATGAATTCTTAGAATTGGCATATTCACTAGACCATACCGCCCAATTCAAAATCTTTTGTTATCTCATTTTAAAACTATCTCTAGAGAACTTATGAAAATCGCACATGCAAGCCACGCGTGTGATCGCTATATATGAAACTCCCACTTCTCAATAGATTTAAAAGTTTTATTTAGAAATCTCATCTAACAAACTTATGATAAACAAAGGCAAGCAAGCCACGCTGTGAACGTTACTCACAAAGCGCCTCACTTTGATAGAGATCAAAAGTGGAGGTCTTGACATTTTAATTTGAAAATTAATATGTCGGGTTGCTTGCTTACTTTTGATTCAAAAGGTTTGTCCATGCATCACGTAATCCTAGCATGCTTTTCTATAGAACTCAACATGTAAAACATGCTCGTGAAATTCTAAAATATGCTTGAAAACGCGATAAACCTAGCATGCTTACTATGCGCATCAAATCACGAAAATATATAATATGTTTGTTCACGTAATATAAACATACATAGCATGCCATCGCATAATTTAAACATCCACGACATGCAATGAACGATAAAAATAAAATAAAACGTTCATCGTGGCCCACTCGTGGAACCTGCACTTTCCTGCCTAATCTATTATATAGAATTGCAAAGTACATATCTTCAACTTGAAAAATGGGCATCGCGTGCACGGGCACGGACCGGATTCATCAAAACTGGATTCAGGCCGGAAAATCGGGTCTGGGCTGGAAAAACGGGTCTGGGCCGGATCTGGCCCAAAATGGGCCGGGCCGCGCCAGGGCACGTACCCCATGCGCACGCCCAGCCAGGCGCATCCACCTCGCGTGCTCTCGCGGGCTGCCTCGCGTCGCGGGCGCGACCGCGACCCGTCGAGCATGCGTCGCTGCCACGCCAGCTGCTGCGCTGCTGCTCATGGCCGACCTCGCGACCGCGGCTTTGGCTAACGGCGCCGGGTGTCTCGCGACGAATCGCCGCGCCCGCCGCCCACGCCCGCGCCGCTGCTCGCTTCGAGCTCGCCTAGCGGCCGAGCTACCGACGTGCCGAGCCGCCGAGCACGACTCGCCGAGGTCGCCGCGCCGCCGAGGTTGCCTCGCCGAGGCTGCTGCGCGCTGCCGAGGTGGCCTACGCGGTGCAAAGGAAGACTCGCGGTTTCTGCGCGTATCCGCGCGACGCCGTGGCCGAACGCCGCCGGGCGCCCGTGCGGTAAAACGTGTGCCCGCGCCGCCAAGCGCGCGCCGCGCGCCACTCATGACCTTCGTCCGATGGCTCGCGCGCCGGCGTCGGGCGTGCGAGGTGTCTGCGTGAGAATCGCGCGCCCGCATAGCCAGGCAGCCGATGCCGCCGAGTCTCACCCCGCCTCGCCGAGAACACGCATGGTTGCGGCGGCGTCCGCTGAGCGCCGTGCACGCCGAGCGTGCCATCACCCGTCGCGCGTGCGACTGTTCTCCATCGCCTTGTTCTTCGTGCTTTCGCTCGTTTCTTTTTACGTATAAGATTTACGTAAAAACAAATCTAATCTAACCACGGATTTTCTCGTGGTGAAAACAAAACCGACAAAAACAAAACCGAGCCACGATGAACGACAGATTCAACAATTAATATATATTGCGCACGTAATAATCAAACGTGAATTAATCCAACAGAGCCACGATGAACGAATCGAGACTCGTGCTTTGATCTTCTGGACTGTATCCCGGTTGCCCAATCTCCAACGTCGAGTGAGGACGATCTATGGAGAATGCTACAGAAAATCACCACCTTTTTCTCTCACTATTTTCGAAAATCTCTCCTTAGGAATCCTAAGAATTCTCGAAAATTGCCATGGATAAAGATTGAGGATTAGCTTTGATTCTATCTCTTACCTTATATTTATAATGCATTACCATAATCCCATTAGGAAAGGATCCATGCATATCCCATAAATATAATAATATCCTTATGGATAAAGAGGATCAAATCATATCCTTAGAGACATAGGGTGCCGATTTCTTCAAGAGTTACGGCCCGGACGGGCCAACCAGGGATCAAATGCAAGGAATAAAGACGGGCCTCAAATAAATTAATTATCTTATGTTCACCGAGAACATAAATTAATTTATAAACATTCATTCACGCCACTAGAGAATAAATGTCGACTTACCCCTTTATTGCCGAAGGTGAGTCGGGCTTGCACTTAGACATTACGAATCCCGATTTAAGATATCGCACGTCCATTAATTATTTAGAGCATTCTCGATCGCTTAAAATAATTAATATCTTTAATTCCTTAAGTAGTACCACTCAACCTTATTATTGTACTTGAGCTAACTCAACCTCGCAGGTTTAGTACAATAAACCTTGAGCTCCTTAAGGGACGCCGTCATCCTAAACGGATACGGTGACTGATACGATAACTAGCATGACATACAAGCACCGCCACCACCCAAGATGCGAGAATATTGGTTAGAACATATAACCCTCACCCATAACAAGTCAAAGTGATGGTCGTTAACTCATACTCACCTAATACCTTATCGAGGTTTAGATCATCGTAAGTCACCGAGATCTTGGTTCTTCACAACGGTCGATAGAAGAACTCATCTCACCGTGATCCTTCAATACATCGAGACGCACCAAGATAGACAAGCAACCAAGTCAAGTCACTTCTTATCTATACTGCAGCCTATACCGACAACTCGTCCTCAAGTTGTCTCACCGTGAAACTTTTATATCTCATTAAGCTTCGACCAATCATACGCATCGTGATCTTCTACACACCGTATGATCTAACTTATATATGAGATAAGGGACATGATATATGCAATCAAGTATTCAATTCAGATAGGAGATTGTAATAGTGGTAACAGGAAACATTGTATACAAGCTCAACCAAACTGCTTTCGGTATACAAATCCAACACTCTTTGATCGAATAATTGGGATCTAGGGTCCAAGACCGTAATGACGACTACTGAGATTTCTTTGGTCATATGGGCTGGCGGACCCATCACAATTATTTTCTCAATCACAAGACTTGGTTTCAAAAGGACATTTTATAATTGGGTTATAAATTTCCTTCAGAAAAAGTGAGAAAGTCAAATGATTTCTCAATTGGGACTAGGTCATAGAGTTAAACTCAATGACGTAAATTGGGTAATGAATATAATTTAAAACCTGGTATACTCGTAATAGGTCATCAAAAGGTTCTCAAGCACGCCATGGCTCTACTTGTATTATTGGAAATCTTACTTTCTTAGTAACATTCTAAGATTCTTATCATACTATAACGTTCTTACTCTATACAAATCATAGAACTAACTTCAACTGATTCTTGTAAATTCTGGAATAGGAATCAGGGATTTTGTCCTTCATAAGAAATAAAGTACAGTTCATTAGGGGCACGTAGGCGAAAACCGTACATAAATCGGAGTCCAAACGAAAGAGAACGATCCAAAACAAAATCACTGCGCAGTGCAGGAAAATTTGCGCGCTCGCGCCGAAATCGTTGGCGATGCCGACACCGAAGTCGTGCATGCCGTTGCCGATGCCGAGGTAGTACAGGCTACGAAGGTCGACGATGCCAAAATCGATGTTATAAATTTCCAAAGTCAAAGTCGACAGTCGCACATGCCGAAGTGGAAGTCGAGATCGCACATGCCGAGGTCGAAGTCGAGGTCGTACATGCCGAGGTCGAAGTCGAGGTCGCACATGCCGAGGTCGAAGTCGAGGTTGCACATGCCGAGGTGGAAGTCAAAGTCGCACATGCCGAGGTCGAAGTCAAAGTCGCACATGCCGAGGTCGAAGTCGCACATGCCGAGGTGGAAGTCGAAGTTGCACATGCCGAGGTGGAAGTCGAAGTCGCACATGCCGAGGTCGAAGTCAAAGTTGCACATGCCGAGGTCGAAGTCGCACATGCCGAGGTCAAGTCGCTCATTTTCACATTCGCCTTTTGCCTTCCAAGCTCGAGTCTAACTTTACTTTCTTCTTCATGTTCTTTTGTTCTTGTAAGGAATGAAGTTCGCACTTCATGTTCTTTTGCAATACGTGATCACGCTTCTTATATCGCCTATGTTCTTCTTGAGATGACATGTCATTTGTCATAATCATCTCGAGATTTGAAACTAAAGTTTCAAATAATGAGAACATAATTCGTTTATACATGCACATTCTTTGAATTCCG
The DNA here is from genome assembly GCA_036937905.1 of Salvia rosmarinus. NCBI lineage: Eukaryota > Viridiplantae > Streptophyta > Magnoliopsida > Lamiales > Lamiaceae > Salvia > Salvia rosmarinus. Next base: position 21,260,266 of record CM072818.1, on the reverse strand, counting down.
AAGAATTCATCATTTCCACATTGGCCATTCACGTTCATTTCAAGCATATGCATTCATTATGCAAAATCTTGAAATTTGAACGAGTTTGGTTATGAAAACTTGGAAATTTTATTCGATTTCATAACATAATCTATTAAAAGCATGTAATACTTGAATTTTACAAATTCAACATTTCATTCATGGCACATTATGCCCATTATCGAACATAGGCATTCATTTCAAATTTGATCACTTTGCATATCTTTCCATTCCCAACATTAGTCAACTTTCATTGATTTCAAAAACTAGGTTTTGAAATTTCCTTTCTCGTAACTTATATTTCAATCGAACATCATAACATTTCTTTCCTTTTTCCTTCAAAATATGATTCCAATCTTGTTCATCATTAAACTTTTCATTTCAAGAATTTGAGAAGGAAATCATTTACCTCGTCCCGGTTGAGCTTGATGTGATGGAGTGTTGAGCATAGTCAGCAGATTTCTAGAAGTCTAGTGACTCAATCTAGACTCAACTTTGAAAGGAGGTTTCGGATTCAAAGAGCGAACTGCTCTGATACCACTCTGTAACAGCCCCTAAATCCTAAGTACGATTTAGTAGGGATTATTACTCTAAACAGGGATGAATAAACAGGGAGACCATTTAACATTAAACTGTAATACATATATCAAGTATGTTTTTAGACTTTACTACATAACTTATGTTCTTACAGCGGAAAACATGTGATATGTACATATGACGATGTACTATCAAGGTATAAACTTTTCAGCGACAACATTCCTATTTCTCAACACTGCTCCATCGCATCACCAGCTCAATCTGCACATTTAAAAACAAATATGCATGGCTGAGTACAAGAATGCACTCAGTGGACTCATGCCAAAAACATTTAATCATCTTTAAATTACACTGTCCCATCATGGTAAGACACTAAGTGTTTTATTTAAAAGGCCTTGTACTTACTAAACATTTTCATCATTTTCATAATCGTCGCCTCGTCAGGCATTTTCCTTGTATGTATGATCCATATCCCTTTCATTTCATCATAACATTATCATTACGCCGTAGAAGGAGGCCTCCTCTCGTCGCCGTGACCGCCGTGAATTGTCCTTACAAAGACACAATACCATTAGGTGTACACATTAATCCTAGCTGTATAAGCCTTGGATAGATCCGATATCGATTTCATTCATAAGTTGGGAGCGACCCAACAACATTCATCATTCATTCATTCATGGATAGGATAAATACATAAAACATAAACATTTTGGGCGGTAATTTCATCATCATTTCATAATCATTTCTCAAAAGAGCATCATAAATAATTACTTTTCATTTCAAGAAAGATCATAAATAAAGCATTTTATCATTGAGGATAAGAAAAGAAGCTCACCGGTACATAAGCTTTCTTAATTGCTTTCCTTTACGCCAACGATCACATCCGCGTCTCACCTTTACGTAAAAACGATTTCAATGCGTCACACGTTTTTCGGTTTTCAAAGTTTAAAATAAACTTTGATAACTTATACTAATATAATTTGAATTCCTTAACGAATTCAATACGTCGTCCAATCACAGATCTTAACTAAACATTTCGTCGATAGAGACGAGATATGTTCAACTATTTTATTTTAACCTTTTAGTTAAACGCTCAACGATTCTAACGTTTTCGATAAAAGATTTCAATTATGAAATCTTTTCTCACCAAAGAGATTTCCTTATATAATTAATACGTTTTACACGTATTAGTGTATTTATTGAACGTATTTCATACGTTAAATCAAAAGTCAACAATTTTGACTTTTCTTAATAAACTTTTCAAATTATTAACATATTTGATATCTAATTTCAATATAAATCGATTTTCAATCGATTTCTTTTTATAAAACCCTAATTCTCGATTTTTCACGCAAATTGATAAACTTTATTAATATTTTACTTTAATATTAATTAACTTATTCATTTTACATCACTTTTCATTTCTAACGTTATTTAATATAACGTTTCGCCATAAACATAGTATACTATGTTTATAAAATCCCATAAATTCTTAATATGTCTAAAATAATTTCTAGACATATAATGTATTATTTTTCTTGATAAAAGGGATTTAAAACCCTTAATATTTATTCTAAAGCTCTCGGCCTTCTTCACTAAAATTCTCAAACATCTTTCAAAAATTCTTCTAAATTCACATAATGTTCCATATTATCATAGTATCAATAATATGTTTTAACATTAGCTATAGAAAATTGGACATCACCTATCCAATACTCAAAGCTCACGGTTTTCAACAAGAATTTCCCAATCATTTTCTAAAATTCTTATTAAATTACACAATACCTAATCATCATTCTATAACATAAATATAACATGATATTCAACATATACAATTCCTACATCAATGTACCAAATCCTTAGCTCTTGAAAATTTTCAAGAATATGAACATATATTTTCTTAAAAATCTAGTAAATTCACATGGCACTTAATTAAGGCCCTAGATCAATAATATGCTATCATATCACTTAAACATAATTTGTACACCAACATATAATTCCAATTAAGTTTCGATAATTCTCAAACAATTACAAACAATTCCTAAATATTTCCAAATAATTACTATAGTTTAACTATCATCATAGATCACTAATCTATCAACATATTGAACATCAATATTTTCGAACATCATGCTAAAATCATAGCATGCTTAGCTTATAATCAATTCATCATATTTGAAGCATATACACTATACTAAACATTATTAATGAACAACTATACTTGCTAGCATAATTATTTCTAATTTTTTTTTCTCATTAAGATCATAAGCACATAATTAAAAATCTAACGGTTAGAAAATTAAAATTCTAACGTATAGTCGAAGCTTGTTCGATTTCTAACCTCTTTATCGGTGTCGATTTGTTGTGTAAGGATTTAAATATCAAGGATTTGGGATTGGAAAAGAAGAACTCTCTTATTTTCTCTCTACAAGGCTCACGGCAGTTTAGTGTTTGTAAAAGAGGAATGGTATTTGTTTGATATACTTTATTACTTATGCAATAAAGCTAAAAGAATTAAACAAGTAATAACCTAAATTAATCCTATATCTCACCGTCCACACCAAAACACAAAGGCAAGCCTTTTTCTTTGTTTTACTTATTACTCTAGTAAAAAGCATCTCATCATCACTTAATACATTTAAATTTAAATAAAATGAAGTGTTACACTTAATGCTCCCAACTCCACTCACGGTACACACATACATTTGCAAGACCCTTTTTGTTGTGACTCATCAATATACTACATCATCACCTAGCCATAATAATTAACCATCACTTCACTAAATACATGAAACACAATCCCTTGCTCTTGTTCACAAAAGAGCCGTCGGCTTCCTCCATGTGCAAAGGGTGAGTTTTTAAGTTTTTCTTGTCTTATACTAATTCAATCATCTCAAGCATTAATTAAGTGGAAGCAAAGTCAAGAAAGTGTTCCAAAACTTCTTCTAACCTCAACTCTTCTCACTTTACACGGTCATGACTTATTCATGAGACATCCACTTGATTCTCTTGGTTTGTGTGTAATATATATATATCCTACTTTTGATATACCCATAACCGTCGATCATTACTTGTACAAGGAAGGAGTCTTTTAAATTCTTCTTTGTATTTTATAAGATACATATATGTCTACACATTACCAAATGTAATAATAATACATCATCAAAGAGTTGTAAGAAATCTTCTTACCTCTATTGTCAATATATGCGGCCATGACACCTACACAAGCCTTTCCACTTGGTCTCTTCATTTATTAACTTGATTAGTGTGAAAATAATTCACTGACTTACGTAAATATAAATCATGTTGGAAGATAGCAATTTTTGTTCATGATAATACTATCAGTGCAAAATGTTCACTGCACTTTGATCCTCAAATAGCTAACATTTGATTTCTCTTGCAATTAATAGATATATATATCATAATATATGTCTTAGATGATAAATTATATCATAGGAAAATTTATTAGTATCATTTCATGTGTGAAAACCCTAATTTTCGAATTAGGGTTTTCGAAAATTTCAAATTTGCTCAATAGTTAATCCTTAATGTTCTAGCATTATTTTAATGCTAAATAATACTCTAATTACATAAAATAATCATAGGAATTTAAATATTATAATTCCTTGATCATTAGACTCATTTTTCTATTCATCTCTAAACCTTGACGTTTGAAACGTCACAAAACGTTCATTATCGACTCATCTCAAAATGGGCGTAATAAAGTCGTAATCACTTTATTAAATCATTCCATTAATAATGGAATTTAATTCTAAGCTTCGTCACTTAGAAAATTTTATGAAATTTTAACTATCGATATTCAATCGACGTTAAAATATTACTGCCGAACACTTTATATATTTATATTCCTTAATTCACAATCCTTAGTGAATATAAAATAGGAATTCATTATCTCGTAATTAATCGAAATCATTATTCGATAAATTACTAATTCAATTATTTCGGCGAAACCTTAATTTACGAATTTAAATATCGTAATTAGGCATTTAATTCTTTGGGATATTACACATACATAATAGACCAAAAAACATAATCTTAATTTGAGAATATTAAACAACAATTGTTTAATTAGTTATTGGAAAAATGCGACGTATGTTATTTGATTTCATATGAATAATTATGCATAAAGTACACTAAAACGTGCACAAAATGCATATTACTAATGCACAAATAAAACAGACGGTACCAATATATAAAACATCTTCACTAACATGCATAAAATGTATCAGCCATCAAAAACATACTATTAACATGGTCAATTAGCTATCCTTTAATGTATAAATGTTGAACATTGGGTTGATAAAATCAGAAAGCATCTTTATCATGAATAACAAAGAATTGAAGACACGCACAACGATGACAACACACTTAAGGACACGATAATGACTGAAAAATATAATCTTAATTTGAGAATATTAAACAATAATTGTTGTATTACTATTGGGAAATACGTCATCTATTATTTGATATCATATCAAGAGGGTAATTATGCATAAAGAACGTTATAAGGCGCATAAAATACAATTAACTAATGAACAAATGCTACAAACAATACCATTATGTACTACATGTTCATTAACATGCATAAAATGTACCAATCATCCAAAAAAATACGTACTATTAACATGATCAATTAGTTATCATACACCGCACTCTACTAGACAAATGTACACGCTTTTATTTGGATAAATTATCATTTGAATCAACCTTTGAATTGTCCTTCGAACCTTCGCGTGTATATAAAATAAACCTAAACATAACTACAAAGTTGTCTTTTGATCGTTTTACCGTGTTTTTACGAGTCTCAAACCATACGCAGCCGCATAAGCATCGTAAAAAATCATCGCTCTCTTCCAATTGCAAAAATCCCTGCCAATTTTGGACTTAAGTACATCGTCACAATATGAAAAAACCCAATCATCGCACTGCATAACATCAAAATCATTGTCCACAATTGTATGCACATAAACATTTTTATAAATATCAGTTTCATCCATATGTATGTTATTAACATTACAGTGCATAACGTTCACAAATACATGCACATAAAGGACATTAATAAATAACAATAACACAATATTTATACATGTTATTAATATTACAGTGCATAACGTCCTCATAAGTAAATAAAATATTATGCATAACAACCAAATATCAATCTAACATTACTGAACACTTACAATATTATGCATATCCGATAAATTTGTTATGCATATCATGAGTAATATTACTGATCAATTGTTGATCACTTACATTATTATAAAACTTGACAGCGTGTGAACAAACTTGATGAAGCCATTAGCAAGTACAAAGTCATTTTACACATCCAAAGCATGTGATAAATAATATTATGCACACACATAAATGTTGTATTAAATTTAAAATATGAGAAATGGATGAAACAAAAGTATAACAATTATGCAAAATCCAGTTAATTTTATATAGCAAAGCAAGCCATTAACGAAACATGAAATAATTATAATAAAAGCTAGCGAACCACTAGAAGTAAACTTCAAAAAAAAATAAAAACAATATAAATTACGTTCTTATTCAAATATACTAGAAAAATGTATATTATAAATGTAACATGATAAACCAAACTGACTAATCCTTGGAAATGAAAAAAAAACTTCTTCAATATGAATTAGATGGATAGACGTATAAAAAGTCAAATAGAATGAATATGGCAAAAAAAAAAAAAACTACCGAAAATAACTCATAAATCCCAAGTTTGTAGGGATACTATATGTAACTTTAATGATGAATATTATCTTAATATCCTTATTATGCAAAACATTATCAAAAAACGTATGAAATCAAGATAAAATCCTAACCATTAGATACATTTACATCTATGTCCAAGATTAGTTCTCATTTCTCAAAAATATATGAGTTCTCATTTATCCATCCCCTATATATATATAAAGAGAGAGCTATAGTGTGAATGTGAGAATAAATATCCACCATTGATTACTTAAAAGGACGATCCAGATTATATGCATTTATCATTACCTGGATTGATGAGGGCACACAGTAACATTTCAAACCAATATGCAGAGGGTTAAAAACGTAAAATCAATAAAGTTACCCTTCTTAACACGTTGTGCTCCTCCTACAATTATGGCATATCTTCCGATTTCTATTCTATTTGCAGTTCTAATTTAAGAATTAAGACAAATACTTATTACTCATTGCAATTAATTATAATTTACAAATTTTGAACGTGCATTTGGATGGAATTCAAACGTGCATTTGTACAACTTAAATGTGCATTTCGACATGTTTTTTAAAAAATGTGCATTTAGGCAACTACGAATATGCATGTAGAAGTGAAATTTAATCATCTGATATTAAAATGCATTTTATTCTATAATACATAACAAAAATGTGCATATGCTAAAACTAGAAATCGAAAAACAACTAATCAATCAAACTAAAAGAAATCCCTACAAATCAGAAAATAATATCGTGCTAAAACCATATATTACCTTAATAACCTTTACAAAATAAAAAGTAATAAAACTCGTTTAATATTAATCCTAATCTAAACCGTCCACAAAATAAATCTAATGGATATTAATTGTTCTTATTTTTGTACTTAAGACATGTATGTATATGAACCAATTCATATATATATATATGAGGGCTAACGTAAAAACTGTTTTTATCGTGAGAATGTGGGAGCAAAAAAATTATGAATTTGCTGTGAAAGTTGATGAATTCGTCAGGAAAGTTACTGAATCCAAAAATAGATTTTTCGCCTCTCATGAGATTCGAACTCAGGTGAAAAATTTTGAATTTGTGGATTCAGTAACTTTCTCAGCGGATTCATCAACTTTTATAACGAATTTATTTAGTTCTTAATTTTTTAGGATAAAAATAGTTCTCATTTGAACCTAACTTTCTCTCTCTCTCTCTCTCTCATGCACACATACATATATATATATATAGGGGTTGGTTATGGTGAGAAAGCTCCTTAATGTATTTAAAATAAGAATAGTAGCACATCTTTCATATTTTGTAGAATCGAATTACTATATTGCACATATTAGTTTAGCACATATTTCATCCATTAAGTAGCACATATGCTAAATATATTAGTTTTGCACATCTTTCATTGCGGTAGCACAAGAAGAGTTATAGTGTTGCACAACAATCCGTGTAGCACACAAAACACAAAACCAGCAGAAAATTAAATCTCAACCATTGATATAGAAAATCAAGGCCCGATTCATTCCTATTTCCTACCAAATTATCCATTCCTACGATCCATCTCCTATATATATATATGAGATGGTTCGGAGGAAATGATAATTTGGTAGGAAATGAGAACGAATCTGGGCATTTGATTGCTAGATCAATGGTTGAAATTTAATTTCGATTATGCTACGCTTTTGTACTATACTGATTATCGTGCGACTAAAACCTTCTTGTGCTACGCCATGTTGAAATATGTGTTAAACTAATATATTTAGCATATGTGCTACGAAGAGATGAAATATGTGCTAAACCAACATGTGCAACATAGTAATTCGATCAGTTATACAAATATGAAAGATGTGTTACTATTCCTATGGTTGGGTTCCCGTAGTACCGGTCCCCGGATAGTATGTAGTACTCAATCTAGACCACACATTTTGAACACGTGGGCGCACCAAAATTTGACATGTGGCAACCTATTTTTCGCCGAGGGGCAAAATGGGACGCACTCAATGGGCGCTGGGTGCCCGTCCACTGGTGGGGTAGTCCGCGATGCGTTAGGGTCTCCATGGTGCCGAGTTTGGGTTGATGCACAACTAAACACGATAATGCATCTAATAACATGACAATGCATTTAAATGAACATTAAATCGCATCGCGCCAACCGGCGTTGAGTGCGAGTGCAAGCGCCGGGTGGGCTCGACGCTGGGTAAGGCGCCGGTGCACGCCGTTGGGTAGAGACGTTGGGTTGGAAGAGCCACAATAAAACAAAAAAATGCATATGAAATAACATAACACCGCATTTACTTGAACATAAAAATGCATCGCCCAACCGCGCTGGGTGAGAGCAAGGGAGCGCTGGGTGTGTTTCGTGCGAGAACGAACATACGTTGGGCGCGCCGAGCACGCTGGCGCGCTTGCACGCTGGCGCGAGAGCTCAATCACATGCATTATTCTCTTCAATCGCATGCATTTTTGTTCATTTCAATGCATTATCTGTTCAACTAAATGCATTGTTTGTTTTCGCAATCACATAACAAATCAAATTACTAATCTACCCTTAATGAAGCGAAAATTAGCGAAATTAAGCTTAAAAAGTCCGAAAAAATCTGAACTATAGGATCTATTAAATGAGTGGATGAGATTGAGTACTACATACTATCTGGGGCTTGGGTATTATATGATCTATCCTCTATATATATATATATATATATTTGGAGTGGTTATTGTGAAAACACCCCTTAAGAGTATAAAATAAGAACAATTTTAAACCATAGATCCAAAAAATCTACGAACCTGATTGCATTAAATAAATTAATGACAAACGAGTAGGAAAAATGTGATAGCAATGCTTTATTATAAAATTAGGGTTAAATAGGTATTTTAATTGAGCACTGTTATATTATACAATCAAATTCCCCACTATTCACGCTCCATTATGATTAATTGAATTTAATAGATATCCACGCTCAATTATTCATGCTCAAATACCCATTTCTATTCAAAACAAAAATTTGGGAATCCTAAATTCATGTTGAACCTCGAGAACTCGTCTGCTGTATATTTTCTCTCTGAAATCGCGATGACTAGCAAGAAAAGGGCTGCTAAAAATTTTGTTTATTTTAAGTCCCTCTCATATGCAATTTTTGTTCGAATGGAGAAACTTTCTTTGAATAATAGTGACGGTCGTTGAATCTTTGTCTGATCATTCATTATTTGTTTCATTTTGAACTTCAAAACATTTATTTTAGATGCATCCTAGGATTTTTTAGACTACACTTTGAGTTTTTGTTGAATTGGATCTTGTCATCGATGACTGTCCTTTTTGTACTTTAGATTTTTTGTTTGTTAGATCTAGTACATCCTATGATTCGCAAAATATGCTATTAGCGTATTGTCAAATATGTAATTTATTGATTATAAATGATCCCCTAATTTGAAGATGAAAATAGCAAGGATTGTAGGGGTTGATGTTGTTCGAATGATCCATGTTTGCCCCATTGGTAATAAACCCTTAATCTAAAAGATGCATGTATGAATTTTGTTTTTAACTTTCTGAATTGGTGAATTGTCTGGTTGAATTACAATAATAAGTAATTTTGAGCATTGTATAAATTATAGTAATAGAATTCATAATTGTGATTATTGTCCAATTGAAGTATTGTCTCGTCAATTATAAAAATAATGATTATTATTCGGTTGAGTTACAATAAATGTAATTATTGTATATATTTACATCATAGTTTTCGTGTATATGTAAGTGTGTCACGAATGATATGTAGTTGGTGTATGAATTTACTTACTAATTGTATGAATAAGTTGATCGAGCATCTGAATTGCGTTTGAAATGCTCATGAATATATAAATTAGATGAGGAATATGTTTAATAATTGTGTGAATCGTGAGTTTAATTATATGAATTCGCTCACTAATTCTTTGAATCACATCTAAAACTAGTAAGACCATCCTCATAATTTTGGATTGTAACTCATGAGAATTTAGTATGGCAAATTATATAAATGTATGTAGTGTAAATTCAATTATACTCTACTATTATAAATAATTGTTATTATGTGTTAGTTGGTTTATAATATTTTATCTCAATTATGCACGTCTATGTTTGTCAAATTCAGTAAGTAATTAAATGTGGACAATACTCTCATTTGATGTGGTACTTTAATGGAAATGTGTCATAATTAGATCATACATAATTATTTTTTTTTGAGTCATTATTTATAATATAAAATATGATAATCAATTTCTAAACAAGTTATATTCAAAATATTGCATTTGTATGCTATTAAGTATGAATGTGAAGATTTTGTTAATGATATGTGATAGGATACGGCCCAACTACCAGGCCCAAGCATCAGGCCCAATACAATTAAAACTGACATCAAGCTCGGCCCGGACAAGTTCGGCTATGAAGAATCTGAAGCGGTGGGAACGCAGAAGCTCAGCCATATCTTAAAGAATCCTAATTCGAAGGGATAGGATCTCGAATCCTAGTTAGAAGACTTGATTCGAGATCTAGGTCAATACATTGTGTATAAATAGAGGCTAGATTAGGCGGCATAGATTCATTCACTCTCTTTGTAATTGCTTCACACTCAATACACATATTCTCTCTCTTGCCCCGTGGACGTAGATCTTATTCATAGATCGAACCACGTAAATCTTTGGTGTTCTTGCGCATTTATTTCCCTTGCGAAATTAAGATCGATCACTGGCGCCGTCTGTGGGAAGCGAAATTTTGTGTTTTCGATCAACCACCGTTTACAAGGAAATAATCATGACCAGGTACACCAGAAGCCATGCATCCAGGACCGTCGCCGGCAATAACAACGCTGACGGCGAAAGGGAACGCCGAGCTCAACTCGGGAAGAGCCCAATCAGAGAGGAAACCCCCGAGGAGCATATCCAAAGTCTTGACGAGCACGGACACCCGTCTGCGGGAGGCGAGTTGCCATAGCGAAGGCAATCGTAGCAATAATCGAGGGAACCTCGGCTCCATAAGTAAACCTTGACGACGTTGTCGAGGATTTCGAGAAAAATAAGGAGAGTTTTCTCCGGTTCCTCGGTGAAACACGAGGTCGGCCACGTCTGAAGAACGGAACACCGCCTCATCTAGAGGCGAGGCATCACAACGAGAGGTCGGGGCCCAAACCGACCGCGCAAGAGCAAGCAACGGGAGAGGACGTCGTGATCACCGCTGCCGGCCAGTCGCCAACCATCCAATAACTCCGCCCGATCTCCGGGGACGCAGCAGCGCAGAAAAGGCATCGGGTCGTCGCGAAGTCGGTCCGAGTCACCTAAGCGAGTTCGATCGTCGAACTCCGTCCCGATCTCAGGACGGCCGATGGATACGGGAAGATAGCCACCCCGTTCTCAAATAGAATACTCAACACTTCTCTCCCGGATAAGTACCGGGTACCAAGCATCGCCCCCTACGACGGGCTGAGGGATCCACAGAACTTCCTCTCGCAGTTCCAATACAACATGATCAACCAAAAGCTCAGCTCGGTTCACATGTGTAAACTCTTCCCGGAGTTACTCGTCGACAACGCCCGCAGGTGGTTCGACAGTCTACCTACGGGAAGCATCGGCTCCTATCGCGACCTGATGGCTGCCTTCCACCGAAGGTTCTTCCAAAAGGCGGAATCAAAAACGTCGTCGGCACACCTCCTCACCATAAGGCAAAGCCGTAATGAGTCCATCAGCGACTTCATGACAAGGTTTAACAAGGAGTGCTTGAAGGTCGAAGACGTGAACGACCTGTTAGTCATCTCGGCCTTCCAAAACGGCATCTTGCCGGGGGCCTTATACCGAGAGATCGTCAAGTACGAGCCTCGTACTGCAACAGAGCTGTGGCGCATAGCCAACCGGTTCGCCAAAGCGGACGAGGCTGACAAGAGAAAGCGCGAAGCAGACAAGGCAGGACCTTCGGAAAGAGGAAGAAGAGACGAAGGAAGGGAAGATCGGAACCAAGGCCGGCGAAGCGCGCGGGCGATTACATCGTCCGATAAAGTCCGAGCTCGGTCCGCGCGGCCTCGAACGACCTCGGTACACCCCGTTGACGGCCGAGAGCGAAATCTCGCGACTCCACATGAACACATTCGAGAAGCCTCGACCGATGACGGGGAGGAAAGAGGTGCCGACCTATGGATAAATATTGCTCATTCCATGATGATTACGGGCACGACATCGAAGAGTGCAAAGAGCTCATGGGTGAAATAGAGATGCTAGTTCAGACGGATCCCTGAAGAAATACCGAGGGCAGGTCGCCAAGCCGACTGTGAGCCAAAAGACGAAAAAGGAGGAAGAGGGAAATTGTGCCCCTCACAAAAAACAAAGCGCAGACCGACGAAGAAGGAGATGACGAGCCCCAATATGACGGGTGATCTCCACAATTGACGGCTCCCCCGGTGAGTCACGAAGTCCTCCACAAGGCCGATGCCAAGTCTGAGACCCGGTAACCTACCAATAAGAGGTTCGAAAGGACGAGGCGATCACCTTCTCCGAAGACGACCCGTTCCGACGGTATTCCCGTCGAGGATGCATTGGTGATCCGGTAGTGGTCGCAAATAAGTTGGTGAAGCGTTTACATCGACATCGGCGGCGCCGGTGAGCATCCTTTTAAGGAATGCTTTGACAAGCTAGGAGTGGAAGACGTGCGCCTGCACAAGCCCCGCCGCCACTCCGAGCTTCGTCCCAGAAGAGACGCGCCCGTATGGAATAATCGAGCTACCCGTCACGGTGGAAAGCACCAACGACCTCGACAAAGGTGGTGCGGTTCTTAGTAGTGAAGGCCAACTCGCCGTATAACATCATACTAGGGCGAGATTGGCTGAACGTATGTAAGCGGTATGCTCAACGTACCACGGACGATAAAATACCCACCACGAGGGAATGCCGTGATCCGAGGTGATCGAAGCAAAGCCGCGAATGTATGCAAGTTGCCTTACGGTGCCGGGACCTCGGTCCAAAGACCCACGCATAGCAATGAAAGAAACCCAAGAGTTGGAGTCGGAAGTACATCGCCACCCCCGGCGGTCGGTGGAAGAGGTCGCATTGTACAAAGATGAGCCATTGAAGGTCGTCCGTGTTGGTTTCACCACGACACCGGCGAAGGATCGATCATCCAACTCCTAAGGGAATTCCGGACGTGTTGCTTGGTCTCCCTCGACATGACCGAGTCTCGCCGAGTATCATCACTCACCGCTCAACATTGACCCGAACATAAAGCCGCCTCGACAAAAGCAAAGAATCTTCGCGAGCGGAACCAAGTCATTCATGACGAGTGAACCGACTATTAAAAGCACGCATCTTGCTCGAGGTCAAATATCCGACCGGATAGCCAACCCGGTGATGGTGAAGAAAGGAGGAGGGATGGCGAATGTGTATCGACTACACCGACCTCAACAAGCATCGCCCAAAAGGATTGCTATCCCTTCCCAACATCGACAAGAAGGTCGACGCGTTGGTCGGGTACTGAAGTCTTCGATTTCTTGGACTTATACAAAGGGTATCACCAAGTCCCGATGGACGACGAAGACGCAGCCAAGACAAACCTTCATTACCGACTTGAGGTCTTCGCATATAAAAAGACGCCATTCGGCCTTAAAAATGCAGGGCTACCTATCAAAGGATGGTGGACAAAATATTTCAGCCCTACATAGGTCGGAATGTGGAGGTATACGTGAGCGACATCGTCGTCAAAAGCAAGGAAGAAGTCGCATGTGTGGTCCGACCTCCGGATCGCCCTCGGCCTTCTTCGAAAAATCAACCTAAAGTCAATCCCGAAATGCACGTTTGCAGTCCGGTCTGGAAAGTTCTTAGGGTGTTGGGTTTCACAAGAAGGGCTAAAAGCAAACCCGACCAAGGTCCAAACCATTTTGGAAATGAAGATGCGAAGACTATCCATGACGCACACAAGTCGACAGTGCATAGCCGCACTAAGCCGCTTCCTTTCAAAAGCCGCGGATAGCAGCCTACCCTTCTTCAAGGTACTCAAAAGCCCCGAAATTCTCATGGGACGAGGTGCACAGTCCGCCGAAGACCTCAAGAGCTACCTCGCCGAGCTTCCCACTCTATCCGTCCCGAAAGAGGAGAGGTCATTTCCTCTACCGCCGCCTCGGACGAATCCATAAGTCTGATCACAGTGCGAGAAGAAGGACGTCGGCTCCGGTGTATTTCATCACCGAGCACTAAAAGGCCCTAAACAGTATCACCGAGAAGCTTGCCTTAGCATTGGTAAATGCATGAGAGACTACGTCCGCATTTCCATGCACATCGCATACAAGTCCTCCTTGACTACCCACTTCAAGCAAGTATTGACGGCCAAGCATCGGGAGAATCGCGAAATGGGCAATCGAACTGGGCGAGCACGATATATCCTTCGCCCCGCCAGCCATCAAAGGTCGAAGCCTGGCGATTTCCTTGCGAGGCTAACCGTCGAAAAACCAAGCCCACCGAATCCGTGACGACGATGCCAAAGCCGAACCGTGGTTGAAACACCGAGTCTTGGCAACAACTCGTTAGCGACGGGCTTACGGAAACAGCAATGGAGCGGTATCTTACTCCTAGGCCCGACAACCAAGAATCGCCTACTCACTTCGGTTCACATTCAAAAATACGAACAACGAAGTGGAGTACGAGGCATCGATCGCAGGACTTCGCCTTGCTCAAAGTCTCCGGTCTGAGCCGTGCAAGTTCACAGCGATTCTCAAGTCGTCGAAAGCCAAATGTTGGGAAAATACGAGGCAAAAGCGGCGTAATGAAGAAGTATCTTGAAAAGCAAAAGCACATAACGGACTTTCTCACACTTCCAGATAGTTCGCATCCCAAGGGAGCAAAATAGCCGAGCTGACATCTTAAGTAAATTGGCCTCGTCATCAACGAACCCGCCAGTAGAGGAAGTCCAAAGGTGAGCATAAGCGATGCGAAGACGGAGCCGAGGTTAACATAGTCTCGGATGAAGAACCCAATTGGATGACTCCCATTCGAGAGTACTTGGAGAAGGGCGAACTGCCCCACGACAAGCTGGAGGCTAGGAGGATCCTGAACAAATCTCTGCGATATACAATTGAGCAGGGAGTCCTATACGTAAAGTCATATCTCCAACCTCTCTTAAGGTGCTTGGGGCCGAACCGAGCTAATTACGTTCACGAGAAATACACGAAGGTTCGTGCGGAAGCCACATCGGACCCCGAGCCTTGTCAAAGAAAGTCATGCGATGGGGATACTATTGGCCAACAATGTTCCAAGACTCAATGGACCTCGTAAAAAAGTGTCCGAAGTGTCAAATCCATGGGAACGTACCAAGGCTACCCCAGACCGACCTCACCTCCGTAATGAGCCCTTGGCCGTTTATGCAATGGGGATTGACATTGTGGGCCCTTTGTAAAGCACCGGGGCGGCTCAATTTCTAATTGTTGCGATCGACTACTTCACGAAGTGGGTAGAAGGCGAGCCCTCGGCGAAAATCACAAGCAAGAACGCCCTCAACTTCGTATGGAAGAACATAGTGTGTAACCGGCATCCCCCATATCCTCCTTTCTGATAACGGAACACAATTCACGGATAAGACATTCAAAGATTGGTGTCAAGAGCTTGGATCCAACAAAGTTCACCTCGGTGGCCCATCCTCAAGCAAATGGTCGGACCGGTTACCAACAGGACCATCGTAAAGGGTCTAAAACTTCGTCTCGACCGAGCTAAAGGCCTACGGGTGGAGAACCTACCACAGGTCTTATGGTCGTGCGAACAACACCTCGGACCTCAAACGGAGAAACACCATACAGTTTGGTGTATGGAACCGAAGCAGTGATCCCTGCAGAGATCGGAGTACCGAGTCCTCGTACCATTGACTTCTCTGCCGAAGCAAATGGAGAAAATCTGAGCTGATCTAGACCTACTCGAAGAAAAGAGACCTCGCCTACATCGAGGAAGCTCGGTACAAGCAACAAGTAGCTCGGTATTACAACCGGTGTGTTAAAACCCGACAATTCAAGTGGGCGACCTCGTACTCAGACATAATGAAGTCAAAGCAAAGCAGCGCAGCTCGGCAAGGTGGAAGCCACATGGGAAGGACCTTACCGGTCGACGAAGTCCTCGGCAAAGGGCCTATAAGCTCGCTCAATTGTGCGGTGAGCAATTACCCAACGCATGGCACATCATCCATCCAAGAAATATTATGCATAAGTGTCGAGGGTCGGGTCTTGTTCGGTCATATTTTAAAAGTCTGTTTAGAGTCCATCTTATTTGGTGGTCGCGTCATCTTTTATCAATAAAATCTTTATTTTTACGAGTTCTACTTGTCACTAATGCATAATTAATCTTAGCATTATTTACCCTCTACGGAGGACAAATTCCCTCGACGGAGGACAGTTACATTCGTTTAATACACATGTAAATCTAAGCGGCGCCTACATACGAGATCGACTACCTTCGTTTATTTTGAGCGTTCTCTCTATGTGAGCGAAGGGACCACCCTCCCGATGACCTCGGCAAAAAGCGAGAACCATTCCTACATACGAGATCGAGACTACCTTCGTTTATTTGAAGCGTTCTCTCTATGTAGCGAGGGGACCACCCTCCGATGACCTCGGCAAAAAACAGGAACCATTCCTACATACGAGATCAGACTACCTTCGTTTATTTTCGAAGCGTTCTCTCTATGTAGACGAAGGGGACCACCCCTCCCGACGACCTCGGCAAAAAACAGGAACCATTCCTACATACGAGATCAGACTACCTTCGTGTATTTTCGAAGCGTTCTCTCTATGTAGACGAAGGGGACCACCCCTCCCGACGACCTCGGCAAAAAACAGGAACCATTCCTACGTACGAGAACGATTTCTTTCAAAGCGGAATTCTCTACGAGGACGAACTACTTTGGCATATTACTCTTGTTCAAAGTCAACAAAAACCATTCTTATTAAATAGAAGATATACAGGTTACATTTTACATTTCACGAGGACGGAGCGGATCGGGAAAAGCTGAGCCAATCCCTAGAAAAATCGGAATTCAGCAGCTCATCTATGCTAATCCTACCTCTACCTCGTCCTCGGTCTATATTACGGGCCCGCCCAGAGCGACCTCGGTCACTTGACGATGCAGCTCTGCGAGCTCGGCCTCGGCCACTTGATGACGCCCGGTCTCGACGCATGGAGGGTCCACGACGTTCAAGAGCAATAGCACGCCTCTCTTGTCGCGCCACTCGGATCGTCATAATGTGGTTCATTTATTCTAGGCGAGAAGCTCCGGCGAAGAAGAGGCCTCTGCGTCCCGTCAAGTATATCGTCGAGTTGTGGTTGTCGGCGATAACGGTTTTGTATATGCTCGAGCCTTTTCAATTCAACAGATTGCTCGAGTGAATTGCGAAGAGGTCGGCCATATTCGCGCTTATACCTCGAACAGCGGGCAGCGGCCTCGACAACCTTGGCTTCTACTTCCGGATCGTCATCCCACCATTTCGTGGATAACCTCCTCGTACTCGGCATGCTCCTCGGCTATCACCTGCCTTCTCCTTGGCGACCTCGAGCGCCTCCTCCAATTCAAAAGGCGAGCACGGGCTCGTCACGGCTCTCTGGCGGCTCTATGTGACATCGACTCCGCAGCGTGACCGAGCTGCCCCTTTATATGGAGGAGTTAGGCCTCTTTCAACTCAAGAGCTCATGACGGGTCTTTGATTTGATTCAACCAGGAGAAGCATCAAACATTTCGTGAGACAATGAATAAAAAAAAAAAGATAAGTTTCTTGACATAAACTTGTAATTTTATTAACATGCCCTTAGCGAAAAATTGTTGTACATTTACATTCAAAAAAAAAATGCAGGATCAACCGACCCTCCGGAAGCTTGACCATGTCGGCGTTCGCGCCTCCGAGCTGGGCGGCCTCGACCTCGGCCTCTTGGGAACTACCGAGTCTCGACGCCTTGAAGCATCGGTAGTCTCCCGACCCCTTTGCATGATCAGCCAATAAAGCCTCGGTCGGGGATCGATCCACACGGACGGCGCGCAGCACGCACTCCATGGACAAAAGAACGGAGGAGGAGGCAAGGCTGCGCAGCAGGAAGCTCCTTGAGCCGCACGAGCACATCAAAGTAGGCCGTCTCGGGCAAAGCATCCTCGGTCTCCTCGTACCCATACTTGGCTTTGTCCAGACTGGGTAGTCCTCGGCGACCTCTTGATTGCGTCAGGGCCGAGCGGCTTGTTACACATCGCCAGCGTCCGAGACCATCCCGAGAAGCCCGCCGACAGAATGGCCTCTCATGGCGCTGCGTTCTCCACGAGCTCGCCATGTCCGCCCGACGGCGAACTGTTCCACCTCGGCCTTCATCGAGGCAACCTCGGCCCTCGCCGCCTCGGCTCTTCGCCTCCTCGCCCACACCGCCTCCGCCGACAGCCCTAGCCGCCGCCTCAATTCTTTGCCGCGTCCGCCGCTTTGTTTGAGGTCCGGATCTTAGCTTGACCTCGGACATTTCTTGAGCAAGGAGGGTATTCGACTCCTCCACCTCCCGAGCATACCGGGCCACCCCGTCAAACTGCGACACGGCGCCCTTCAAGTAATCCGATATAAGATCGGATACTCTTGACACCTCGGCCGCCACGTCCGCGACCCCCTATACAAAATATACATCAGGTCGAGGAAGAACACAATTTGATTACTACTTGCACAAAGTATAAGGACGGTACAAACCTCGGGAAAGAGATTTAGGCGGCTTGGGCAACCGATCTCGCACTCGACCTCGGCGAAGAACCGAGGACTCAGGGACTTCATCCTTCCGCCTCTTCAAGCGCTTCAGTGGCTGCGGCGAAGGGGATCTCGAAGGCCCCATAGTCATTTCGGGCATGGCCTCGAAATCCTTCAGTCGGAGACCTCGGCTCGGCCACCAAGATCGGTTCGACCCGGAGATCGGCTCCTTCCTTTTCTTCTTCCTTTCCTTGACGGTTCACTTCAAGGAAACACATGGGTCGGCATCAATCGTAACTCATGAAATAAAGAAAGAAAAGAGGAGAAGAGGCCTCACCCTTCACCGACTCCACCCCGGAGGTAGGATCATAAGGGCTAAGCCCGCCTCGCAAGCTCGGCCTCGGGAAGACCTCGTCAACAAGGCCAATTTTGTCCAGCGCCTCCTCCAAGTCACGAAGCCCTTGTCGACATACACATCGGCGATCTTATCGGATCGCCATGGGAACTCATATGTCCTCAAGCCGACGGAAGAAGAACTTCTTACGCCAGCTTGAGATCTTTGATTTAATCTTGGCTTTGAAGTTCCTACGGGGTGATAGATAATACCACCCGAACCGCCTTCAATTGCAAAAAGAAGGACGAGCCCCAAGGTAAAGGAAAATTATGCCTATAGGCATAGACACCTAGGCGGTCGTATGCGGAATGAGTTCGTGAGAGTTAGGCGAGATAGGCGAACATCTCTTGGAACTCAACATATACATAAGGGTAAGGAAGGCGAAGACCAGCTTTAAGGGCGTCCTCGTACACTGACAACAAAACCATCCGGAGGCACAAGCCCTATCCTCCTGGACGAGGGCAACTAGCTCAATACTAGAGGAATATTATATTGAAAACATATATCCCTAATGTCGAAATACTTAGAATTGAAGAAAAAGAAGACTTTGCCGCAATCCCCACGGAGAAACGCAGAACTACACTCGACAAGAGGCATATGGACACGGGTAAAACAGGCAAAGACACTAAATCGACGGGAAGCAGACACGATTTGGCGCTCGGGCGACTCATTAGGAGAAGAGAAGCCATTACTTACTATTGTTTATCGATGAACAAAGCGAGAAGCTTCAAATCGTCAATGGCGCGGAATAAAATGTTTCTCGCAGAAGGCAGAGGGTTTTTTGAAAATCAGAGAAATGAAGAAGGCAAGTGATAAGAGATATTGCGTATCAAGGAAGACATTCCCCTAATATGCACTTTATCGGGAATCCAACCGTTGCCATTTAATGCGCATTAAATGCGTATCCCGCGTCCAGTACTCAGCAACGGCAGAAAATCCCGTCTTCGTCCTCGGCCTAACACCTCGACAGGCGAAGCCATTCACAAGACCTCGGTTTAACGCCTCGTCGGGTGAAGCCAGTATGAAGACCTCGGCCTAACGCCTCGTCAGGTGAAGCCAGTATGAAGACCTTGGCCTAACGCCTCGTCAGGTGAAGCCAGTAAGAAGACCTCGGCCTAACGCCTCGTCAGGTGAAGCCAGTAAGAAGACCTCGGCCTAACGCCTCGTCAGGTGAAGCCAGTAAGAAGACCTCGGCCTAACGCCTCGTCAGGTGAAGCCGTATGAAGACTTCGACCAACGCCCGTCGGTGAAGCCGAAGAAGACCTCGACCTAGCGCCCGTCGGGAAGCCGAGAAGACCTCGGCCTAACACCTCGTCAGGTGAAGCCAGTAAGAAGACCTTCACCTGACGAGGCGTCAGGTGAAGCCAGCCAGAAGACCTCGGCAGACACATCTGCGCGCACAAACCCCGCTTCGTCACAACAACCCCCAATCCATCATGACCTCGTTTTCTGCGTCTTTTTTGGGGGGGGTTGTGATAGGATACGGCCCAACTACCAGGCCCAAGCATCAGGCCCAATACAATTAAAACTGACATCAAGCTCGGCCTGGACAAGTTCGGCCTATGAAGAATCCTGAAGCCAGTGGGAACGCAGAAAGCTCAGCCATATCTTAAAGAATCCTAATTCAAGAAGGGATAGGATCTCGAATCCTAGTTAGAGAAGACTTCGGATTCGAGATCTAGGTCAATACATTGTGTATAAATAGAGGCTAGATTAGACGGCATAGATTCATTCACTCTCTTTGTAATTGCTTCTTACACTCTCAATACACATATTCTCTCTCTTGCCCCGTGGACGTAGATCTTATTCATAGATCGAACCACGTAAATCTTTGGTGTTCTTGCGCATTTATTTCCCTTGCGAAATTAAGATCGATCAATATGTTAATTTTGCGACAAGCAGACTATCAAGGCACTTACGTTAAATGAATTTGTTATTTTGGCTTTTGATTTGAAGTACCAAATCTCCTCTCCCCGCATTATTGTGCGGCTATGCTTGCTTCGAAGCACAACAATGTGAAATATCACGTCACTATGAGTTCAAATTCTTACTATAGGAAACTCATATGTCAACATTGATGCAACACTACTATGTTGACAATTATGAGCAGAGAAGATGCATGAATAAGATACAATCTAGTTAATTTAGAACGAGATGTTCAAGTAATTGCATATGTTTTTTTTATTTCTTTTAAAAATTCCACCACAAAACTGTAAATAATGTGTTGCTTCCTTAAGTTGTTTGATATATTTGTTGGATTTATGCAATTTTTAGTTTGGATTCACACCATATGCTTATCCAATTCATACATCTACAGTATACATAGGAAAAAATTAAAATACACATGTTACCTTATCGGTAATATATATGTGAAATATAAATTTTGAATTTAATACTAAATGTTCGAGTAATTTCATATTTTTTATTTGCTCGAGTTTGATCCACAACAGAATTATAAAATATTGTGTTGTTTCTTTAAGTTGTCTTGTACAGTACATTAATGAATTCATACAATCTCAGCACGGATGCAGACCATGTGTATATACAATTTACACTTCTACATTCAAACTTATACAATGACAGACATGTAGTTAAATAAAAAAAAATACAATAACTCCGTCACATACAAGTTCATCAAATAATTTTGGTAAAAAAGAAACAAAAACAAAAAGACAATATATTGTGCTAACACAACTAATCGGGTCTTAAATCACTCTCCTCCTCAACAACTTTGCCACAATTGCGAGAGTCGTGATGCACCAATCGTTTGCATTTTTTGCATCTCCATCTTGGTTTGTCCGTATCAGGTATAGCCTACAATAACATTTTTCACATCATCGACAACATCATCCAATGTGTATGTAATAAAAAATAGAATAAAAATTCCATTAGGTATGACATGCATTAACCATGTTGTAATAGTAACTAATAAACCACTACAAATATTTGATTCTAGTCCACCTCCAAAATAATATAAAATTGTATAAAAAATCGTTTCTACAACAAGCACATAACTAACAAAGTGAGTTCGTACATAATTTAAAAGTGATTCATCATGTGTTAAGCATACAGACGTCGATTACATTACAAAACAATCAAATAAAAAAAATTATGGCTACTAACATGAACAAAACAAAGAAAAAATATGATAGATTAAAGTCAAACTAAAATAAAAACGTCATCTGAATTCTCCATTAGTATTCGAGAAGTGATCTTGATGTATTCTCAAAATGAAAACAAATTTTATAAATGGCATTATTATAGAAAATAATATATAACTAATCCATCATAATCATGTTGTGAATAATATCCATACTCTATTATTATATCAGCAATTAGAATTCATATAATCACGTATTAATGTAATAACCCGCAGTTTAAAAAGCCTAATTATGGTTTTAAAATCCGTAAAATAGAATTTCGCTGTGAAATCAAATCAGCCTGAGATCGAATATGAATTCGATCTATCTTATAAAGGAATGAATTCCTGTTATAAATTCACTGAAAATCGTGAATTTAAGAATCAAAGTCTATAACGTTTATCAGCAATATATTTTTAACGTCGGCTGAGAATCGAGAGTCGAAATTTCATAAAATTTTCTAAGCAATCAAGCTTAGAATTTTATTCCTTTATTAATGATTTATATTAGTAAAGTGATTACAAAATTATTACGACCATTTCGAAGATGAGTCGATACGTAACGTTTTGAGACGTTTTCAAACGTTAACGTTTTGAAATAAAACGAAAGATGGTTTTATCGACCTATAAATTATAGGAATTAATTTCCTATGATTAATAAATGATATTACAGTATTATTAAGCATTTAAATAATGCTTGAACATTAGAATTTATAAAAATCACAACCTAGTTTTCGAAAAACCCTAAATTCTCGAAAACTAGTGTTTTCATCATGCAATAACATCTTTTAATTATCCTATGATATTAATTATCATCTAATACATATACTATGATGTATACATCTATGTTTAGCATGAAATAAAAATTTTACACATTAATTGGCCTAATGGCCGAGAGATATATATATGTGTGTACAAATTTAAATTGTGTCATTTCTCCACTCATACATGTATATCTCTATAATTCAGATTTTATACTTTGAGTCTCCCACTAAATACATATACTTTAGCTATTTTCAAGATATCTTGTGTAAGGCACTAATGATTGGGAACCCATTAGTGAATAAATTAGTAATAAAAGGTGAAGAGTCTCTTATGTGTATTGGGGAGGGGTGGCCGAGAATGGGGTGAGTATAGGGGGGGATTACCTCAGTTTTTTTCATTATTCACTTACACACAAACACCCCAACACTCCAAACATATTATCTCTCTCCAAACCTCTCATCTCTCTCAAGAACACTCTCTTCTCCCCTTTTTTCGCACACGAGAGAGCTTCCCTCTCCCATAGCCAAGCTTAAATTTTCTTCTCTTCTTCCATATCAAGTGTAAAACCTTGAACATTATTCCATTAATCCATATATCCAAGGTAGGAATCGAAACAAAGGCTTGGTTGTTCTTGAATCTTTGAAAAGTTTTCGAAAAGGTGTATGGTTCTTGCATGTGTTCTTGATGAACTTTGTTGGTGATACTTGGCTATTGCATGTGTATAAATGATAAGAAAAAGGTTTAGGTATGTGTTCTTGTTCTTAAAAATGTATTGCATGTGAGATTTTAGTTCAAAATCTTTTGAAACTATGAGTATATTATGTTCTAAGGATGTATAACATGCTATTTTAAAGCTTGGTTCATATTTTAAAAATTTATGTGAACATGTATGAGAAATGTTTGAAATAGCCGAGAGCCTTGAGAAATTATTTGGACTTGAATCTATGATCTATGATGTTATATGTATCTATAGTATGTAATACCCCGTCTTTTTAAGCTTCTGTTTTGCATGGCACGTTTTTCGAGAAAAGGTCAAAAGGTTGACTTTTTGTTTCGGTGATGCGACCGTCACGAAACCTCAGGCGTTGTGAAGAGTGTCTTATGACGAATTCATAGACACTAAGTATGCAGGTTTTCGACCAAGGTTTGGCACTCCGGGGAAGTTATCGAAAAACCGGACTTTTCATGGATCTTTTAAAAGTATATCTTGTTTATAGTCATTGTGTCCGGTATTTTATTTCGTGTCCATGGGTATCAAGTTTGCTAAATTTGGAGTCCGTTTGCAAAAGTTGCGTCGGTTTTTGCGTTTTCGAAAAAGGGCCGCTTGCATGAGCATATGCTTGTGACTCGCTTTTTTCCTATAAATAGGAGGCTAGGGCCTTCATTTTCAACATTCATTTCCTTCGCCTCTCTGTGTTTACGGAAGAGCCGAGCAGCTCAGTGCTGCTGAGCGGAGCTGGAGGAGTGGGGATCGAGCGGGAGGCTCGGTGGCGGCGCCATTGCGGCGCCGAGCCACCACCGCCGATCAACCACCCCCGCAGCCCGTTTTCTGTTTTGTCCTTTTCTTGTTTTGATTCCGCCTTTTAGTAGATCGTATAGCATAGAACTCGGGATTCTAAAGGGGACGGCGAGAAACGGACGGAGGCTAGCCATTTCGGCCAAACCGCCGCCGCCCATTACACGCCGTCGTGGGGCATTGGCGCGTTTGGTGGCGACGGCCACCTTTTGCTACGGATCCTTTAGGTTTTGAGTTCCGGCTATGCATTCTACTAAAGTACCGATTCGTTTTTCGCTGCGTTTACGCATGTCGGGATGTTTTCCGTTGCTTCGAGTTTTCTAAAGGAAGACATGCCCGGTTATCCATTTTCAACGCCGTTTGTCATTCCATGTTCGTCGTTATGCATATTGCTTATGTTTCCATTTTCATGCATCGATTTTGGATGGTTTATCCTAGATCCGAGGATAGGCATCGATTTTGAAGCTTCTTGTTTGCTAAGATTTGAGTCAACTTGCATGCATGCATATTTTGAAAGTACCCTATTATAGGTCTTGATGCCTCGAATATATTTTCCTTCCGCATCGAGTTGATTTGAAAACCGGAGAGTGCCAAATGTGGGTTCGTGAAAGTCGAAAACCCTAATTTTGCTACGATCGTCGTTTGGATCACGTTGTTGCTTTGCTTTGTGGGAAGTGACCCCAAAAGTTGTTCCGTCTTGTTACCGGTACCTACCAAAGTCGATCGGTGAAGTCATCGATCCGTAGATATCTCTCGGTTGGCGTTTTCGTCTGCTCGAGTTGGGTTATATATGCTTATTTTGAGTTATTTACTACGATATTTCAAAATAAAACATGTGCGTAAAATGTTTTTGTGAAATTATTATCGTTCTCCGATCCAAGATATGGTTCTATCATGGTTGTGCACGGATCTCTATTCGGTGGGTTGATCACCATCTTGAGTATTGATCACAAGGGATAGACCCCGAACACGTGGTTATGGTTACGAAGGATAGACCCTAAGTCCACACGGAAAAGGTAATGAGGTGGTTATGGTTACGATGGGATTTGACCCACAAGTCCACACCGAGTTAGGCAACCGGATACGTTCCGGCGTGGGCATCGGATATGTTCGGGCGAATAGATGTCATGTGATGGGTGGCGGGATACGTTCGAGCCGTGGTTCATGGTTCTATGATGGGAGTAACGGAATAACGGATCGGTATCGAAAATGAAAAATCTATTTTTGCTTACTTAGAAGTGGATTTACGTTTTAAAACCTTCTAAGGTAAGTGCTCTAAACACGACCTCATGATTCTTTTGATTTATGATAAAACCCGGTGAAAGCGCTAGTGCTCACCCCAAACTCTTTTCAAATCTTTTCACGAGATGGAGGAGAATTTGGACGGGCGACGAGGGGGTGGCTCATGGTTCTTCATGCTATGCTTCCGCGATGTTGTGTTATATCGTACTACGATATTGATGTATTCTTGTCCCTTATTTGCTTTCTGATTGGGAACAAGATTTGTTATGTTATTCTGCTGTGAGTCTCGATACGAGCATGCTATGTGGTTGACCGGTCTAGTTGACAGGATGTAATGCTATTTTGCTTTCTTGCATTACTTATAATAAATCAAGATCACGTCTATTGAAGTTATGATATCGATATTATTCTGTTGGTGGATTGTTTGTGCACCCCTCCCCTTCAGGATATGTCCTAGTTATAGAGGAGATGCTGCCCGATTTCATGGTCACATCTTCTTATCATGTATGTCATATGTACCCCCTTCTTCCCCGCTTAACCCCCACCCTAATCACACCCGGCATCCGTGCCTTCCCTCGGAATTGGGGCGTGATACTTAATCGCAGCGCTTTTACGCTTTGGGTATGTGTCTATATTGTTTGATATCAAAGCAGTTTGTTTGCTTTATATCATGTACGTTCTTGAAATTGAGTGTTTAGAACTTGTTCTTCTAAACTGTTTATCAGGTACAGCTACCCTCAGCTCACCGTCAGTCCACCTCCTTTAAAAAGGGGATGAGGTATGTGTTTATTTGCTGATGCTTTATGTGGCTACGTGATGCTTGATGTGATCTTGGTTTCATGTGTTTTGGCCTGGTAAGAGTTTACGTGATGTAAAAGTGATGTGAACGAGATGTGGATGAATGGTGATGTGGATGTGGAAGTGATTGTTGATGGAACAAAAAGGGCCTGTGTGGCCGTGATGTGAAAAATTGTTTATATGATATGATGTGATTAATGTGATCACGTATGGTTGATGTAAGTCTATGTGTTTACATAGCAATATGTTGTTGATTGAAAATCTTGTTTATTTTGATAAACGAGTGCTTGTAAGTGAATCCTGTATTTGCTTACGTGATTATTATGATAAATATCGATATTGATATGGATATGTGTTGAAATGAACATGTGTATGAGACATGATTACCCGGATATTTGGGATGGTAAAGGAAGCGTGAATATTTGTTGTTGTTTTATGGTGAACTAACATGTAGGTTTATGGATATTCATGGCGGCATAACGTTGGTTGAGATCTCACGAGAATGGATGAGCATATCCGTAAATTCGTGGAATGTACCGGAATATTCATGAGCCATTGGGAGTATTTACGGGAAGATTTGTTGGGTTATGGAGAAAGGTTCGAGGCAGGTGGGAAAGTGTCGAATCGAGGCCTACTATCGGATGACCGAAAAGCTACCGACAGGTTGGCAACCGTGGGCGAAAAGCAAGGACATGTGTTGTTCGAGGCGGGATCCTATCACGAGGCACCTTACCTTGGACTTTACGGGTTCCACGCCGAGTATGGAGACGGTGGATGGACCACCGAGGTATACCATCGAGGAGGATGTGGTTGCGAGACACCCTCGAGGACCGATCCGAGATCGATGATAGGGATGATGTTCCCAAGAGCCATTAGGAGAACAACCATCAATCGAGCGATCGCCATGCATCGAGATACACCGCCACTACACCTCCATCGACGATCCTTACCTTCCGGAGGACCCGAACGACTTTGAGGCGGAACTTCCGGGCGAGAGATATTGTCCGTCCGGCGATGGCGGCGAGAAGCCTGAATCGAATCTTCATGCCACCAAACCGTATCGGTGGCATCCGAGAAGGCGACTACGAGGAAGAAGAGGAGGACCCGATGAGCGAGGAGGATAGTGAGGATTTGGAGGACCGATGATCCAGATAGCCGATGACTCCGATGGTCGGGCACATTGAGGAAGGGCAAGCGCCGCAGAGCGGGGACTCGCACAACTTTCACCGATACTTTGGCAATCGTATACGGCTTGGATGGGATCATACCCACGAGGCTTGCTTCCATGCGGATCGCTTTTACGGCGGCCAATTGAAGCCCCGATTGGAAGGAAAGAAGATGAGGAAAGGCGAGAATGGAACTGCCAGGACGGCGGGGAGTAGTGGATGGATATGGAGGATGAGGATCTAGGTAGTCGGTGTGTCTGATGTGATCGCAGAATCGCTAGAAGCATGGACAGAGCGGCATCTTTTAGCGACAAAGGACCGGTCGATTCTTTTGCTCACATCGACCTTTTGATGACATACCTTGATCTTGTATTTTGACATCCTTCATGGACACCGAATATTCTTGATACTAACGCCGCCTATGGCGGGATGTTTATGTTTGATGCTTATATGTGATATGAGCTATGCCATGATGATATATGACCTATGTGATGTGTGATGATAATGTTATGTGAAAGGCATAACGATGATATCTTGACATGATTGCATGATTATATGTGATCGTGCGTGATATGTGGTATATGTGATGATATGTGCTATGGGTGATGATATATGTTATGCGATGATACCCGGTTATCTATGCGGCGTTTCTTAATGTTTCAAACGCCGACGTAATGCCGAGAACAAGGAATCAAAGGAACAATAACGTGGAAGAAATGCAGAACCACCTTTGGTTCGGTGGCATGCGATCGAGTTTTTTTCGCAGAGAATCCCCTACGTTCGACGGTCTCGGCGAACCGATCGACGCCGAGAATCGGATACGATCCACCGAAAGGATCTTCGAATACATCGGTGCGAAGAAGCGTAAAAGCTGAATTGCGCAATCTTTCGCCTAACCGATGAGGTCGATTTACGGTGGGAATCCGTGAGGAGGACCCTAACACCGTGACGATGGGCAAGGTATACGTGGGAAGATTTCAAGGAAGAACTCATGGAAAAATGCGTGCACGGCGTTTCTGACGAGAGAAAAGCAAAACGAGTTACGGAATCTTCGTCGAGGAAGAAGGATGGTCACCGAGTACGATCGCCGCTTCAATCGTATGTCACGTTATGCTACGTGCACTGGTTGGCACCGAGGTCGCCAGGCGCATGTGTTCGAGAGAGGACTCGGGCCGAGATCGAATTTCGCTCGTCGATTAGGGAGATCGGACGTATGCGCAGTCCTTGAACCGGGCATTAAACATTGAGTCAATGTTGCCCCAGGAGAGAACAATGCCACCCGGACAGCCATCTGACGGAGGAAGAGGTAAGAGGAAATGGGAAGATCGAGGGAAAGGCAATCGGTGTTCCAAGGGAACTAGAGCGGTCCAGTGATTCCAAGGAATCAAGGCATTCAAGTGAGAGAAAGGCAACCTTGGGAAGAAATTTCCAACCCATGCGGCGGTGGAAAAACCTTGGTGCGAAATGCCAAAGGAATCATTTCGGCGAAGCGTGCAGGTAGCACCGAGTGTTATCATTGTAAGAAGTCTGGACATTACGCCCGAGATTGTCCGTTAGGAGGGCCAGCAGTGCAGCCGCCAGTAAGGCAACATCCAGCTCCGCAGAGGCAGAATCATGCTCCGCCGAGGACAAACAACGGAGCAGGAGGTCACCCTAGGCCAGCAAACCAAAGACCACCGCAGCAAGCAAGGGTGTACGCCTTGAATCAGCAGCAGGCAGCTCAAGCTCCCGGAAATCTTGCAGGTATAATCCATATGAGTGATATACCCGTTTTCGCTTTGTTTGATACAGGAGCCTCACATTCTTTCGTTTGAAAATCACGTGTGAGAGGTTGGGTTTGGTACCCAAGGAATCACAGTACCACGAAATTAGCATCCCGTCGAAGTGCTAAAAGCAAAGAGATTTGCCGAACCGTGAAGTAGAAATCTGTGAGCAGAAGGTCCTTGTCAATTTGCATGTCATCGGAATGGAAGATTTCGATGTCATCTTTGGCATGGATTGGTTGGAAAAGCACATGGCAACTATACGTTGTCTCGAGAGAGAAGTTGCTTTTCGAATAGCCGAAGGAGTGGAAGTTTGTTTCCACGGCATAAGGATGGGTGTTTGCGTGCCAATGATCTCAGCACTGAAGGCAGTGAGGATGATCAGGAAGGGAAGCTGTCAAACTTTCTTGGTAAGTTTGACAGGGCACGATGAACAGCGCAAGCAGTTGCAAGAGGAGCCAGTGGTGTGTGAATATCCGGACGTGTTTCCCGAGGACTTGCCAGGTTTACCGCCTGATAGACAAGTGGAATTCACTATTGATTTGGAACCAGGAGCAGCACCAGTATCAAAGGCACCATACAGAATGGCACCTAAAGAATTGCAAGAACTGAAAGCG
This sequence comes from Salvia rosmarinus, assembly GCA_036937905.1. Lineage (NCBI taxonomy): Eukaryota > Viridiplantae > Streptophyta > Magnoliopsida > Lamiales > Lamiaceae > Salvia > Salvia rosmarinus. The sequence continues at coordinate 21,229,892 of CM072818.1, read as the reverse complement.
CAGTTGCAGGAGCTGTTGGATCTAGGTTTTATCCGACCTAGCGTGTCGCCGTGGGGAGCGCCACGTTCGTCAAGAAGAAGGATGGGTCGATGTGGATGTGCATTGACTACGGAGAGTGAATAAGTCGACAATCAAAACAGATATCCTCTTCCAAGGATCGACGATCTTTTGACCAGCCTCGAGGAGCGAGTGTCTTCTCTAAGATCGATTTGAGGTCGCTACCATCACCAAGATCGGGAAGGAGGGCGTTGCAAAGACCGCTGCGTTCGGGACGAGGTATGGGCACTACGAGTTCATCGTGATGCCGCTTGGTTTGACCAATGCGCCAAATATTTTCATGGATCGATGAATCGAGTTTTCCATCGATGTCCGGATAGTTTCGTCTTGGTTTTTATCGATGATATTCTCGCTCATTCGAAGAATGCGAGTTGCATAGAGAACACCTCCGTCACCGTTTGGAAGCGTTACGAGCGAGAGGTTGTATGCCAAGTATAGCAAGTGCGAGTTTTGGCTAAGAAGTGATGTTCCTTGGACACATCGTGTCCGCAGAAGGAATCAAAGTCGACCAGTGAAGGTTGAAGCGATGTAAATGCGGAAGGTTCCGACTAATGCCAATGAGGTTCAAGCTTTCTAGGCTTGGCGGATATTATAGACGCGTTTCATCGAAGGGTTTCGAAGTTGGCAAGGCCGATGGCGCAATGTACTCGAGAAAGGAATCAAGTTTTCATGGTCCAAGCTTGTGAAACAAGTTTTGGGAGTTAAAGAAGAAGCTAACAACCGCTCCGGTGTTAGCCGTGCGGAAGGGAACGATGGGTTTGTGGTCTACACCGATGCATCCAAACTTGGTTTGGGTTGCGTTCTCATGCAGAACGGGAAGGTTATAGCTTACGCGTCTCGTCAGTTGAAACCGCACGAGTTGAGCTACCCAACTCACGATCTGGAGTTAGCGGCGATCGCTCATGCGTTGAAGATTTGGAGCCTATCTCTATGGAGTTAAGTGTGAAATCTTCACGGATCACAAGAGCCTCAAGTACTTCTTTGAACAAAAAGAGCTGAACATGAGGCAAAGGAGATGGCTAGAGTTGGTGAAGGATTATGATTGCTCTATCAGTTATCACCCGGGAAAAGCCAATGTCGTAGCAGATGCCCTTAGTCGCAAGTCGAGAGCGAAGTTGGGATATCTTCTTACGCGAGAGAAAGAGCTTATTCGAGATTTCGAGAAGCTCAGCCTGGAAGTGATTCACCCGCCGGAATCAGTGCAAGGATTCATCGCAGCTTTCACAACCGAACCGAACACGAGAGAAGCCATCGTGAGTCTTGTGAGGAGGCGAATTCTGGAAAAGATGCGTTTGAAAGCAAGGCTAGAAGATAGCAAGGGTTTCCACGAGCGAAGGATAACGCTACTATTCCGAGGAAGGTTATGTGTGCCACTCAATAGGGAATTGAGAGATAAAATCATGAGTGAAGCTCATGAGGCACCGTATCTGACTCATCCAGAAGCACCAAAATGTCTGAGAGACCTTAAGAGGAACTTTTGGTGGGAAGGGATGAAAAAGGATGTAACCGCGTTTGTGGAGCGTTGTTTGGCTTGTCGCCAAGTGAAAAGTCGTACACCAACGTCCGTCGAGATTGTTGCAACCGCTACCAATCCCGAATGGAAATGGGATCATATCGGTATGGATTTTGTGGTGAGTTTTCCAAGGTTAGCGGTGGAAACACCGCTATATGGGTTGTCGTCGATGGTAGCGAAAGTCGGCTCATTTCTTACCGATCCGGATGGCGACGGGTTGGATAAGCTTGCTCGACTTACGTTAGAGAAATCGTCGGTTACATGGTGTGCCGGTATCGATTACGTCAGATCGTGACCCGAGGTTCACGTCAAGGTTTTGGAGGAGTCTGCAGGAAGCCATGGGGACCAAGCTGAATCTTAGTACGGCATTCCATCCTCAAGCGGACGGTCGATCGGAGAGAGCGATTCGTTTTGGAAGACATCTTGCTAGCGATCGTGGCCGACGAGGAGGAAATTGGGAAGAGATACTACCTTTGGTAGAGTTTGCCTATAACAACGCTTATCGAGGCCACCATAGAATAGCTCCCTATGAAGCGTTATACGGAAGGAAGTGTCGATCGCCACTTTATTGGGACGAAGTGGGCGAGAGGAAGATGTTAGGACCGAGATGGTTCAACGGGCGGTCGAGGTTATCGATCGGATCAGCGAAGGATCAAGAAGCGCGGATGTGCGAAGTCCCTATGCGGACAAGCGTCGTACGGATCTTCAGTTCATGATCGGAGATCGCGTTTTCCTTAAGGTTTCCCCAACGAAAGGAGTCGTTCGTTTTGGGAAACGAGGTAAGTTACGATCGAGGTTCGTTGGACCTTTCGAAGTTCTTGAGAGGATAGGCCTCGTTGCCTATAGGTTAGCTTTGTCGCCTAGCATCGGAGATGTTCATGACGTGTTTCACGTTTCTCAGCTGAGAAAGTACGTGTTCGACCCAAAACACGTGATCAAGCATGACCAAGTGGTTCTTGCTCAGGATCTGAGTTACGAGGAAGGCCAGTGGCTATCTTGGAACGAGAAGTCAAGGAGTTGAGGAACAAGCAGATTCCGTTGGTGAAGGTGTTGTGGAATCACCACGGAGAGGAAGAAGCTACGTGGGAGTTGGAAGACAAGTTCGGGCTCGGTGACACGAGTTGTTTCCTCCACGTGTTTGAAATTTCGGGGACGAAATTTTTCTAAGGAGGAAGGGATGTAATACCTCCTCGTTTTAAGCTTCTGTTTTGCATGACACGCTTTTCGAGAAAAGGTCAAAGGTTGACTTTTTGTTTCAAAGTGATGCGACCGTCGAAACCTCGAGGCGTTGTGAAGAGTGTCTTATGACGAATTCATAGACACTAAGTATGCAGGTTTCGACCACCCATGAAAGTTTGGCACTCAGGAAGTTATCGAAAAATCGAACTTTCATGGATCTTTTAAAAGTATATCTTGTTTATAGTCATTGTGTCCGTATTTTATTTCGTGTCCATGGGTACCAAGTTTGCTAAATTTGGAGTCCGTTTGCAAAAGTTGCGTCGGTTTTGCGTTTTTGAAAAAGGGCATTGCATGAAAGCAACAAGCCCTGCTTTCCTATAAATAGGTGGCTAGGGCCTTCATTTTCAACGTTCATTTCCTTCGCCTCTCTGTGTTTACGGAAGAGCCGAGCAGCTCCTGTACGCAGCTGTCGCTGGAGGAGTGGGGATCGAGCCGGGGAGGCTCAGCGGCGGCGCCATTGCGCTACTGCCGAGCCACCACCACCGATCAACCACCCCCCGGGCAGCCCGTTTTTCTGTTTTTGTCCTTTTCTTGTTTTGATTCCGCCTTTTAGTATATCGTATAGCATAGAACTCGGGATTCTAAAGGACGGGGTGAGAAGCAAATGGAGGTCGCCATTTCGCCAAACCGCCGCCGCCATTACCGCCGCCGTGAAATTGTTGACCCGATTCCGTTTTTACTTTTTCGCTTTTACGCATGTCGGGATGTTTTCCGTTGCTTGAGTTTTCTAAAGGAAGTACATGTCCGGGTTATCCATTTTCAACGTCGTTTGTCATTCCATGTTCGTCATTATGCATATTGCTTATGTTTCCATTTTCATGCATCGATTTTGGATGGTTTATCCTAGATCTAAGGATGAGCATCGATTTTGAAGCTTCTTGTTGCTAAGATTTGAGTCAACTTGCATGCATGCATATTTTGAAAGTACCCTATTATAGGTCTTGATGCCCTGAATATATTTCCCTTCTGCATTGAGTTGATTTGAAAACCCGGAGAGTGCCAAATGTGGGTTCAGAAAGTCGAAAACCCTAATTTTGCTACGATCGTCATTTGGATCACGTTGTTGCTTTGCTTTGTGGGAAGTGACCCCAAAAGTTGTTCCATCTTGTTACCAGGTACCTACCGGTCTGATCGGTGAAGTCATCGATCCGTAGATATCTCTTGGTTGACGTTTAAATGCATTCGGGTTGGGTTATATATGCTTATTTTGAGTTATTTACTCGATATTTCAAAATAAAACATATACACCGTAAAATGTTTTTGTGAAATTATTACTGTTCTCTGATCCAAGATATGGTTCTTGTTGGATTTGTATCTTGAAAGCGCTTTGGTTGAGCTTGTATACAATGTTTCTGTTACCACTATTACAATCTCTATCCGATTTGAATACTTGATTGCATATATCTCGTGTCCCTTATCTCATATATAAGTTAGATCATACGATGTGTAGAAGATCACGAGAAGTCCGTATGATTGGTCAAGCTTAATGAGATATAAAAGTTTCACACCGAGGGCGACTTAAGGACGAGTTGTCGGTTTAGGTGCGGTATAGATAAGAAGTGACTTGACTTAGTTACTTGTCTATGCCGGATGCGTCTACGGCGTATTGAAGGATCACGATGAGATGAGTTCTTCTTTCGACCGTCGTGAAGAACCAAGATCTCGGTGACTTACGATGATCTAAACCTCGATAAGGTATTAGGTGAGTATGAGTTCTTGACCATCACTTTGACTTGTTATGAGTGAGGGTTATATGTTCTAACAAGATTCTCCGCATCTTGGGTGGTGGCGATCTTGTATGTCACTCTAGTTATCTCAGTCGAGTCACCGTATCCGTTTAGGATGATGGCGTCCCTTAAGGAGCTCAAAAGGTTTATTGTACTAAACCCCGCAGTTGAGTTAGCTCAAGTACAATAATAAGGTTGAGTGGTACTACTTAAGGAAATGAAGTTATTAATCGTTTTAAGCGATTGATTGCTATAAATGATTAATGGACGCTTCGATATCTTAAATACGGGGATTCGTAATGTCTAAGTGCAAGCCCGACTCAACTTCGGTAATAAAGGGTAAGTCGACATTCTTTCTCTAGTGGCATGATCGAATGTTTATAAATTAATTTATGTTCGGCTGAACATAAGATAATTAATTTATTTGAGGCCCATCTTTATTCCTTGCATTTGATCCACAGGCCGGCCCATCCAGTCCCGTTAGTTTGGAGGAAAATCGCGCCTCTATGTCTCTATGGCAAGATTTTATTCTCTTTATCCCACAAGGATATAATTATATTTATGGTATATGCATAGATCTTTTCCATATAAGATTATGGAAATAATCACGAGTATGGAAATAATCCCGAGAGTATGGAAATAATCCTAAGATTATGGTAATATTCCATATAGGATTATGGTAATATTCCATATAGGATTATGGTAATATTCCATATAGGATTAAGGTAGTGCATTATAAATATAAGGTATGAGATAAAGTCTAGGTTAATGCTCATTAACACACACAAAATTTCGGCCATCTCATAAGTTTTGAGAGAGATTTTTCGTGAGTTTTGTGAGAGAGCATTGGGTGATTTTCCGAAGCATTCTCCATAGATCGTCCTCACTCGACGCTTGGAGATTGGGCAATCGGGATACGTCCCGGAAGGTCAAAGCACGAGTCTCGATCCGCTCGATCCGCTCATCCCGCTCGATCCACCTCGGCGGATCCAAAGGTAAACACGTGAAAACCCCTACGTGTTGCGATTTACTTATATAGACGCATGCTGGGTTTATAATCAATGTATGGTGAATTAAACACCCAAGATGGATCCTCGGGCGAGGGATAACATACGTTTTCCTACAATTGGTATCGAGCACGGGATCGTAATCTTAGCTCGCTGGATTAATTCACGCTTTGATTATTACGTGCGTTTAATAATTGTGGATCCGCTGCTCATCGTGGCTCGCTTTGTTGTTTTGTTGGTTTTGTTTTTACACCACGAGAAAATCCGTGGTTAGATTAGATTTTATTATGTAAATCTTATCTCGTAAAGAAGAACGAAGACGAAGAACGAAGAACGAAACGACGGGAAAAACAGTCACTCGGCGGTCCTCGGGCGGTATCTCGAAGCGAGCCTCGCGGTCGCGAGGGCGATCGCGAGGGCGCGGCGGCTGGCGTCGCGTTCGCGACGAGATCCTGGCGCCACGCGAGCAATCGAGCGATCGAGCGATCGCGAGATATGGTCGCAAGCAAGCGGCGAGCGAGCGAGCTAGCGGGCGACGGCGCGTTCGCGCGAAACCCGCGCTTGGCGGCGGCGCATCATGATCGCGAAGCTCGGCGGCGGGCGACGACGCGTCTCGGCAGACGTTCGGCGCTCGGGCGTGGCAGCGCAGCGCGTGCAGCCGGCGGGTCGCGGTCGCGTTAGCGATCATGAGGTAGCCCGCGAGAACACGCGCAGCGGCGCACGCAGTGGTCGGGCGCGGCCGGGCTTTGCCTCAGCGCGCCGCCCACCGCTTATTTGACCCGCCCGCACCCGCTTTTCAGATTTTCCGGCCCGTGCTGCACGCGAGGCCCATTTGTTGAATCCGGTCCGTGCCCGAGCACGCGAGGTCCCGCTTTCAAAGTTTAATTGCACTTTGTAAATCTATGTAATAGATTAGATTTAAATGTATGGGTTTCACGATTGGGCGCGCTGAGAACGTTTTATTTTATTTTTATCATTCATATGCATGTCGTGGATGTTTAAATTATGCAAGAGCATGCTATGTATGTTTATATTACGTTGACAAACCTTTAAGTGTTTTACGTAATTGATGCGCATAGTAAGCATGCTAGGTTTATCGCGTTTATCAAGCATTTTTTAGAATTCTGAGCATGTTTTACATGTTGAGTTCTATAGAAAAGCATGCTAGGATTACGTGATCCGCATGGACAAACCTTTGAATAAAAAGACTAAGCAAGCAACCCGACAAATTAATTTTAATATTAAAATGTCAAGACCTCCACTTTTGATCTCTAAACAAAGTGAGACGACTGTGAGTAAACGCGTCCACACGCGTGGCTTGCTTGCACTGCTTATCATAAGTTTGTTAGATGAGATTTCTAAATAAAACATTTTAAATCTATTGAGAAGTGGGAGTTTCATGTAAACGCCCACACGCGTGTGGCTTGCATGTGCGATTTTCATAAGTTCTCTAGAGATAGATATAAAATGAGATAACAAAAGAATTTGAATTGGGCGGTATGGTCCGAGCGAGTATACCAATTCTAAGAATTCATCTTCTATTTGTTAAAATTGTGGTCACCGCTAGACATCACCTCAAGTACAACTTCCCGCCAAGTCCCTTCTTGCGATAGTGATGTGGTCAGTAAGGTCCAATCATTAATTTCATTTGTCATAAGGATAAGTTGACATGGATTGAAATTAAACGACTAAAAGGTATATTTTAGTCCGGTCGGGGGTTCATGTAAACGCCCACACGCGTGGCTTGCATGTGGGATTCCTTGGGCGATTGGAGGTTTCAATTAATATTGTTTTATCAAAAGGTTACAATATTATTATTACGAATTATTTGCGATCGTATGCTTATGTGTTTACATTATCGCTTCAGATATGTCTCTTACGCCGATTATCAATATGCTCGCACAAAATCCGTTATCCGTCCAAATTTTATCGAGTGGAAACGAAACATGGAATATGTTCTTATCAAGAACACATGTTTGTTCTCACTACTCCTAAACCCGATGCCCTTATCGACGATCGACTAATGAGCAATGAGAGTCAAGCGGACTTTGGAATAAGTCAAACAATATGGCTAAATGCTATATGATGACTACGATGTCCAAAGGCTTGCATTGCTGACAGATCGATGGTAGACGCGACCGATATTTGGTCAAGTCTCGAGAGTAAGTTTGGGCGGTCGGATCGGACAATCGCCCACACAATGAGAGAAATCTTGGCGTGTAAGATGGAAGAAGGAAGTTCGGTCCATGAACATGTCTCCCACATGACTCGTCTCATGGATAGTCTTGATCGGTTGGGAGGAGGTATCGACGGCGGCCAAGGTCGATATCATCCTCAATACACGCCCAAGTCTTTTGAGAACTTTCGCGTGAATGCGATCATGAGCAAGACCGAGTTTACACTTAGTCGGTTGCTTAATGATCTGGTTGTCGCGGAAGGAGTTATGGGAAAAGGACACATGCTCTTGCTAGCACATCTAAGGGCCCAAAATTTTCATCGCAAAATGGAAATAGAAAAGGGGTGCCAAAGGTGGTAGAGGCAAGGAAATAGTGGGAGTAATGGGAACAAGAGCATGGTTGCCACCGAGGCTTGAAGAAGCCAAAGGAGAAGGCAAGTGCTTCAAGTGCGGTAAGACTGGCATTGGAAGGCCAAGTGCCCTATGCTCAAGGCTCAAGGTACTGCCGTTTGCTTTAGTAACTAAACATGTTTAGCGACTTGTTCTACCCATTCTTGGGTAGTAGATACGGCACAACCGATCATGTTTGTTACACCTGCGGGGTTCCTCGCGACAAGGAGTCTGTTTGATGGCGAGATAACGATCTCCATGGGCAACGCAAAGTCGAAGTCGGTTGCGGTTGGAGATGTTTCTTTATGTTTTGGGACAACAGCTTTAGTTTTGAAAGACGTTTTATATGTGCCGGATTTTCATGGAACCTTGTTTCTGCTTCAAATTATTTACTCATGGATATTCTCGTTATTTTTGATAGTGGTGTTTCTATCATAAGAAATGACGGTTATCTCGTGTTGGCACCTTATATAATTCGCTTTATACTATTTCTCGCAAAACATAATACCTATAACTATGTTGCATCTTCATCAAACCCTAAAAGAGAAAGTTTTCTTCAAAATGACTCTACTTTTCTCTCGGCATCTTAGATTAGGTCACATCAATCTAAATAGGATCCAAAGACCGGCTAAGAATGGAGCGTTGGGTGATCTCACGGTTACTCTGCTCCCGATCGCGAATCGTATAGAAGGTAAGATGTCGACTGCACCCTTCAAAGCGAAGGGTTATAGAGCCAAAGAAATGTTGGAGTTAGTCCATTCGACTGTGTGGACCAATGTCCACACAAGCTCGTGGAGGGTACGAGTATTTTGTCACTTTCATTGACGACACTCAAGGCGGATACATATACCGCTTCACCGCAGTCCGAATGCTTTGAGAAATTCAAAGAGTTTAAGGCGGAAGTGGAGACGAAGCTAGGTAAGAGTATCAAGTCATCAGGTCCGATCGCGGTGGCGAATACCTCGATAACGATTTTATTGACTATCTAGTGAAGTGTGGGATTACATCCCAACAAGATTTCACCGCACACCACAACAAAATGGTGTGTCGTGAGCGAAGAAATAGGACTCTTTTGGAAATGGTTAGATCTATGATAAGTTATGCTACATTGCCTATTTCGATTGCGGGGTATGCCTTAGAAACAGGCATACTTGCTAAATCTAGTACCGCCCAAGTCATCGAAAAGACCCCTTCGAGTTGTGGTTTGGTATGAAGCCCGCTAAGCCACATAAGGATATGGGGCGATCCGGCACATGTCTTTGAACAAGAAGGCCGACAAGTTGGAGGCTAGATCCGACGCAAGGTGTTTATTGGCTATCCTAGAGGAACGAAGGTGGTTTATTCTATAGTCCCAAGGATCGGAAGGTCATTATTAGCACTAATGCTCGATTCTTAGAAGAGGACTACATGAAAATCATAAGTCCAAAGTTGAAATCATTCTTCAAGAATTAGAAGATGATCGTATTCCACCACCGATTAGGCCAAAGGTACGAGATGTCGAGTCTAGTGGGAGGGATCGACACCAGATACTTCAAGAAATTGAAGTGGGTCGAGTTCACCGAGATACCGACCGCATAAGTGGTACCTACACGAAGTTGTGCAAGTTAGAGAACCACAAGTATCTGCACCCACCGCTGCCATTGTGCTCAGAGAACCTCGTCGTAGTGGGAGGTTGTTCGTCAACCCGAGCAATTTATGTTCGTGGGTGAATCTTCGGATTTAGTCCCAGCAGACGAACATGCAATAATCGACCCATGGACATACAAGGAGGCGATACAAGATATTGATGCAAGATCATGGCACACCGCTATGGACTTAGAAATGGAGTCCATAACGGCTATGGATGTATATGAAAGACACTCTACCGGATGGCAAGGAAGCCATAGGTAGTAAGTGGATATACAAGAGGAAGAGATTCCGATGGAGAGGTTTCGACTTTCAAAGCCGTGCTTGTGGCGAAAGGGCACACTCAGATTGAGGGCATCGATTTCGATGAGACCTTTTCACCGTAGCAATGCTCAAGTCCATCGTAATTCTTCTAGCCATAGCAACCACTCAACCTAGAGGTTTGGCAAATGGACGTTAAAACCGCTTAAACGGTTACCTTGAGGAAGGTAGAGACATCTATATGCAAAGAACCTTTGAAGGTTATGTGGTAAAGGGTGAAGAGCATCTAGTATGGAAGCTTAAGAAGTCCATTTATGGACTTAAGCGAACCTCCCGATCATGGAACTTACGCTTTGACGAGGTGGTAAAGTCCTATGGATTTACCCAGTTGCTCTAGCGAGAGTTGTGTGTATCGGTTAGATGTCAACGGTGATGTGGTATTTCTTTCACTTTATGTAGATGACATCCTTCTAGTTGGCAACAACGTGAAGTCAAGTATCGACGTAAAGAGTTGGCTATCCGATCGGTTTCAAATGAAGACTTAGGAGATGCAGTATATTCTTGGGATCAAGGTTTACCGAGATCGCAAGAAGAAAATGTTGAGCTTATCTCGGGCGCCTTACATTGATATCGTGATTACTAGTTTAGTATGCGCACCGCCAAGAAAGGATTGCTACCTTCGGACATGGCGCTCATTTATCTCAAAACGCATCACCTATGATTGCAAAGGAGATAGAGAAATGAGACAAGTTCCTTACGCTCACGCGTGGGAAGTCTCATGTACGCAATGCTATGCACGAGACCCGATATCCGCTATGCGGTGAGCATAGTAGCGAGATATCGCCTAACCTCGACAAGCTCATTGATCTAAAGAAGCATATACTCAGCACCGAAAAGGACTCGAGATTATAGGCTGGTTTACCATGCAGATAGTCTAATGCCTTTGGGTTATCTGACTGGATTTCCAAGTCGACCGTGATGAGAAAAAGTCAACCTCGGGCTATGTGTTTACCTTGGGAGGTGGAGCCAGATCTGGCGGTGTGAGTAAAGATGCATTGCGGACTCTACCATGGAAGCCGAATATGTAGCCGCCTGGAGGCTTCTAAGGAGGTCTGTATGGTTCAAGAACCACCTCATGGATCTAGGTGTGGTACTGGTTTGCCCAAGAGTATCATAGTTTATCGTGATAACTCGGTGCGATGGCAAACTCGAAGGAACCACGGACCCACAAGGCGACAAAACACATAGAGAAAAGTACCATGTCATACGAGAAATCGTTAGACGAGGTGGCGTGTCGATTGAGAAGATTGATACGACGGAAAATCTAGCGGATCCATTCACGAAGAGCTCGCCGCAAAAAGTCTACGATGAACACGTTAGAGGACTTGGATTGCGCTTGATGGCACCCACTTAGAAAGGAAACTTTTGTATAAGTGGGAGAAGCAAAGTGATGGTTGTTTGTAATAGCTAGTAGAAAGACACATAGTATACTAAAAGTTTGCTTTAGTATAAGTGGGAGATTGTTGGATTTGTATCTTGAAAGCGCTTTGGTTGAGCTTGTATACAATGTTTCACTTACCACTATTACAATCTCCTATCCGATTTGAATACTTGATCGCATATATCCGTGTCCCCTTATCTCATATATGTTAGATCATACGGTGTGTAGAAGATCACGTGTCTCGTATGATTGGTCGCTTTAATGAGATATAAAAAGTTTCACACCGAGACGACTTAAGGACGAGTTGTCGGTTTAGGCCGCAGTATAGATAAGAAGTGACTTGACTTAGTTACTTGTCTATGCCGGTACGCTCGACGTATTGAAGGATCACGGTGAGATGAGTTCTTCTTTCCGACCGTCGTGAAGAACCAAGATCTCGGTGACTTACGATGATCTAAACCTCGATAAGGTATTAGGTGAGTATGAGTTCTTGACCATCACTTTGACTTGTTATGAGTGAGGGTTATATGTTCTAACCCAAGATTCTCCGCGTCTTGGGTGGTGGCGATCTTGTATGTCACGCTAGTTATCTCAGACGAGTCACCGTATCCGCTAGGATGATGACGCCCCTTAAGGAGCTCAAAGGTTTATTGTACTAAACCCCGCAGTTGAGTTAGCTCAAGTACAATAATAAGGTTGAGTGGTACTACTTAAGGAAATGAAGTTATTAATCGCTTTTAAGCAATGATTGCTATAAATGATTAATGGACGCTCGATATCTTAAATACGGGATTCGTAATGTCTAAGTGCAAGCCCGACTCAACTTCGGTAATAAAGGGTAAGTCAACATTCTTTCTCTAGTGGCATGATCGAATGTTTATAAATTAATTTATGTTCTGGCCGAACATAAGATAATTAATTTATTTGAGGCCCATCTTTATTCCTTGATTTGATCCTCGGTCGGCCCATCCAGTTCGTTATTTGGAGGAAAATCGGCGCCCTCTATGTCTCTATGGCAAGATTTTATTCTCTTTATCCCACAAGGATATAATTATATTTATGGTATATGCATAGATCTTTTCCATATAAGATTATGGAAATAATCCTGAGAGTATGGAAATAATCCTGAGAGTATGGAAATAATCCTAAGATTATGGTAATATTCCATATAGGATTATGGTAATATTCCATATAGGATTATGGTAATATTCCATATAGGATTAAGGTAGTGCATTATAAATATAAGGTATGAGATAAAGTCTAGGTTAATGCTCATTAACACACACAAAATTTCGGCCATCTCATAAGTTTTGAGAGAGATTTTTCGTGAGTTTTGTGAGAGAGCATTGGGTGATTTTCCGAAGCATTCTCCATAGATCGTCCTCACTCGACGTTGGAGATTGGGCAATCGGGATACAGTCCAGAAGGTCAAAGCACGAGTCTCGATCCGTTCGATCCGTTCATCCCGTTCGATCCACCTCGACAGATCCAAAGGTAAACACGTGAAAACCCCTACGTGTTGCGATTTACTTATATAGACGCATGCTAGGTTTATAATCAATGTATGGTGAATTAAACACCCAAGATGGATCCTCGGGGCGAGGGATAACATACGTTTTCCTACGCTCTATCGTGGTTGTGCACGGATCTCTATTCGGTGGGTTGATCACCATCTCGAGTATTGATCACAGCGGATAGACCCCAACACGTGGTTATGGTTACGAGGGATAGACCCCAAGTCCACACGGAAAAGGTAATGAGGTGGTTATGGTTCGATGGGGTTCGACCTCAAGTCCACACCGAGTTAGCCTACCGGATACGCTCCGGCGTGGGCGGTCGGATATGTTCGGGCGAATAGAATGTCATGTGATGGGTGGCGGGATACGCTCCAGTCGTGGTTCATGGTTCTATGATGGGAGTAACAATAATAACGGATCGGTATCGAAAATGAAAAATCTATTTTGCTTACTTAGAAGTGGTTTACGCTTTAAAACCTTCTAAGGTAAGTGCTCTAAACACGGACCTCACGATTCTTTTGATTTATGATAAAACCCACCGAGTGCGCTAGTACTCACCCCAAACTCTTTTCAAATCCTTTCACGGATGGAGGAGGGCCGGGCCAGGCGGCGAGGGGTGGAGCTGCGGGTTCTTCATGCTATGCTTCCGCGATGTTGTGTTATATACGTCTCGATATTGATGTATTCTTGTCCCTTATTTGCTTTCGATTGGGAACAAGATTTGTTATGTTATTCTCACGTGAGTCTCGATACGAGCATGCTATGTGGTTGACCGGTCTAGTCGACATGATGTAATGCTATTTTGGTTTCTTGCATTACTTATAATAAATCAAGATCACGCCTATCAAGTTATGATATCGATATTATTCTTGGTGGATTGTTTGTGCACCGCCTTCGTGATATGTCCTAGTCATAGAGAGATCTTGCCGATTTCATGGTCACATCTTCTTATCGTGTATATCATATGTACCCCCTTCTTCCCCGCTTCTAACCTCACCCCTAATCACACCCCGCATCCGTGCCTTCCCTCGAATCGGGGCGTGACATAGTATGTATTTGAAAATTTTAGAAAAATCTATGCCAATGTTCTTATTAAAATCGAGACATATAAAAATTATATGTAGATGTATGATTTTTATTTTGTACATGCAATGTGATATTATTAATTTATGATGAATTAAGAGTGCATAACAATTTGTTGAAAAATTTTAGAAAACTCTTGCTATATTTTTATATATGACCGAAATACATATATATATAGTTCTATGATAAATGATTTTATATGAGACATGCAATGACATATAATTACTCTATGATATTATGAAAATCTATAGTGATTTAATTAGAATTTTTGAAAAATTCTTTCTACATTTTCTTTGATGAACCGAGACATATATATATAATTATATTGATGAATGATTTTAATTTATGACATGCAATAGTATATTATTGTTCTAGGATGTAAACTATACACTATATGTTTTAATTAGATTTTTTTTGAAAAATTCCTATGTGAAATATTGAAGAGAACCGAGAGCTATGCTTGAGATGTGTTGATGTATGATTTAATTTGTAACATGCAATAATGTTTTAATGATCTAGGATATGAATTAAACATCCTATGATTTTGTTGAAATTTTTGCAAAACAATTACCCTTGAAATCAAATGAGTAGTGAGTGTATACTCAAAAATGGTGATGATTCAGTGGTCTTTGATGATTTTATGATGTTATATTGTTACACTATAATGAATAGGCATGTTATAATTGTTTGGAAATTTTATAAAATTGTTCGACATGCTTAGTGAAAAGGCCGAGAGCTATACTACCATTTATATGGTATATAAATGTCATATCAAGGATTATATGACATAAAAATGTCATGGACTAATGTTTGAACCTTGTATTAATTTAGTAGAATTTTAGAAAAATTAGTTGGGCATTTTTTAAAAATGCCGAGACCTTATGGAATAAATAGGGTGATGATTGATTAAGGTTTGGTTGATATTATGACATATTAATGACCATAGTGTATAATAATACACTATATAAAATTAGAAAAAATTTTGGACACCAATTGGTAATTCCTAATAATTACCGAGAATTTTTAAGAATTTTTAAGGATTTTTAAATCCTTTTTAATTAAGTTTAATAATAAATTATGTGTCTAAATGTTATTTTAGACATATTTGGAAATTATGAGAAATTTTCGAAAATATTTATGATCTAAAATTTAAAATAGCCGTGAGCTATTTTTAAATTTGAATAAGGATTTTAAATCCTTAAATTCATTATTTATAATGAATTATATGTTTAAAAACTTATTTATAAACATATTAATGAACTTATAAAAATAAATCAATTGGAAATTGATTTCTGTGAAAATTAAATATTAAAATATGACTTGGTAATTAATTACTAAGAAAAGTCAAAATTGTCGACTTTTGTAATCAACGAACGAAATACGCTCGATAAATACGCTAATACGCCGTAAACGATCGCTTGCTAATAAAATCACGTTTGGTAGGAAAAGATTTCATGTTTGAAGTTGTTAGATCGAAAAACGTGAGAAAACGTTGAAACATTTACCAAAAAGGGTAAAATGGTAATTTTAAACATATCTCGTCTCTATCGAAGGACGAGAAATGTTAAAACTTAGTATACGCCAAAATAACGTATTGAATTCGTTAAGGAATTCAATTTATATCGATATAGTATATCGAAGCTTATTATAGACTTTGTAAGTCTCGAAATACGTGAACGACGTACTAAAACATCCTTTTTATATAAAGGTGACCGACGACATAACCAGGACGTTGACGAGTAGCGGCGCTAAAGACGAACAATAGTTTCAGTGGGCTTTATTCTAAAACAAAATGTGGCTCGACTACTTACTTCAACAAACGTTACTTACGACGCATATTTCAACCGTGGTTAAAATGTTTATAAGATTACCCGCCAAAATATTTATGTTTTGTGTATCGATCCTATCCATGAGATTGATATGAATGATAAATGTTGTTGGTAGCTCCCAACTTATGAATGAAAATCGATATCGGATCCTATGCCCAAGCGCTTATACCGCTATGATTAACGTGTACACTAAGGTGATCGTGTCTTTGTAAGGACAATTCACGGCGGTCACAAAGTCAGTAGAGGAGGCCTCGCTTCACGACGCTCGACTATAATGTTATGATGATATGATGACTAGGGATATGGATCATACACACCAAGAAAATGCTCGCCAAGCAACTTTCTGAACCGATGAAAATATTTTAGTAAACACAGGCATTTTCAACTAAAACCCTTGTGTCTTACCACCATATTAGCGGTGTAATCCAAAGAAAATAAAATGTTTTCGGCATGAGTCCACCGGGTGCAATTTTGTACTTAGCCGCATGTTTGTTTTAAATGTGCAGTTGAGCTCGATATTGAGGATGGAGGAGTGTTGAGGAATGTCCAAAGGTCCTCGACGCCATGTTTAAATTTGTTATCCTTGAATACATATCGTCATATATGTATTCACACACTTTCCGCTGCGACTCTGAATTTATTTTTATGTTATGTATGACGATGAGATGTTATGAACTGTTGGAGTCTATCAGATCATTGTTGATCTTTGGATCTGATAGCTTAAACCACTTAGTTTGACCTATGTCAAAGTATGTATGATCAAGAATGTTCGTCTATTTATGCAAATTACCCCTTATTATAATTACCCGTGATTCCTAAATACTATTCCTAGTATTAGTCCGTCCAAACTCTGGATTATCCGGAACGAGGTCGTGACAGAGTGGTATCAGAGCAGTTGCTCTTCGAAACCCAAATTCCTTCTAAAACTAAGTCTAGATTGAGTCACTGGACTTCTAGAAATCTACTGGCTATCCTCAACACTCCATCACATCGAGCTCAACTGGAAAAAGGTAACTGGTTTCTGTTAAACTCATGAAGTGAAGAATTTTATATGTTGATCAAGTCTGAAAGGATTTTGAAAGAAAAAGTTATGACGTTATGACAATAGAAATAAAAAGTTATGAGTAAGTATTTTCAAGATTTTTTTTAAGTTCATTGGTGATGATACGAAGTGGTTAAGTTGAAATGTATGTTTTGAAACGAATCATGATGATTAAAGACGAATGTATGAAAGCAAGATGATATGTATAAATATGTATGAATGAGCTATGATGTTGTTTTGAAATTATACTTATGAATCATGAAATTTATGTTGATAACTGGATATGCTATTCTCTTAAGAAGAACGTAGACGATATAAGAAGCATGCTCACATAATGAAAGAAAACAAAAGAATGATAGGAAGCATGAATGTGACTTTAGTTTTTTATTTTTGAACGTCGAGAGTTGAACGTAAAGATGATCGAGAATGACGTTGACCATGAAGAATGAAGAAGATTGATATCGTCATCACAATTTTAACGTAAGCGACCGCAATCACAATTTCAACATGTGTGACCGTTGACTTGGATTTCAGAATGTTAAGCATCAACCTGAATACGTGGATGTAATAGTTGTACTACGTCGACAACAGCCATAGCATGCACAACTTCGTCGTTGGCATTGCCTCGAAATTTTGCCACGATCGCGAAAATTTTCTGCACTGAGCAGTAAATTTGTTTTAGATAGTACTCTCTCGATAGGACTCCGTTTTACGCGTGGTTTTCTCCTGCGTACCCCTAACACTCTGAACTTCATTTGTTATGAAGGACATAATTTCTTTTTCCGTCTCCAGAATACAGTAGAGTCTGGCTAAAGTTTAGCTCGAGTTTTAGTTAGTGCAGAAAACCTATGGTATCTCGTATACCTTAGAATATCATTAGGAGTTTTGTTCCTAGGTAGACTAAGAATGTCATGATCTGTGTTTTAACCGTTAGTATTTATTGCCTTATAGATTGAATAGTTCTTTCTAGTTGCTTAACTGATGTACTAAGTTACCTTATCTGCTATCAGATATTAGTAGTGACTGATATTAGTTTTGATCGTGACAGATGGAGGAAATGCGCTATATTGCGAGGAGGAGGATAGGACCCGACCCGACTCGAGGAGACTATCCGCATCTATCGAGAAAGTCTGGATGTGCCGTGAAGATTTAGGAGAGTTTTGATGTACTACCTTAGATCGTGGAGGAACGCCAGAGCATATGGCGTGACGGACTACGATGGCATCAAATGCCTTCTTACCATACTCCCATGTAATTGGGAAGACTATGCTCGGGAAGTTTCTGGAGACTATATCTACCGTGCGATCGGAGGTTATGATCTAATAGGCGATTTACCCAGATTCGTTAGCCATTTGACATATGTATACAGCATTTATGGCGCAAGAAGACCGAGAGGACCTTATCTCCTCCACGGGAGTACACATGGCGTGATGAGTCACCCGAGTGGTCAGACACCGAGGTTCCACGGATAGTCGACCCGGTGGTGCCTCGATATCGGATTGACGAGGGCGACTCGCCCAGCGGATGGGCGGCTAGACCTGAGCTTTGGGAGCCCTGCTTTCCTCCTTCGATGTTTGGACATCCCGCGGCACCACTCCCGCCTACCACCGATGGCGCACCCCTACCGCCAGCTGAGAGTTTCCACGACAAAGACGGATAAGTGTGATAGGTACCCTGATGGTTATAACCCAATCCATGACAGCTACAACCGATTCGTGTGGATTATGGTCCATCATGACATCCATATGGTAGAGAATAATGGTCGCTGGACCTCTAGAGCACACGCCGTATGGCGACTCGGATGAAGATAAGAGGACCCCGAGGAGGATGAGGAAGATTCGAGGGTTGATGTTGAAGTAAAAGTGTGAAAGATTATGATATTTATCTTATGTATGTTTTATTTATGCTATTTCAAAGAACTTAGATGACGAGGCGGATTTTTTGTAAGGCTATAAAGCCATTGTGCATGATTTTTATTTTTGTAAAGCCTTGTAAGCCGATATGTGTATGGCTCTTTTTGAAATGTTTTGAAAGTTAGCATGTAAGTAATCCTCATTGTAATGACTTTTGATCACAAGTACTTTACATATGGTACTTTTACCATTATATATATATATGACCCGAGAGGGCTTTTGCAACAAAATCGTATATGACAAGGATGTAATGTTTTATTTAAGTTATTTTCCAATATGACAATGATGAAATTGTATATATTCAAGTTATAAAAATAATGTATGATGCTAATGATATATATTTCACATAACAGAATGCCTCCTAGACAAGACCCTGAACGAGGAGTAAGGGGCAGAGGCAGACCTAGAAGAAGAGGTAGAACTCCTGAACAGGAAGAGGAGAATATACCTCAACCACCTCCACCTCAACCTGATCGCAGGATAGAGGAATTATTCTTAAGACAAAACCCTCATACTTTCAATGGGAAGGGTAGTCCAGAAGAAGCTGAACAATGGATGAGAACTATTGAAAGGATTTTCACCTTTTAAGACGCACAAGCGAACGATCGTCATGTGTAACCTTCCAATTGAATGGACTCTTGATTTACGGTGGAGGCCGAAAAGAAAACCTTACAACAGTAATGATGGAAGAGTTAATATGGAAGATTTTAAGAGAGAAATGTATGATAAGTACGCATCAAAAGTTACAAGAAGAAGGAACATGAATTTTTCTTGTTAAAACAAGAAAAGATGTCAGTAACTGATTATGATGGCACATTCTGCGAGATGTCTAGATATGGATTGGATCAAGTGGACACGGACCTAAAAATGGCAGAAAAATTTAGGTCGGGGTTAAGGCCAGAAAATAAGAATGTCTCTTGCTGGTCTTGGAGACATGACCTATATAGAGGCTCTTACACGAGCTTTAGACATTGAGGCAGCAATGCCAGATGATAAGCGGCATCACCGGATCTGTAATACAATGGACAAGGGTAGAGGAAATGGGATACAAGTTTTAGTAACAAGAGTAAGGAAATTTTGAGAATGTGAATAGTAGACAACAAAGGGCAAGGAAATACAAAGAAATCAAGGACAATGATGGAGGAAGCCAAGATTTGTTCCTCCAATAAGAGGTCCACAAGAGCAAAGAAAGGCTCTTCCGCGCCTAAAGTGCCGAAAAATGCACACAGAATGTGCATGGCGGGCAATGAACTGCTTTAGGTGTGGTATGAAAGGACATTATGCAAACTTTGCCGGGTATGTTCGAAACAGTAGTAAGGCCAAACCAACCCGCAATGTCCAACCATTGAGGGCTATCTAATTTCAAATTTCAACCTCAATAAAGAAATACACCACAACAATGGCAACAACCTCCGCCACAACCGCAATCACAACAACAAGTGCGAACAAAGAAGGCAACCACCTCAAGAACGAAGGCAACAACCACCACGGCAACGCCAAAGAAGAATAAAGAGCCCTGCATAACAAAGAACAACAGCGGCATAACAGCAACAACTTCCACAAGGGAAAGCATAACGTCGCCTCACCGCCCAAGTTAGGGCATATGCTTTGATCGCGACGAATCTAACAGACCGTGGAAACTGGCGGTATGGGAATTCTTCTCAACACGCTGTCATAGTATTGTTCGACACGGTGCTTCAGATTCCTTCATAGCAAAATCATGCGAGATCTGTTGGGACTTAGTGCTATAAAAGCAAATCAGATATGAGAATCTCTTCACCTATAGGAGGGATTTTGATTACACATTTCGCCAAACCTAGAGTTGAACTTAGGATCACTTAGAGTTCGCAAATAATTTGAACATAATACCCATGGGTGACGAGACATAATCCTAGGAATGGACTCAAGTTAGCGCAAACCACACCACGATTCTTTGCAAGGAAAGGAAAATATCATTTCATTTTCCGGACAAGAAGCAACGACTTCCATGGAATTAGTATGGGAAGAGAGTCCCGATTGTATCAAGATTGAAGGCAAGGAAGATGATGAATAATAAAGGGATACCATGCTTTTCTCGCTTACACGAAAGGAGAAGAAAAGCTTTAAACGAAGGTAGAAGACATAGAAATTGTCGTGAATTTCGGATGTATTTCTAAGGATCTACCAGATTACCTCCCGATAGACAATTGAATTTACCATCGACTTGGAACCGTGATCGGCCCAAAGGTCGAAAGCACCCTGAGAACGGCCCCAAAGGAATCGAAGAATCGAAAATCCAAATCCAAGAACTGTTGGACCTAGGTTTCATTAGACCTAGTGTTTACGCCTTGGGGCCTTTGTATTGTTTGTCAAGAAAAATGATGGATCTTTAAGGATGTGTATAGACTATCGAGAGTCGAACAAGACGACGCCAAGAACAAATACCCTCTGCCTAGAATCGACGATCCGCTTGATCAATTGAGAGGAGCGGGCATATTTTCAAAGATCGACCTCAAGTCGATATCATCAACTCAAAGTACGACCAAGATATAGCTAAAACCGCATTCAACAAGATATGACCATTATGAATTCGTAGTTATGCCGCTCGGGTCGACAAATGCACCACCAGATTTATGGACCTCATGAACCGAGTGTTTCATCCGCATTTTAGACAAGTTTGTCTTGGTTTTCATAGATGATATCCTCATCTATTCAAAGAATGAGGAAGACCATAAAGAACATCTAAGAACAAAGGTTGCAAACTTTGAGAGTGGAACGACTATTTGCTAAGTTCAAAGAATGCAATTTTGGTCAAGGAAGTAATGTTCCTCGACATATTGTGTCTGCCGATGGAATCAAAGTAGATCCAACCAAAGTGGAAGAAGGCAAGAATGGAAATCGCCACAACTCGAATGAGATCCGAGTTTTCAGATCGGCTGGTTATTACGAGGAGATTCATCGAGGATTCTCCAAAATAGCAAGCACTAATGACCCAACTACTCCGAAGGGAGTTAAGTACACTGACCAGAATGCGAGGCGAAGTTTTCAAAACTCAAGGAGAAGTTAACAAGTGCACCAAGACTAGCAGTCCTTAATCGCACAAGGAATATGTGGTTTATACCGCCTCAAGAAACGGACTAGGTTGCGCTTTGATGCAAGAGGAAAAGTAATAGCACACGATCCCGCAACTTAGACCACATGAATTAACTACCCAACACATGACTTAGAATTAGCAAAGTGGTTCATGACCGAAAATATGGAGACACCATCTCTACGGAGTGAGATGTGAAATCTATACCGATCATAAGAGTTTGAAATACTTCTTTGAGCAGAGATCTAAACATGAGGCAGAAGATGGCTCGAATTAGTAAAAGATTACGACCGTGGTATTAACTATCACCCGTGTAAAGCGAATGTAGTAGCCGACGCCTGAGTCGTAAAATCAAACTAAGTTGGGATGTCTCCTACGCAAGAAGATAAACTCATTGAGGAGTTTAGAAAATTGAGAATCAATTGGTTGAACAACCGAGATTTATCACGAGCTATATCGCTACACTCACCGTTACACCGATTTAAGAAAAAGGATCATTGAGAGACAAATGATGGAGGAAAAGTTGGAAAGATAAGAGGAAGAGTGAGAATCGCGAATTAAAGGATTTCCACGAAGCATCCGATAATGCTTTAATGTTTGAAGGAAGAATATGTGTTCCGTAAGATATCAAGTTCGAACAAAATAATGAGCGAGGCTCATGATACACCTTACACCGCCCACCCAGCAAGACGAAGACGTATCAGACCTAAAAGAAAAGTTCGGTGGAAGGCATGAAACGAGACATAGCTTCTTTCGTAGAACCCTGCCTTGTTTGCCAGCAAGTAAAAGCTTTACATCAACGTCCCTACGGGAAGTTACAATTGGGTATACCCGAGTGGAAGTGGGATGAAATAACGATGGATTTCACATGATTTACCCAAGTCAAGAAAAGGGAACACTACCATATGGGTAGTGGTTGATAGACTCACAAAATGTGCTCACTTTCTACCAATTCAGAATACCTATGGATCTGATAAGCTAGCTCGGTTGTATGTGAAAGAAATTATACGATCGCACGGAGTACCAAAATCGATTACATCGATAGAGACTCAAATTCACATCAAGATTTTGGGTGTTTACAAAGAGAATTGGGAACTGTTGAACTTCAAGCAAGATTTCACCCACAAACCGACGGGCAATGGAAAGGACAATCCAAACTCGAAGATATGCCGAGAATCGTAGTACTAGATCGAGGTGCAAACGGAAGACATTTTACCTCTTATCGAATTTGCCTACAATAATAGTTATCAGCGACGATTGATATGGCCCCATACGAAGCCTCAGTATGGCAAAAGTGTAGATCACCGCTTTCTTGGGATGAAGTGGGTGAGAGAAAAGTAGTAGGGCTGTAAGTGAATGAAATGATTGAAATCGCTCGACAAATTAGGCAAAGAATAAGAAAGCTCAAGATAGATAAAAGTCTTACGCCGATACACGAGATCCGAGCTGCATTTGAAAGTGGAGACAAAGTGTTTCTCAAAGTCTCGCATCGAAAGGATCATAAGATTTGGCGTGAAAGGAAAACTAAGACCCCGCTTCATAGGGCCATATGAGATCCTAGAAAGAATAGGCCCAAGAGCTCATAAGTCGCTCTTCCGCCAAACTGGGAAATGTGCATAATGTTTTTCACGTATCTCAATTAAGGAAATATGTACACGATCCAAAACACGTGATCCGTCAAGACGATGTAGTTCTCAACTCGCATATGAGCTACGAAGAAGAACCTACGGCAATAATAGACCATAAAGTCCAGCAATTGAGAAACAAATCGATTTCGCTAGTCAAAGCAATGTGGAAACACCACGGACAAGAAGAAACTACGTGGGAGCTGGAAGATGCGATGAAAGAACGATACCCCGTTTGTTTTTCTAAGGTATACAAATTTGGACGAAATTTCTTTTAAGTGGTAGGATGTAATAACCCAGCTTTAAAAAGTTCTAATTACGGTTTTAAAATCCGTAAAATAGAATTTCATTGTGAAATCAATCACCGAGATCGAATACTGAATTCGATCTATCTTACAAAGGAATGAATTCCTGTTATAAATTCACTGAAAATCGTGAATTTAAGAATCGAAGTCTATAACGTTTATCAGCAATATATTTTTAACGTCGGCTGAGAATCGAGAGTCGAAATTTCATAAAATTTTCTAAGCAATCAAGCTTAGAATTTTATTCCTTTATTAATGATTTATATTAGTAAAGTGATTACAAAATTATTACGATTCGAATGAGTCGATCGTAACGCTTTGAGACGTTTTCAAACGTTAACGCTTAAATAAAACGAAAGATGGTTTTATCGACCTATAAATTATAGGAATTAATTTCCATGATTAATAAATGATATTACAGTATTATTAAGCATTTAAATAATGCTTGAACATTAGACTTTATAAAATCACAACCTAGTTTTCGAAAACCCTAAATTCTAAAACTGTGGTTTTCATCATGCAATAACATCTTTAATTATCCTATGATATTAATTATCATCTAATACATATACTATGATGTATACATCTATGTTTAGCATGAAATAAAAAATTTTACACATTAATTGGCCTAATGGCCGAGAGATATATATATGTGTGTACAAATTTAAATTGTGTCATTCTCCACTCATACATGTGTATCTCTATACTTTAGATTTTATACTTTGAGTCTCCCACTAAATACATATAATTTAGCTATTTTCAATATATCTTGTGTAAGGCACTAATGATTGGGAACCCATTAGTGAATAAATTAGTAATAAAGGCAAGAGTCTCTTATGTGTATTGGGGAGGAGTGGCCGAGAATGGGGTGTGTATAGGGGGGGATTACCTCAGCTTTTTTTTCATTATTCACTTACACACAAACACCCCAACACTCCAAACATATTATCTCTCTCCAAACCTCTCATCTCTCTCAAGAACACTCTCTTCCTCTCCCTTTTCTCTCGCACACCGAGAGCTTCCCTCCCATACCAAGCTTAAATTTTCTTCTTCTTCCATATCAAGTGTAAAACCTGAACATTATTCCATTAATCCATATAGGGTGACTATTCGGTCGGGTCGGCACCCACCCGAAAAATCGCACCGACCCCGCTTTAGAAGAAAATATGCCACCGACCCCGACCGAATTTTTTATCGGCACCAATACCGACTCGGATCCGAATCGGTATTCGTGCACCAATTACCCATTATAAATATAAATTTCACATTACAATGTTCAATGTAGTCGCTTAACCATCAAGTTACAATGTTGGACTCATTTTTTAAGGAAACCCTCAGGTCTTGTGTTCGAATCCTATATCTTGCAATCCTATGTGCTTTTTATTTTTTCAATTATTTTATCACCTTTCATTTATTTATCAAATCTCAAATTCTCAAATGCGCTTAGATGTAAAAGGCGGTCGACATCAAATCTCAAATTCTTACTATAAAATTATAAATATTAATCATACATGATACATTATATGAGTTTGTAATTTTATCAAATACACGGCTTTTATATATGTAATAAATAGCCTAGATGTAATTTCCACTGCATGTACAGAAACTAACAAAATAAAACAGAATTCTAAATAGCCATTTAATTAGTAACCCAGAAAAAATAATATAATAACAATAACAAATGGATAGCCTCGAATGAACATATATTGTAACGATCCTTCTTAAATTATGTAAATAAAAAGATGAAAAACTATAAACAGTAAACGTAATACTCCAAAATTCTACACAAAATTCGCGAGAATAAAATTCAAACACATATAATGAGACACTTAACAAATTTGCGAGGAAAACTATGTGTCTCGACTAAGATCACAAACAGATTCCAAAATAGATGAAGTTCGTAAATTCAAGCATCACAACAAACAGATCCTTGCCAATGTATTGATTTTGGTTCTCCTGATTTCGCTTCTTTGAAGATATATATAGCGCATCAAGATGAGTTTCGCTTCTTCTTCGATCTGGATGTCTTCTAAGAAGTCAGTGTCCAATTGCTCATCTATTAGTCGATTACTATCTTGATGAGTTGCTTCAAAAGACTCCATCTTGATGAGTTAAGATCACCTACCCAATAAGCTTTAGGAGAAATCTGGACATGTAGGATATAATATCACTGTAATTACAAGTCTGTGAGACACAAGCAAACGCCATAGGAAATAAACATGAGTAAAGCTCACAACTTTATTACTCAAAAGAGCCAAACAAAATAAAATAAAGCAAGAAAATGAGGCCAATTAAATCAAATAAACTGAAATTAAAATAAAAATGCAGCTTGCTTAAACAGAACGAGAGGAGAGGAAGGTACTTGGATCTTCAAGAACTCTTCTTTACTCATGTTTAACCACCAAAACGCAAGAAACACGACTTTTAACAAATACAAAAAAGGTGAAAATTAAATGGGATGGATCTGAGCCAAGAAAACTTTAAATGAACCAAACACTCTCGTAAAGCACACACAGAGAAAGAAAGAGAGTCTATTTTAGGGCGGTTGTTGAACAACATTAAAACTCCTCTGTTGAGTTCTCGCTTCTCTATTTAGAGTCGACTATTAGAGATTTCGCAACTATTTCATCTTATTCTCGCTCGAATATGCAATACAAAATCATATATATATGTAGCATTGCCATTGAAGCTAAATTAGGATTTACTGCACCACCAAAAACCCCACAAATTCGGTGACAAATCAATTAGGCTAAATGAAAACAACGAGAGCAATTACGGAGCAAGAAGCCAATTAGCCAACAACATATATAATATAGTATTTTTCCAAAGACCAAAAGATTAATTGAAAAAATGTAAAGCAAATAATCTTACTTGAAGGTCAAGCTTCGTCTCGAGATTGCCTCTCGCCCCGAGACGGGATGACCGCCACCGATGAAAGGTGATCGCCGAGTGTCGCGATCATGGACCGCCAGGCGGCGCTGTGGCGACGGGAGCTAAGCGGGACGATGACGGAGAGGCGAGAGGGAGCGACGTCCGATGACCGAGACCGAGAGAGAGAGAGAGAGGGGGACTCGAGAGAGAGAGAATCGAGAAGATGGAAGAAGAATCGGAGGCGGAGGAGGGGCCGTGGGTGTTTGTGTTGTGTTGCTTGTGTAATTTTGTTTGTGTGGGCGAGGGCAATCAGAAGTTTAATTAGGTTCACTTAGATAAAATCGGTATTCGGCATACCCGAATACCCGACGGTATACCCGACACCGACAATAAAATTGATGGAATACCGACCGATCCCGAGACCCGATTTTGGTGTCGGGCACCTTATACCCGATATTTTTGGTCGGGTATCGGCACCATTACCCGATACCCTAATAGTCACCCCTAAATCCATATATCCAAGGTATGAATCAAACAAAGGCTTGGTTGTTCTTGAATCTTTGAAAAGTTTTCAAAAGGTGTATGGTTCTCGCATGTGTTCTTGATGAACTTTGTTGGTGATACTGCTATTGCATGTGTATAAATGATAATAAAAGGTTTAGGTATGTGTTCTTGTTCTTAAAAATGTATTGCATGTGAGATTTTAGTTCAAAATCTTTTGAAACTATGAGTATATTATGTTCTAAGGATGTATAACATGTTATTTTAAAGCTTGGTTCATATTTTAAAATTTATGTGAACATGTATGAGAAATGTTTGAAATAGCCGAGAGCCTTGAGAAATTATTCGGACTCAATCTATGATCTATGATGTTATATGTATCTATAGTATGTATTTGAAAATTTTAGAAAAATCTATGCCAATGTTCTTATTAAAACCGAGACATATAAAAATTATATGTAGATGTATGATTTTTATTTTGTACATGCAATGTGATATTATTGATTTATGATGAATTAAGAGTGCATAACAATTTGTTGGAAATTTTTAGAAAACTCTTGCTATATTTTTATATATGACCGAAATACATATATATATATAGTTCTATGATAAATGATTTTTATATGAGACACGCAATGACATATAATTACTCTATGATATTATGAAAATCTATAGTGATTTAATTAGAATTTTTGGAAAAAATTCTATCTACATTTTCTTTGATGAACCGAGACATATATATATAATTATATTGATGAATGATTTTAATTTATGACATGCAATAGTATATTATTGTTCTAGGTTGTAAACTATACACTATATGTTTTAATTAGATTTTTTTGAAAAATTCCTATGTGAAATATTGAAGAGAACCGAGAGCTATGCTTGAGATGTGTTGATGTATGATTTTAATTTGTAACATGCAATAGTGTTTTAATGATCTAGGATATGAATTAAACATCCTATGATATTGTTGAAATTTTTGCAAAACAATTACCCCTTGAAATCAAATAAGCCGTGAGTGTATACTCAAAAATGGTGATGATTCAAGTGGTCTTTGATGCATTTTATGATGTTATATTGTTACACTATAATGAATAGGCATGTTATAATTGTTTGGAAATTTTATAAAATTGTTTGACATGCTTAGTGAAAAGGCCGAGAGCTATACTACCATTTATATGGTATATAAATGTCATATCAAGGATTATATGACATAAAAATGTCATGAATTAATGTTTGGATCTTGTATTAATTTAGTAGAATTTTAGAAAAAATTGTTGGGCATTTTTTAAAAATGCCGAGACCTTATGGAATAAATAGGGTGATGATTGATTAAGGTTTGGTTGATATTATGACATATTAATGACCATAGTGTATAATAATACACTATATAAAATTAGAAAAAATTTTGGACACCAATTGGTAATTCCTAATAATTACCGAGAATTTTTAAGAATTTTTAAGGATTTTTAAATCCTTTTTAATTAAGTTTAATAATAAATTATATGTCTAAATGTTATTTTAGACATATTTGGAAATTATAAGAAATTTTCGAAAATATTTATGATATAAAATTTAAAATAGCCGTGAGCTATTTTTAAATTTGAATAAGGATTTTAAATCCTTAAATTCATTATTTATAATGAATTATATGTTTAAAAACTTATTTTTAAACATATTAATGAACTTATAAAAAGAAATCAATTGGAAATTGATTTCTGTGAAAATTAAATATTAAAATATGACTTAGTAATTAAATTACTAAGAAAAGTCAAAATTGTTGACTTTTGTAATCAACTAACGAAATACGCTCGATAAATACGCTAATATGCGTAAACGACCGTTTGCTAATAAAATCACGCTTGGTAGGAAAGATTTCATGTTTGAAGTTGTTAGATCGAAAACGTGAGAAAACGTTGAAACATTTACCAAAAGGGTAAAATGGTAATTTTAAACATATCTCGCCTCATCGAAGGACGAGAAATGTTAAAACTTAGTATACGCTAAAATAACGTATCAATTCGCTGAGAAATTCAATTTATATTGATATAGTATATCGGCTTATTATGACTTTGTAAGTCTCGAAATACGCGAACGATGTACTAAAACATCCTTTTATATAAAGGTGTGAACGACGCAATGTTAGGACGTTGACGAGTAAGCGGCGCTAAAGACGAACAATAGTTTCGGTGGGCTTTATTCTAAAACAAAATGTGGCTTGACTACTTACTTCAACAAACGTTACTTACGACGCATATTTCAACCGTGGTTAAAATGTTTATAAGATTACCGCCAAAATATTTATGTTTTGTGTATCAGATCCTATCCATGAGATTGATATGAATGATAAATGTTGTTGGGTAGCTCCCAACTTATGAATGAAAATCGATATCGGATCCTATGCCAAGCGCTTATACCGCCAGATTAACGTGTATACTAAGGCGACTGCAGTCTTGTAAGGACACCACTTGCGGTCACGACGCCGCAGAGGAGGCCTCCTTCACGACGCTCGACTATAATGTTATGATGATATGATGACTGTGATACGGATCATACACACCAAGAAAAATGTCGCCAAGCAACTTTTACGAACCGATGAAAATATTTTAGTAAACACAAGGCATTTTCAATTAAAACCCTCAGATCTTACCACAATATTGGCGAAGTAATCCAAAGAAAATAAAATGTTTTCGCATGAGTCCATTGGGTGCAATTTTGTACTTAGCCCCGCATGTTTGTTTTTAAACGTGCGTGTCGAGTCTGATATCGATATGGAGGAGTGTTGAGGAATGTCCAAAGGTCCTCGACGCCATGTTTAAATTTGTTATCCTTGAATACATATCGCCATATATGTATTCATACACTTTCCGCTGCGACTCTGAATTTATTTTTATGTATGTATGACGATGAGATGTTATGAACTGTTGGAGTCTATCAGATCATTGTTGATCTTTGGATCTGATAGCTTAAACCACTTAGTTTGACCTATGTCAAAGTATGTATGATCAAGAATGTTCGTCTATTTATGCAAATTACCCCTTATTATAATTACCCATGATTCCTAAATACTATTCCTAGTATTAGTCCGTCCAAACTCTGGATTATTCGGAACGAGGTCGTGACAATTAATTAATCACATAAATATAGAAATTACTCTATTAACCCCTCATAATAATGTTATAAAAATATATATTCATTGATGGGCGAAATCTGTCCATTAAATAAGTTAAATCTAGCGGTTGAAATTTGTTCCTATTTTATATTTTAATTATCGTTTGCATTTGATGCAACCTCTCTCTATATATATTGGGAAAATTATATCTTAAATGTGTGTTGTGATTAGACCCCAAAATTCGCTGATGATTGCCTTACTGATGTAACATAGAGTTGTTCACGTGTTAGGGAGTTTTTGATTACAGGTTTCAGTAGAAGAACTATCAGTTTGGATAGGCCCAATATTGATGGAGTTCAAGCAGTCTTGAAGCCAGTCATATTGAAAGAAGTTTCAGTACCAACGCAACTAAAGAGAAGCATCAAAGATCACAGATCAAGATCAAGCAAGGCGACATCGATGAACAGTACATCAAGAGTGAAGTCAAGATCAAGACTAAAGTCGGAAGACTAAAGACTGAAGATTTGATGCTATACAAAGAAGTCAAAAGTATGACTAAATATCATACCAACAGCTGAGAAGTCAAAGCTGCTGATAAATACGTCAAAGTTGACCAACTATCTTAACAGTCAATAGATTTGCTAACTAATATCACACTAAACATGAATCAGATTGAATCGATCAAGAGGTCGACATTAGTATCGAATCCGACTTCGCTTAACCGACACCACCGATAAAGTAGAAGGTCTAGTCTTGTAAAACGAAAATGTTGAGATATAAAAAGGATCACAGCTGAGACAACTTGAGGACGGGTTGTCGGTATAGGCTGCAGTATTGATAAGAAGTGACATGACTTAGTTGCTTGTCTATGCTGGTATGTTTTAACGTGTTGATGGATCACAATGAGATGAGTTCTTCTATCTGATCGTCGTGAAGAACCTAGATCTCGGTGACTTTACATTGATCTAAACCTTGATAAGGTTTTAGGTGAGTTTCAATTTGACCGGAAAAATATCTAATACCATGTCGGCCTAATTGACCAAAAATAAATTATGGTAAAATTACTATAATTAATAAGTTCATGTACTTATATACTCCTTTTAAACTTCGTGTGCAAAACCATTCAAAGTTCATGTATTTATATACTCCTTTTAAAGTTTGTATGTAAAACCAAAATCACATCAAAGTTTATCTATTTATAAATAAATAACCCAATAAAAATTGATATCTTCTAAATAAAATTTATCTTAAAAGTAAATTTTAAAATACATAATATATCGTGAAATTACTATCGCTTTAAAACAATAATAACATGACACAAAAAAAATTATACCTTTTTTATATCAACACTATAGAAATACAAATACGATAAATCTAAATACCAATTTATTATTGTATCAAGGATTTCAGCTTCAAGGGAAATAAGTGTCACAATTCTATACATTCAAAGTAAATTACGACACCACATCACAAATCAAGGGCAAATAAATTCAAATCCGCAATAAAAGAAACACATGTGTTTTTTATTTATTCTTTCATTTGTTGTGCATTTGTCTAACGTGTATATACGTTATTTCAGCTGAAATTTGTGACAAAGGACACTGGTATATAAGTAAAATAAGTACAAAAAAATATTATGTACGAGCATATATCAAATTAAAAGAATGTAAAAGTGTTATCTTGTTCTGATTGAAAGCATTTCCATAGGTTTCAGAAGTTGATTAAATGAAGATTTTGATCTTATGTTTCAGACCTTGTCTACTTTGACACAACTGAGATCTATGATAAATGGGTTTCTTTTTAAGAAAAAATCAATGGTTTGTTAAGATGTCAATGATTGAGCCTTGGATTTCAAGAACGGCTAAAGTTGAGTTGCATCACTGTAATGGGCCAAAGCCCAAACCTTAAAACATATACTTTATCCATCCAGTAAAAAATTACATTTGCTTCATTTTCGATCCGTTCATTTAAAGTTTGCATTTTTTTTCTTTTAGACATAGCTCCCACATTTTACCCTCAATCTACTTACTTATTTATAAAAATATCACCACTTAACAATTATAATATGAGACTCATTCTCCACTCATTTTATACCTACTATAATTTATGAAAACTCGTACCACTAAAAATAATACAAGTTTTTGGTGGACGAAGAGAGTATATTAACCATCTCTAACCCATTGTAAAATTTATTGTGCAGTCAATATTCATCCCCAACATAACTACAAATCCTAACTCAAAATGAGTTTTAATGAAGTTTCAATCTCCTCCAAACTCATAAATGCGATTACACTATTGTTGAACGCAAATTACTTTTTATGTTGATTGTATTTGCGTAATAATCCCTTGCATATTAATAATTTGTTTTGTATATCATAAAATAAAATAAAAAGTTGCATAGTAGAATGAAGAGGGCCGGCAGAAAGACTAAATGAAGAAGAAGATGGAAAATAACTAGGGATTTTTTATATTAATTCTTTGGGCTTTTGTTGGGTTTCATGGGCTTCAATTGTTGTTTACACATAAAGATGAGTTGTTGTTGTTTTCTTCTTCTATTTTTTTAGTAACATTAAATTGAATTGTAAAAGTTTTATTTAAATAGCTTTATTTAGTTTATTTTATTTTAAAATTGTATAATAAGTAGGACATTTTATATCAATAGTCTTTTTAATTAAGTTATTTTCTTATTTAATAAGCAAATAATTTAGTTATCCTTAGTTATTTATTAATAACTAACTTATTTAATACTAGCTCATTTTATATTAAATTATTGATTGTTAATTTTGGATTTAATGTAATATTAAAAATATAAAGGTTTGTTTTATAAAAGTATAAAAAGTGTTATGAAAAAGAATATATAGAAAATATTTTTTGAGTTAGAATTTAAGTATATATATTGAAAATAAATTATTATTTAATATGATATTTACTGCAAAATAAAACTAAATTTAATGTTGAATATTGGAGATGACCTTATAATGAAAAAAACCATTTTTGAGTATGCGCTAAGGTTAAATGGATAAAATAAAATCAATTCTGTTTATATTTAATTCTTGTCATAATGGTGGTGGCGGGACGAATATTTGGTGAGATATATTAATTTTTTGAACTGTGGTGAGATATATTACTAAGAAACAAATCTTGGGGAAATTAATTAAATGTGTATAAAACAAGGAGTAGGTGGCCATGTACATATGTTAATGTCTGAGAACAGCAACAAGAACAGCAACAGGACATTCTTTACTGCAATGAATCAATTATTGAATAACGGTTATATCAATTTTTTTATCATCACATGATTTCAGCTAAATTTGGTTCTGATTCCATTAATATGATCCTCGTATTTTGATAATAGGCATTACATTTCAATTTGAGTGTAAGTGTAAGCGTACGATTAATTTACTAGTTACGTTGCAGTAGATGTAATATTTTACCAAGTATCATATTACTGAAATTTTCATAAATTTAATACAATTAAAGTACATAATAATAAAGTCCATGAAAAGCTACACAGCATAATTATATCATGTAACTATATATTTTACTATCTCCATTTATATTTCATAAATTATATATTAAAATCAAACGTCTATAATTCCTTGCAATGGATATACCAGACACGCATATAGTTAGATTGGGTATTGTTTAATATTTTCTTTTATCACTATAAAAAAAATACGGTCTTAACAACGGAATGTAAGATGGAAAATAGTGCTTCGTAAACTTGTCATCATTCACGATGGATTAATGATTGATTTACAATGGCTCAAAACGGCAATCATAAATTTGTAGCTAACATAAAGTTAAATCTAGAATATATTTTTGTTTTATTTTTTGCTAAAAAACTGTCGTTATTCTGCTGTAAAAATGTATATATTTTAAATGTAATTTAATTATGTCGTTAATCCATTGTTAATGGTGTATTTTTGTAGTTTTATGAATTTATCATTAGTCCGCTGTTAAAAAAATTAATTTTTATTTTCATAAATATAATATTAACGATGGATTTGTCGTTGTTAACTTGCATTATATCTAGAACTTGTTGCACGCAAATTGTTCAATTTTAAGTAACCCTAACTCTCTCCCTCTCTCTCTCTCTCTTCGCCGTCTCGCTGCCCCTCTGTCGATGCCCCCCTTTCATAGGGGGTGTTTGGCTAAACTTATTTTAGAGAGCTTATAAGTTCCAAGAGCTTATAAGATGTTTCAAGAGCTTATAAGAGGTAATGTATCAAGTGCTTATGAGTTGCTAAAGTGTTTGGATAAGTGATCTTATAAGCTAGAGAAAAAATCGTGAGCTAGAGAAAGAAAATCATAGTTAGATAGATAAAATTGACGAGAGGTGAAGTTGATAGTATGTGTAGAAAATAACGAACTATAATAAAGTTGTTTTGGTAAATTCATGATTGCTTATAAGTTTATGAAAAATAAGTTAGAGTTGACCAACTTATTTTTACGGAACTTATAAGTTGTTGAACTTATTTTCACAATTTTATGTTCGCTTAGAGCTTATTTTGCCAAACACTTTCAACAAATTATAAGTTCCTAAATAGCTTATAAGTCGCTTTAAAGAGCTTATAAGCTCACCTAAACACCTCTATAGTCTAGGTCTTCATGTATCAACATTTTTATCCTTTATATATTTTCTTATTTATCGACTATAGGTTTATGAATTCCATTTTCTTAATCAAAGAGTTTAGTAACTTGGTAAGACTAGAAGTAGATGGTCTTACTCCATATTCGCTTGAAATCATTATATAATCAGACCTTATAGAATGCAAATTGAGATAATTATGTAGGAAATCGATTTTAACCCTCCCGAGGATCTATCTTGATGTTTAATTCACCATACATTGATTATACGACAACATGCACCTATATAATTAATCGCAACACGAAGAGTTTTCTCGTGTTTACCGCGAACTGTTTGGGATGAAACAGATCAAGACTCGTGCTTTGATCTTCCTGATCAGATCCCGCTGCTTAATCTCCAATGTCGAGTGAGGACACCATGGAGAATGCCATAGAAAATCACCTCTTATTTTTCTTTCAAATTTTCAAAATTCTCACCACAAGTATATGGTAATTCTCGAAAATTATGGAACGAGGATTAACCTTGATTTTCTCTCTCACCTTATAATTATAATGCACTCCCAAATCCTATCTAGATAGGATCTATGCATATCTAATAAATATAATAATATCTTTTAGTGATGAGAAGATCAAATCGAGTCCCAAGAGGATCGAGAGAGGTGGCGATTTTCACCCTAGCTACAGTCTGACGGGCAAATTGCGGATCAAATGCAGGGAATAAAGATGGGCCTCAAATAAATTAATTATCTTATGTTCACCTTTAACATAAATTAATTCATAAACATTTATTCATGCCACTAGAGAATAAATGTCGACTTACCCCTTTATTACCGGGTGAGTCGGCTTGCACTTAGACTTTACGAATCCCAGATTTAAGATATCAGACGTCCATTAATTATTTAAAGCGCTCGATCGCTTAAAATAATTAATATCTTTAATTCCTTAAGTAGTACCACTCAACATTATTATTGTACTTGAGATAACTCAACCGCAGGTTTAGTACAATAAACATTTCGAGCCCTTAAGGACGCCATCATCCTAAACGGATATGGTGACTGGACTACGTAACTAGCATGACATACAAGGACCGCCACCACCTAAGATGCAGAGAGTCTTGTTAAATCATGTAACCTCACCCATAACAAGTCAAAGTGATGGTCAAGAACTCATACTCACCTAATACCTTATCGAGGTTTAGATAATCGTAAATCACCGAGATCTAGGTTCTTCACGACTCACGATAGAAGAACTCATCTCATCGTGATCCATCAATACGCCAAAGACGCATCAAGATAGACAAGCAACCAAGTCAAGTGACTTCTTATCTACACCGTAGCTCATACCGACAACTCGCCCTCAAGTTGTCTCACCGTGATACTTTTATATCTCATTAAGTTTCGACCAATCATACGACTTTTGTGATCTACAACACATCGTATGATCTAACTTATATATGAGATAAGAGGACTTAGATATATGCAATCAAGTAATCAATTCAGATAGAGATTGTAATAGTGGTAACAGGAAACATTGTATATAAGCTCAACCAAACCGCTTTCAAAGATACAAATCCAACAATCTCCCACTTATACTAAAGCAAAACTTTAGTATACAATGTGTCTCTACTAGCTATTACAAACAACACCATCACTTTATTTCTCCCACTTATACAAAAGTTTTCTAAGTGGGTGCCATCTTCAAGCAATCCAAGTCCTCGAATATGCTCTTCGTAGACTTTTTGCGGCAGTGCTCTTCGTGAATGGATCAACCAGGTTATCCGCAGCACTCAATCTTCTCAATCAAGACATCCCCTCGCCTAACGATTTCTCGTATGACATGTTACTTTCTCTATATGTTTCGTTGCATTAGGGTCCGTGGTTCCTTCGAGTTTGCCATCGACTTGAGTTATCATAGTAAACTATGATACTTTGGGCAAACCAGTACCACATCTAGATCCACGAGGTAGTTCTCAACCATACAACCTCCTTAGCA
The DNA here is from genome assembly GCA_036937905.1 of Salvia rosmarinus. Classification (NCBI taxonomy): domain Eukaryota; kingdom Viridiplantae; phylum Streptophyta; class Magnoliopsida; order Lamiales; family Lamiaceae; genus Salvia; species Salvia rosmarinus. The sequence continues at coordinate 21,193,002 of CM072818.1, read as the reverse complement.
GCCTCCAAGCGGCTACATATTCGGCTTCCATGGTGGAGTCCGCAATGCATCGCCGCTTTGCACTCCGCCAGATACGGCTCCACCTCCCAAGGTAAACACATAGCCCGAGGTAGACTTTTTCTCATCACGATCACTTGGAAACCGAGTCCGAATAACCCAAAGGCATTAGATTATCTCGCATGGTAAACCAAATTTATAATCTCGAGTCCTTTTCGTACTTGAGTATATGCTTTACCGCAATCCAATGAGCTTGTCCAGGTTAGATCGATATCTAGCTACTATGCCTCATCGATAGCGTATATCGGGTCTCGTATATAGATTACAGACATGAGACTTCCTACGGAGGAAGCGTGAGGAACTTGTCTCATTTCCTCTATCTCCTTTGCGAATATAGGTGATCGCTTCCTTAGATAAAGGAACGCCATGTCCGAAAGGTAGCAATCATTTCTCGGCGGTCCGTGACACTAAAACGAGTAATCACAAAGATCAATGTAAGACGCTGAGATAAGCTCAACATTTTCCTCTCATGATCTCGCAGAAACCTTGATCCCAAGAATGTACGATCTCCTAAGTCTTTCATTTGAAACCGATCGGATAACCAACTCTTTACGCCCCGATAACAACTTCACATTGTTGCCAAGTAGAAGGATGTCATCTACGAAGTGCAAGAAATACCACATCACCGCTGACATCTAAACGACACACACAACTTTCTAGCAATCGGGTAAATCCATAGGACTTTACCACCTCGCCAAAGCGAAGTTCCAGATCGTGAAGTTTGCTTAAGTCCATAAATGGACTTCTTAAGCTTCCATACTAGATGCTCTTTCACCTTCACCACATAACCTTCGGGTTGTCGATATAGATGTCTCTACCTTCTTCAAGGTAACCGCTTAGGAAAGCGGTTTTCACATCCATATGCCAAACCTCGCGTTTAAGTGGTCACTATGGCCGTAAGAATTCATGGACTTGAGCATTGCTACAGCGAAAAGGTCTCATCGAAATCGATGCCATCAACTGAGTGTACCTTTTCGCCACAAGCCCGGCTTTAAAAGTCGAAACCTCTCCATCCGAATCTCTTCCTCTTATATACCCATCGCTACCTATGGCTTCCTCGCCATCCGGTAGAGGTGTTTTTCAGATGATTCATAGCTGTATGGACTCAATTTCTAAGTCCATAGCGGTGTGCCATGATCTTGCATCAATGTCTTCAGATCGTCAGATGTCCATGGGTCGATAATTGCTCGCTCGCTTCTCGGTCTAAATCCAAGATTCATCCACGAACATAAATCGCCTCGTCGACGAACAACCCTCCAACTACGACGAGGCGCCATCGCACAATGGCAACGTGGGTGCAAGAATTGTGGTTCTCTGCCTTGCACAACTTGTTGAATAGAGCCACTAGACGGCTTCAGATCTCCAAAGTGAACTCGACCCACTTCAATTTCTTAAAGTATCTCGTGTCGATCCTCCCACTACACACCCACATCTCGCACTTTCGCTTAATCGGTGGTGGAATACGATCATCTTCTAATTCTCAAGAATGATTTCAACTTGGATTTATGGTTTTCATATAATCCTCTTCTAAGAATCGGGCATTAGTGCTAATAATGACCTTCTCGATCCTTAGACTATAGAATAAACCACCTTCGTCCCTCTAGATAGCCAATAAATGCCTTGCGTCGGATTTAGCCTCCAACTTGTCGCCTTCTTGTTCAAAGACACGTGTCGGATCGCCCCATATCCTTATGTGGTTTAAACCAGCTTGCGCCCAAACCACAACTCGAACGGTCTTTTCGACCGACTTGACGGTACTAGATTTAGCAAGATGTCACCGCTTCTACGGCATACCCCGTAATCTAAATAGGCAATGTTGCATAACTCATCATCGATCTAACCATTTCTAAAAGAGTCATATTTTCTTCGCCCGACACACCATTTTGTCGTGGTGTGTCTTGCAGTGAGTCGAGGTAATCCCACACCGCACCAAATAGTCCATAAACTCACATCGAGGTATTCGCCACCGTGATCGACTCAAGCAGACTTGATACTCTTACCAAGTTTCGCCCACTTCCGCCTTAAACTCTTCAAATTTCTCAAAGCATTCAGACTTACGCAAGGTGTATATGCATCCGCACTCGAGTAATCGCCAATGAAAGTGACAAAATACTGCATTCTCCACGAGCCAGGTTGACATAGGTCCACACAGTCGAATGGACTAGCTCCAACACTTTTTCGCTCTATAACCCTTCGCTTTGAAGGTCCGGTCGACATCTTTCCTTCTATATGTGCACTGCAGATCGGAACGGAGTAATCGTGAGATCACCCAACGCCCATTCTTAGCCGCCTTGATCCTATTTAGATTGATGTGACCTAATCTAAGATGCCAGAAACGTGGTGTCATCTTACAAGAAAACTTTCTTTTTAAGGTTCAAGAAGATGCAACATAGTTATAGTATTATGTTCGATGTAAATAGTATAAAGCTTAATTATATAAAGTGCCACCACGATAACTTCGCTATTTCATGATAGAAACACCACTATCAAAAACAACTGAATATCCATGAATAAATAGTTTCGAACCGAAATAAGGTTTCACCAAACTCCGACACATATAAAACGCCTTTCAATACTAAAACAGTTTATCAAACATAAAGTAACATCTCCGATCGCAACGGCCTCGACTTTCACCGCTGCCTATGGAGATCGTTATCTCGCCATCACACGCCCCTTATCCGCAGAACCCTCGCAGGTGTAATAAACATGATCAACAGCACCAGATTCTACTACCCATGAACGAGTAGAACAAGTCGCTAAACATGTTTCACATTAAAGCAAACGGCGACTCAGGCTCGAGCATAGGGCACTGGCCTTCCAATGCCCGGCCTTGCCGCACTTGAAGCACTTGCCCATCTCCTTCGGCTTTTTCTGCCTCCTGGCGTATATGTTCTCGCCCCACCGCTCCCATCGCTTCCTTTGCTCTACCACCTTTGGTGCCCCTTTTCTTCTTCCATTTTTCAACGGAAAATTGGACCCCTAGACGTGCTAGCAAGGGGCATGTGCCCTTTTCCCATGACCCTTTCGCGGCTATGAGATCATTACAACCGACTAAGTGTATACTCGGTCTTGCTCATGATCGCTCACACGAAAGTTCTCAAAAGACTTGGCAAGGTGTTTGAGGACGATATCGACCTCGCTTCACCACAATACCTCATCCCAACCGATCAAGACTATCCATGAGACGAGTCATGGGAGACATGTTCATGGACCGAACTTCCTTCTTCCATCTTACACGCCAAGATTTCTCTCATCAGTGTGGAAACGGATCGTCCGATCCGATCGCCTCGAACTTACTCTCGAGATCGACCATATTTCGTCAAGGCTACCATCGATCGATGTCGCACCGCAAGCCTTTGGACATCGTGAGTCATCATATAGCACTTGGCCATATTGTTCGACTTATGCCAAAGTCTCGCTGACTCTCCGCTCATTAGTCGATGCACAAGAAAATGATGTTAGTAGACTTAATTTATTTATTGTTATCATATTTTTTGAAATTAAAATAAAATTTTATTAAATTAAATATTGGGCTGGTTTCGACCGGTGGCCCGATGGCCTGATGGGTCAATGGTGGGCTAGGCTACCATATTTTATCCCGATAGATTTCGGGCCATCCCGACCCAAGAAAACAACAGTCTCGACGGGCCGGCCCGCCCGACCCGCCCCTTGCCACCTAGCTAGGGTAGCGATCACGCCAGCGCATCAGAAAGCATCCACGAGTAGGGCAGCGAGCGCCAGAGGTAGCGACCTCTGCTGGAAATTCTTCAACAGGGCCGATCACAGGTCCAAGCAATGCCGCCTCCGCTACCAGAAAGTCTTCATTTTCTTATTTCTTCAACGCACGCTTAATAATCCGCTGACGCTTTAATATTCCATTTCTTGCTTCTCACCCGAGATCATGATCATACGTAAACGAGAGAAAACAAGAAACAACGGAGTGATAGCAATCAAAACAACAAGAGGAACACATTAAACGACGCATCTAAACGAGATCAAATACAACCTAAACAGCTCAGAAGTAGTACCCAAATTCTCGATAGTATGTAGATTAATCTAGACCACATTGTGGTCATGTGGATAGTATGGACAAGCAACATGTGGTATAACATTTTTTTATTTTTATCTTTATTTTCACGACGGGCAACACAAGAATTTTCTCCTCCTTCTTCTTCTTCTTCTTCTTCTTCTTCTTCTTCTTCTTCTTCTTCTTCTTCTTCTTCTTCTTCTTCTTCTTCTCTTATCCTTCTCTTCTTCTTCTTCTTCTTCTTCTTCTTCTTCTTCTTCTTCTTCTTCTTCTTCTTCTTCTTCTTCTTCTTCTTTGCAACCGCCATCGCTCATCTGGAGAAGAATAGAAGTCGACAACAACAATGGCACAATGGAGGCGGTCATGTGGCGGTTGTTACAACGATTTAAAGTCGCGTGGCTGATCGTCATCGAAATTACGTAAAAATCATTGATTAGTTGCTTGAAATCAAGAAAATAAATAGAATTTTGTGAGAAGATTTAGGTATCGAAAGAGATGATGACTATGGTGATGTTTATGGTGAAGTTTGCAAAACAATTGAGTAGAGACGTGGTTTACGTGGAATTCAGAAATCGAGAAATAAGTGAATCAAGAAGGAGACTATTTAGACGATGCCATCTACTAAGAATATGCATATTGACACATAAACCCCGCATCATAATACACATAAACCTACATATGCATAATAATATATAGGCATACATATTAAAAACAAACATGCATACGACTAAACATAAACATGCATAGAACAACACACAACCTCAAGATGCTTTGAAACAAAATTATCATTTTTATATCTCCTTTCTCTTCACAATATGCACAAACACTTTATTGTTGATCATTTTCTTCTTTCTTGTTGATCATTTGTTTTCTTCTTGTTGATCATATGTTTTCTTTCAATTACGAAACTAAAAGTAATTGATCTAAACTAGAGAATAAATTATGGATAAACCAATATCACATGCATTTTCGTGTTGAACATTATGTTGTTCTTTGTTCAAGCATATGTAGTTTTAGTTTTAAAACATGCATGATTCGTTTTTTCGTATCACATAACAAATCAAATTGTGTTATTTTGTGTTCAATCGCATGTAGTTTTATGTATAACAATATGCATTTTGTGTTCAATGATATGCGCTCGCTTAATTACATACATAGTTTTTTTTCAAGCAATCACATAACAAATCAAATAACTAATCTACCCTTACTATAGCTAAAATCAAAAATTAAGCTTAAAGTCCGAAAAATCTCAACCATAGGATCTATGAGATAAATGGATGAGATCGAGTACTACATACTATCTCCTGCCTCTAGTACTATTTGATCATTCTCTCTCTCTCTCTCTATATATATATATATATATATATATATATATATATCACACATCGTATACAACTATTTAAATACTCTAAGGCAAGAATATATTAAACATCTAAATTAGCAAGTAGATATCATATATTTATAATTTATTATATAATATGCATAAATAATTCGCTTTGATTTTGTTTAATTAAATTCTTTAAAATAGATTACTAATAATCCAAGGACGATTTAGATATTCGCTTTTTGAAAAAATAAAAGACAAAAATTAGCGTGCACCCTCACCATGTATGGAGGTTGGGCTTCCCAATTATTCGACTTTATTCAAACAAAATTAGCGTGCACTCCTCTACCGTAATTCGGATTTATTCTCAAAGAGACGTACAATAGATTCATCATTCCACCCAATCGATTCAAAACGCGAGAATACGAATTAACACCTCCTGATATCTTGATCAATTCTCATCAATGGCATTTCATTCTTTTTAACCAAATAGAATTCCTGATATCTTGATCGATTTCATCAATGACATATATAAACATCAATTGAAAACTACGCCTTTTTGCGAATTACATCTTTTATGTAACTACATATATAGGGAGTGGATCAAATGAAAACTATATCTTTTGTGAACTCACGATGTGACGAATTCGACTTCCCAACGAGGTACATGTCATATGGATCGTCACCCAGATGATAAAGCAATGGATATAAACATAATTAATCAATGCAATTAACCATTTAACTACTCAACAACGACGGACTAAAAAGGAATGCGCTTATTCAATACCAACCAGAGTCATGTATGACTCGCAAAAGGTTCAAGGTTTAAATATTACCCAATCGGGCACCATTCAAAGTACGAGTACGACCTCAATTTCAATACTGTATGAAGGCGCCATAATCAAAACATCAAAATAATATCGAGTTAGGCAAAGAATAAACGCGGACATGTATATGACAATACATGCCCAAGGTTCTAGAAACCTTCTAATTAAGAAACAAAACAACTGCCACTCGCACCGCCGCACCCATCATCAATCTCGCCAACCCGCACATCAAAATGAGATGTGTACAAGTAAAAAGTACTTAGTGGACTCATTGCTTAAAACATTTTCTTTATCAAAAGTTATCAATCGCCCACAATAGCACATGAGGATTTTAGTTAAAGACTCACGCCTATCAAACATTTTATCATTTTCCAAAGAGTCAGCCCGATAATTTCATTCGCGTTGTTTCCATATCCGATCATTCATTCATTCATTCACAAGACTACGGAGTGGCCACCTACACATAGTCGTCTCCGACCGGTCGAGGTAGCTAACCTTAACACACAACACACGTGTACACAATCCGAGTTAGTCCTTAACTAAGCTCGGATCCGATCATTACCTTTTTAACGCTATGGACCAACACATTCACATACCACATCGATATACCAATCTCGATAGGATAACAACAAAACATAAACATTTGCGCAATAATAACAGCTTCATGATATAACATTTTTTTGTTTCAAGAAAGCCCACCTCAAGAATTGTCCTTCTTGAAGACCCGCAAGCGATCCTCGTCGCTTTCGCTCACGCCCACGCGGACCTTATCAACGAAGAAATATGATTTAGTATGTAATTCGCTTTTCGAGAAGGCCACTAATATTCAACATACTCGATATCCTTTAAGTCTGGGTTTTAGGATTTTCGCTATCGATAAGATTCAATTAACAACTATATTTCGCCTATTCGATTAGTCTCGCCATAACGATAGACGACACTTTGTCGCTGCATTCTTCTCTTCCATCGATGTGTCTTCACGCCGCTTCGTATAATTTATGAATCCTAAGTTCATAATATCTTCGCCGCTTGTTAACGCCAGATCAAAGATTTCGAGTTTCAATAACTCATTCATTATTATCATTTCCTCGCCGCTTCTCACCTCACACGTCCCATATATTCTAACAGAAACTCATACATAATCAATAAATATTTCTTAATTCAATCATCATCTAACAAACGCTTTTGCTAATTAAAGTTACTAATATTTCTCAAGCATCTACTGACATAATCAATATCATTAATTAATTAATTAAATCTTTAATTTAATTAATTAAATCCACAATTAAAGTTACCTAAATGATTAATTTAAAGTCCAATAACATTTGATTAATCAATCAAATTATCGTAATTCATCTTAGATATTAGGGGTGAGAATTTGGGACCGACTGAAATTTCGCCCGACCCGAGTCCCGACGGATTCGGACCCCGAGTCCCGAATTTACTTGTTCGGACCGGACCGGACCGGAAATTTTGATTTTCTAGTGTCGAACTCAAGTCCCGATTTTAAATATATCTAATTTTAATTTCGGACTTTCGGACATTTTCTGCAATTTCGGGACTTCTGGACTTTCGGGACTTTGGGACTTTGGGACATTTTCGGTAATTTCGGATATTTTCGCAATTTCGGACTTTCTGCACTTCTCGACATTTTCGGCACTTTCGACTTTGGACTTCGGACATTTTCGAAATTTCAACCGGACCGGACTAAAAATTGTAAATTTTGGGACTGAGTCCCAAGTCCCGATCGACCGGACCGGACCCAAAATTACAAAATTTCGATTTCAGACTGGACTCTGGATTTGACACCCGTCCCTAATTCGATTCTCACCCCTATTAGATATCCACTAATTAGATTTAATTCCATCACACCTTTATAGTAATTTGCTTAAGGTTCATCGATTATATAAATAAATCACTTAAAAGAATGATTCTCCAATTATCCCTTAACATACCATCCCCTTAAAATAAATTTCAGATATATAAATAAATCACTTAAGGTTCATCGTCATTACGCTTTTAAAAATTATTTTATATTTTTTATTTCGGCTATTACATACCATCCCCTTAAAATAAATTTCGCCTCGAAATTTGCTAACCTTGAAGAGATCCGTATTTCTCTTCATAGTCGATTCTAGTTCCAAGTTGCTTCTCTCGTCCATGGTGTCGCCATAGGACATTCACTAGCCAGATCTCTTTGCTCCTCGCTTTGGATACGCCGGTCCAAGATCTCCGTAGTAGTTCCACATAACTCATATTGTCATCGAGGACAATATCTCGCTTATGGTATCACATGGCTGGGTCATGTATGTACTTCCTTAATCAGTGAAACGTGGAATACATTGCAGCACGCCCCAAGCTCGACTAATGCAAGTCCAGAAGTCACGTCCTATTCTTTCCAAGATTTCATAGGTCCTATGAAACGTGGCCGTAGCTTTCCTCGATTCCAAATCTCACGATTCCTTTGATAGAGAAATTTTCAAGAAGACTTTGTTTCCACTTCAAAATGTAGTCCGCGCGACGCTTGTCGCTGCATTTACTTCGCTTCGGCCTTGGGCCTCCTTGATCCGCTGGCGGATCTGTCTCACAATCTCGATCATTTCATCCACGTAGTCGTCCTATTATTCTCCTTTCTCCCACTTCATCCCAAGAGGGTGGTGATCGCATTTCTTTCCATAAAGAGCTTCAGACGGGCCATTCCAATAGTTGTGGTAGTCGTTATTGTAGGCTTAATTCCATGTTGGTAACACTTGTTCTCAACTTTCTCCTCTATCGAGGACAACGGTTCTCAACATGTCTTCCAAATATTGAATGGTCCTCTCTGACCGTCCGTCCGTCTCATGGCGGAACGCAGATCAAATATAGTCGAGTCCCCAATTACTTTTGTAAACTCATCCGTAATCCGGATGTAAATTTCAATCTCTATCGACGTGATAGTCTTCTAACTCCATGTAGACGATGACCTCCTCGAACGCATAACCGTGTTAGTCTATCTCGATCCATGCGTTATCGGAATGGGTAGAGTGCGCGCTCGTCAAACGATCGATGACGACCCAAATAGCGTATTTTTTTGCAATTTTGGTAGCCAGTAATAAAATCCATGGCTATATCATCCCATTTCTATTCGTATGTCTAGCGGTTGTAAGGTTCCATACGGTCGCCAGTGGAGTGCTTTCACTTGTTGGCATCGCCAAACAACGTTTCTACGAACGAAGTCACGCCTCGCTCATTCCATCCCACCAAAATTTTTCCTCGAGATCTTGGTACATTTTGGTGCTTCCAGTGTGTGTGGTATAAGAAGTCTCATGGGCTTCCTTCAAGATCTCGCCTCCTAAGCCCTTCGCCTCGAACACACACTCTCCCGCCATACAACAAAACGTTATCTCGTTCTTTGAAATTCTTGTGGTTGTTGTCCTCGATCTTAGCTCAGATTTCTCTAGCTTCTTGCTATTCCTCCAGCTTCTAAGATTCAGACTTTAAGTCCGGGATTGCAATCAACGCTGCAATACAAATTTCATCGTTAGAGACGGGTCTATGACTTCATGTTCATCCTCCCAAATTCCCTTTATAAGTATTTCCTTATAACCGAGGAGACATCCCAAACTAAAGTAGATTTATGACTCAAGGCATCGGCCACAACATTAGCCTTGCCTCGGTGGTAATCGATACCACAACGTAATCTTTCACTAGTTCTAACCATCTACACCGCCTCATGTTAAGATCTTTCTCTCAAAGAAATATTTCAAGCTTTTATGGTCAAGATAGATCTCACATCTAATTCCATAAAGGTGATGCCTCCAAATCTTTAAGGCATGTACGATCATCGCTAATTACATGTGTCGCGAGGATAGTTCAACTCATGTAGGCGAATTGCTCAAGCATAAGCACAACCTCGCTTTCTTACATCAAGACACATCCTAGTCCATTCTTTGAAGCATCCGTAGATTGTGTATTCTTTATCCGCCTCGCATCGCTAGTACATGTGTCATCAAGAACTCTTTAGTCTCGAAACTAGCCTCACACTTGCAATTCATGTGTACTTGATCCCTTCTCAACTGTTGGGTCATGGGTCGGACTATCATTGAGAATCCTTCGATAAATCTTCGATAGTAGCTGCAAGTCCTAAGAAACCCAAATTTCATTCGGTTCTTCGCGAATCCCATTCACTTAACTGTGTCGATCTTCGAGGGTCTACTTTGATTCCTCATGGACACGATGTGACCTAAGAATGTCACCGCCAAACCGTAACTCACACTCTAAACTGGCAAAGAGTTGCTTTGTCTCAATGTTTGCAAAGACAGCTTCAAGTGCTCCTTGTGTTCTTGGTTATTTCGAGTATATTAGATATCGCCTATGAATACTAAGACAAATTTGTCTAAGTATGGGTGAAATACCCTATTCATGATATCCATAAATACCGCGGGCATTTGTAAGTCCAAAGGGCATGATGATGAATTCAAATGACCATACCGTATGGAAAGCCGCTTTAGGTACGCCATCCGTCTAATTCTTAGTTGATGGTATCCCGACTTTAGATCTATCTTCAAAAGACTCATGCTCCCTTGTTGATCAAACAGATCACAATTCGGGGCAAATGATACTTATTCTTAAGAGTTATCTTGTTTAACCTCGATAGTCTATGCACATTCTCAGTAGTACCATCCTTCTTCTTCACGAAGAGGATAGGTGCTCCCACGGAGACACACTGGGTCTAATGAATCCTAACTCCAAGAGTTCTTGCACTGGATCTTCGCCTCCAGCTTTTGGTGCCATTCGGTACGGGGCTTTTGATACGGGCAAACTCGGTTCAAGGTCGATCGTGAACTCGATCCGTCGGTTTGCGGTAATCCCGATAGTTCGTCCGAAATACATCGATACCCTTCACGATCGGACGCCTTCTATCCTTCTTTCATCCCGCCTTCCTCCCGAAGGTAGACGAGGTAGGCGTGGTTCTTCGCCTTGTTCAAAGAACGCCCTGCTCGGAGTGCGGATATGATTGGGACTCTCCTCTCCATACCGATCCCGTGAAAGTCTCAGAGGTTTCTCCGTGATGTTGGAAAGAAATTTTCCTTTCATTACACAGATGGTCGATTATGTTCGGTCAACCAATCCATTCCTAGATTATGTCCATATCTCGCTATAGGTATGACGTGAAGGTTATCTCGTCAAGACCTTAAGTGAGCCTAGTCCAAGTTCTAGGTTCGAGCATATGTGGGTTACCGTTTTACGCCTCCCATCGAGAAGATATTCTCATGATTTGTTCACAAGGCTAGATCTAGTCCTAAGTTCTCTACGCATGCTTCAAAGAATAAAAGAATACGAGGCGCCAGATCAAACAAGAGGATAATGTAATCGGAGGAGTATTCCATACCGCCAAGTTTCGGGTTCCTTAGCTGCCCCCGGAACTCTCCTTCTTGGTGGGCGGCGAGCCCCGCCCGCGTGATGGTTGCCGTTGTTGATGATTTTTTTTTGTTGTTGCGTTGCCGCCGTTGTTGTTGGTGTGTGTGGCTGCGTTGTTGTTGTCGCATCGCCGCTTCGTTGTCGCCATTGTTGTCGCCGCGCCGCCGTGGTTGATATGGTCGCCGATTCGGCCGATAGTACCGGACCGGGGTCGTTGTTGAATGGTTGGGCTTGAATAGCCCGGATTGGTCGGATTTGGTTGGGCACATGGGACGGCCGCTTCCCTCGTGTACTCCCGGCAGCCTCGAGTAGTGGCCCTTCCGCCACACTGAAGCATCCGCCATTTGTGAACGCGCATGCCCCTTACGACTCCTATGGCACCGGGGCACACGGGATTTTCACAAATTTTGGTTTCCGCCAGGCAGTGTACAATGGGCGTCCATTCTCTACCCGTGCTCCAAATGGCACGTTATTCCTCGCCATGGCCTCCCGCCGGCCCGCCGCTGTCGATCCTCGTCTCTGGTGGGGTCCTTCCCACTTCCTTTCCCACGATCTCCTTGGTGATTCGGGGTGCACAATGACAATCCCGCCCCTCACCATAGTAGCCTCGATGTCCAATGCCCGACCGAGGGCCTCACGAAGTCGATTTCGTGACCAAAGAAGCGACACCCCGATTTCATGGCGGAGTCCCGCCTCGAAATTTCTCAATCCTCTTCTCATCTGTCGACTAACCGAGGCGATACCGCGATATTTCATGTAATACACGGTCATAATCAGGACCGTGGTCTTTCCTCGCGCAGTTGTAAAAATCATGTTCCATCCTCTTCCTAGAATCTTAGGAATGTACTTCTCGACACCTCCTCCTTAAATTCCTTCCAGAGAAATTTTCCAGCTCTTCCTCGATAGAGTCTTCCTCTTCGCCTCCCACCGAATTCGGCAAGCACCAATATCCGGAAGGCAACGCATGACAAGCTGCCCCGAGAGCTGCGCAGGAGGAAGTTGAAGATTCGCCCAGCGTGAATCCAAAGTTCAAAGATCCACGGATTCCTAGTCCCGCTGAAGGTCGGTGGTTCTCGCCTCGAGGAATAGTTCCTCAATTGCCTCCGGGTGGTGGTGGGTGGAGTGTCTTCTCTCTCGTGTGTTACTTCACGGTTTCTTCTTCTATGGCATCCTATCCTTCATAAACACACGCAATTAGAACAAAATCGCTTTACACTATCCATCAAGATCAATGCATACATATCGCAAGACGTATTCATATAATTATGAGCATAAATTTAGTACATCATCGAACATCACACATCGTAATATTAAAACAAAAGGCCTCGGGAGCTATCACCATATCATATCAATCGCTTCACGAGGACTTTCATCGCCAGAAGATTACAAAAGACCAGGTACGAGTATGATGCCCAAAACAAATATCAAGATCACCCGTACCTAGTACACATGCATAAAAATCTAACGCCACCGTGGTCGCCAAAATAGGTTCATGTCGAACAACTCATCGCCCGATGCATCAAAAGATATACAAGCGATATAGACAAAAGACAATCTAGTCCTAAGAACTAGATCTATGATCGCCCGGGTGTAGATAGGCTCCATGCGCCGTAGTCGATCGGAAGCACGGGAACTTCCACCCTTCCATCTCATCGTCACCGCTAGATCCTCCTCGGGTCCTCCTCCGGTCTTCCTCGATCTTCCTGGGTCTTCCTCCGGGTCTTCCTCTGGGTCTTCTTCGGGATCTTCCTCCACGTCGCGTACGGGAACCACGGGCTCTCGATCTCTAACGACCCTGGCTTCCTCCATAGCAGCTAGATCTCGACGGATCTCACCCATGACCTCTTCGTAAACATCATCCGAAAACGGAGCAATAGCAGGGCGGACTTCGGTCTCTCTCACGGTACCTATAGTCCTGTCACGGGGATCATCGATCCTTACAAAGATCGCGGCCCAAAGGCTCAGCGGAGGCGGCGTGGCGGACCGGGAGAGCCGGTGAGGTGGAGGTGATATGGGTACGGCATGACCGGCGTGATGGTCCGGGCAGTAATGGCGAGGGTGGAATCCTACCGTGGTAGGATCGAAGCGAGTGTCGGGACGGAAGGTCCCGCCGAACATGTCCCCGCCATCGCCAGCAAGAACACAAGTCCGCTACCGCCAAACGTGGCACCTCGTGACGGAGCCACCCGAATCTCGCATGCTGCTGTATTCCCTGCGGAAGATAAGGTCCACGTGGTGCCGCCCGCACACCGTGAACACATAGCTCGATGGCTAGCAAAGCGGCAGTGTTTGTCTCCGCATCGAAGCTCTCTCTGGCCGATAGATGTAGTCCGCTGATATCTCGCTGGCATATCCCGATCGCTAATATTCCTACCAAATAAATGATAGTAAAATAGCAAGTATATATATCGATCCACAGAGACCGCAAATCGAGAACACAACAAGTAATTAACACGTAACCTTTATTATTATCCAAGCAACACAAATCAAGATGTAAGATTATAAATCTAGACTTGAAAATAAAGATAGGAATAAACCGTAAATGAAAGATCAATTGTGGATGTACTTAACCTAACCGATTCACACAATTAACCTATTAACTGCTTACCAATTTAATCCACATTCGTATTTAAGGATCACAAATGTAACTATAGTTTCCGGCTGGACAAGCTATAGTAGTGGGTTAGCCTAAACTCTATCTCCGCTTCGTCTCAAGAGAAGTAAGCTAATTACCAAAAGCACACAAAGATATAACCTCCTACAACCACCCATTCCATCGGGTCTCAAGGTAAAAACAGATTATAAACTCCAGATATCGACTATGCAATTAATTCAGACATTAATCACATAACTAGCATGCATAGATATTGATCGATACCAACACATGAGAATTAAAGCCAAGATTTATAAATCATGAAGGACGGCAAAACAAGATCAACAGATAAATTATACGAATCTAGTCGTATATACAAACCCCGTGATCAATACGGAATTTAGCTACGCATAATTAAATTATCAAAACAATAAATAAATAAATAAATAAATAAATAAATAAAGCATAAATTGAGATAGAAAGATAAAACCGTAGGGATCCACGAAGAACAATTATAGCGCTTGAATCCAAAAGCAAAACTAAACGCTTAAATAAAATAAACTATCAAAGAAACTGGAGCCGAACACTAATTTAATAAACAAAACTCAAGAACCATTCTCGAAAAAAAACAAAAGAAATAAAAGAAGGAAAAAACTAAAACTGGATTCTGCTTCTCGTGCAATTCAATGTGTATGTTAATGTGTGTGCGTCAATCCCCCCGGTGTGTGTGTGATATGCGTATATATATAAATATATTACGCAACCTAAGCTCGCAATGCGCTATCAATTGCTTCTCGCAAGACGCCCGCGAGCTTCCAAATCGCGGCCATTCAGCTTTCCTCGCGATCCGGCATCGCGACCAAAGGTCGCGAGCTCGGTTCGCGAGGCGTGATTCCCCGCGCGCGACCGCTGCTTTCGCCTCTCTCTCTCGTCCGACCAATTACGATCCGCTTGCGCCACGGACCTCTATCGAGATGATCTTTAACATAGTAAACTTTGCAAATCCATCCTTGTCAGATCCATTACGTCATATTCAACGTCGTTTTCAAACAGTTCTTCTTCGCACGAGCTCGCGATAAGCTATTGATTCCTCTTTATCATGATCCACCCTTTGACATCAAAACCTGTACTAAAATGACATGAAACACACACGCATAATATCTTCCAAGGTAAACATAAATATATCAAAAGACACTCAAAAGATCACTTATCAATTATAAACTAAACAAATATGGCCTTATAAATCGTAAAATGAGGTTTATCATATCCCCGCCACCGGATGGCGCCTCATGATAAATCAAAGCACACCGTCAGAATGAGATGTGCCTCGGCGCAGCAGCGCCCAATGACGGGTGAAGTGCGCCAGGAACTCGCCGAGGTCGTCTCCATGGCATATCTGGTAGGAGCAGTACGAATGTATAACCTCCTCGGGTGTGGCCCTAGAGGATAGGGGGCGCCTAGTCATAAAGACTGTCCGAGCCATCTGAAAATGAAAGTATCACTATGGTCAGACACGGTAAACATAACGGTATATCTAGAAGAAGGTATGTACATAATAACATCTGTAAAAAGAAGGCTATAACAATCTATATCATACTGTGACCTATCTTCCTCAATTCATGTGGTGCGACTTTTATGGTTGGGTCTTCGGAAAGAGACGGTATGGTGTCTTAGAGTATAGCAATGATCGAGGCCTAGCCTTCTGCAAATGCTAGGTGGTCATCTTATCTTATCGGGTCTTGATTCCTTATTTCTATTCACGCTATAGATCATATCATATCCGCTCTCATTATGCACTTACGATTCATCATTTCTTTTATACTTTCATAGCGTTATACTTTTATTCTTTCACTTATGCCACGATAGAGGCAACACGCGTGGTGTTCGAATTTCTCCACGAGAGGTTGGGACTCATAACAAGGTGAACCTCCGCTACAATCGCTTCATCATCGTAGACTCGTCGCTTTCATCATCGAATCCGCTCGATTGTGATTCTTAAGATTTCTATGTTCTCGCCCTTTCTTAGTATTTCGCTCAATTGGGATACTTATGTTCTCATATTAAGTTCGCACAAAGGGATCATGCGCCTTAAGAGTCTATGTTATCATGGGGAAACATACTCATTTACATCATGCTTCTATCATGCTTTGATACAACAAAGAACACAAATCGCGACACATTGTGCGATAATCAAGCATTCTCGCTCACTCATTTACCAAGCTCCTAAAGCTCAGAACTTTCTTTCAAACTAATGACCAAGCAATTGAAACAACCTTCAATTTCAAAAATTCCACTTCCCAAAATATTTTTCAACTTCTCAACAAGGCAATATTGAAATTCCAATTCACATTTCATATACTTCCATCATTTCAAAACAACTTTTAGTTGAGATAATTACCTTTTCCTCGTTGAGCAGGACGACGATGGAGTGCAGTGCAGTAGCAGTCAAACATAAACAATTCCTAGACTCAACTTCAACTTAGGATTCAAGGAAAGGGTTTCTAGGGTTCAGAGCGAACAAGGGCTCTGATACCACTTTGTGACGACCCGACTTCCCAATGAGGTACATGTCATATGGATCGTCACCGGTATGATAAAGCAACGGATATAAACATAATTAATCAATGCAATTAACCATTTAACTACTCAACAACGCATGGACTAAAAAGGAATGCGCTATTCAATACCAACTCGAGTCACAGAAGGACTCGTCAAAAGGTTCAAGGTTTAAATATAACCCAATCAGTGCACCATTCAAAGTACGAGGTACGACCTCAATTTCAATACGGTATGAAGGCAGTCATAATCAAAACTTCAAAATAATATTAGAGTTAGGCAGCAATAAACGTGTGGACATGTATATGACGATACATGCCCAAGGTTCTAGAAATCCCTTCAAATTAATCAACAAAACAACTGTTACTCTGCACCGTCTCGCACCCATCATCAATCATCGCTCATCCTGCACATCAAAAACGAGATGCAGGGCAAAGTACAAAAGTACTTAGTGGACTCATAGCCTAAAACATTTTCTTTATCAAAAGTTATTGAACTGTCCACAATAGCACATGAGGATTTTAGTTAAAGACTCATGCCTATCAAACATTTTATCATTTTCCAAAAGTCCAGTTCGACAATTTCATTCACGTTGTTTCCATATCTCGATCATTCATTCATTCATTCATTCAATCGCTGACTATGGAGGTGGCCACCACACATAGTCGCCGCGACCGGCCGAGGTAGCTAACCTTAACACACAACACATGTACGCAATCCGAGTTAGACCTTAACTAAGTCGGATCCGATCGTTACCATTTTTTAACGCTATGGACCAACACATTCACATACCACATCGATATACCAATCTCGATAGATAACAACAAAACATAAACATTTGGCAAATAATAACAGCTCATGGAATAATATTTCATAAAGCTTTGTAAATCATGCTTTGAGAGAGATATAACATTTTTTGTTTCAAGAAAGACCACCTCAAGAATTGTCCTTCTTGAAGTACTGCTAGCGATCCTTGTCGTTGCTCACGCCCATGCCGGACCTTATCAACGAAGAAATATGATTTAGTATGTAATTCGCTTCTTCGAGAAGTCGTCGCTAATATTCAACATACACTATATCCTTTAAGTCTTTGGTTTTAGGATTTTCATATCGATAAGATTCAATTAACAACTATATTTCGCCTATTCGATTAGTCTTGCCATAATGATAGATGACACTTTGTCGCTGCATTCTTCTCTTCCATCGATGTGTCTTCACGCTTTCGCATAATTTATGAATCCTAAGTTCATAACTAATCTTCTTAGTTTGTTAACGCCAGATCAACGATTTCGAAGTTCCAATAACTCATTCATTATTATCATTTCCTCGCCACGCTTCTCACCTCACACGTCCCATATATTCTAACAGAGAAACTCATACACAATCAATAAATATTTCGTAATTCAATCATCATCTAACAAACATTTTGCTAATTAAAGTTACTAATATTTCTCAAGCATCTACTTGACATAATCAATATCATTAATTAATTAATTAAATCTTTAATTTAATTAATTAAATCCACAATTAAAGTTAATTAAATGGATTAATTTAAAAGTCCAATAACATTTGATTAATCAATCAAATTACTTTAATTCATCTTAGATATCCACTAATTAGGATTTAATTCCATCACACCTTTATAGTAATTTCCTTAAGGTTCATCGTATTATATAAATAAATCACTTAAAAAGAATAATTCTTCAATTATCCCTTAACATAATTTATTAATTATGTTATTCAATTTCTAAAACAATTATATTTATTCAATTATTAAATTGGTAGTCCAATTAGTAATTATAATTCAATCTAATGAATTTAAATAACTCAATCTAATTAATTGGTATTTAGATTATTATTTAATTAATTAAGAATTTATCGCTAAAATTTAATTATTAGAATTAAATCTCATATTTAATTAATGTAGAATTAATTCAATCCTTAATTTAATTTAATGAATTCTAGAAGTAATTAATTCAAGTCCATTATCCATTTATATACTTAGCCCAATATTTAAAATAAGTCTAAGCACATCTTCAATTTGATTCAAGAGTCCATCCATTTAATTTAAAAGCCCATACCAATTTATTCTAAAATTCATCCAATTAATTAAATGTCTACTCAATTAATTCAAAAGCCCATATCATTTTAATATTATTTTGGGTCCAAACTCGGCCCATTCTATCAGCTCATTCTCGGCCCATCTTAGTTAGGCCCAACACCATTTTAATTTCAGCCTATATAATTAAGTATAAGCTAAGCCCAAATCAAATAAGTTTTCGGCCCACTGAACAATGCCCAAACGAAATATTTTCGGCCCACATGAACCAAGCCCATTATCACAACTTAAAAATTAAAACCATATCAGCCCATCCCCATTAATTCGGCCCAACAAATTAAAATAAAAACCTAAACTACTATGACCTAGCTGCCCACCCTTCCCCTTTCACTCTCTCACCCTCGGCATTCACCCACACACGCGAAGAACCGCTGCTGCCGCCTCTCTCCGGCCGTTGTCGTCGTCTGCTGAAGCTGGCAGCCACACCTCGGTCTCCTCTTCTCTGCTCTCTCCCGCACACACACACCACCGCAGCTCTCTTCCTTTTCGTCACCGGCGGCCCTCGCCTCCCATGAAGCTGCCATCATCGCCGCAACCAGCCTCGCCACATCTCGCTCTTCTTCCTCGCAACACACAAACGCAGACACACACACGAGGCCATCGCTTTACTTGGCGACCGCCGACGACACCGGGCTTCGTGAGGCCTGTCGAGAAGTTTCGGCGCCGCCGCCGTGTGCGTGCTAACGACCGAGCCATCGCTGCTGGTTACCGCCGAGTCGTAAGTGGCTTGGTCCAAACACTATAATTCTATGTTCAATAAGATCTCCTATGCATTTAGAATGCTATTTGTTTCGATCTCTTTATGTTTTCGCTCAAAGACAAGATGTAATTCTATAAATTCGGATGTATTGTCGAATTTTTGGTGTAGAGGAAGTATGTTTTGTTGTGGATGAACCGTATTGTTGTGGATGAACTATCATTTATGAATATATGAACGCTTATGCATTGTTTTGTATCGTTGAAAAACTTATGAATTTTAAACGGAGAAATCAGAATTGAGCGGTGGTTCTAAGATAGAACCTTGGTAGATTAATGTATATGCTTTCCTTCTTTCCTACTTTGATCGAAGGCACCGTAATTGCTTCAAAGAAAAGAAATGGAATTGGTTGTCTGCTTAAGAAATAGGTCGAATGTTATAAAACCGAATTGTTACCTTGATGTTCTTCTTCTCTCTCTTTGTTTCTTAAGGGTGTTGTGAGATTGAAAGAGAAATTTTGAGAGTGGAACTTGTGATGGGAATTCTCGTATGTGAATGAACAAGAATGAGATAGTTAAAGTGAGAAGAAGGATTTGTTTTGTTATGTTGCAGCAGGGGCTGCAGAGGTGAGATTTGGGTCTGCAGATGTGAGAGAGAGAGGAGGATATGGTTAAAGTTGATGTTAATATCAAAATACCCCTTTTTTTTGAAATTAGGATTTTTGAGATAATTCACGATAGCGACATATCACTGCTTTGTTCGAACGAGGACCGATGATTGTGACTCGCCCATGACAATTAGGATATCGAGAAATCGTTACCGATTGTCATTGCACACATTCGCGATCCGATTTATCATTCCCGATCGACATACATTATCGCTCGATTATAACGATAAATTTCGCTTATTCAATTAAATAATTAAATAAGCGATTCGGATTAAATTCTTCGTTAACTTTTAAAAATCAATTCACACGCTTTTAAAATTATTTTATATTTTTTATTTCGGCTATTACAAATAACTACCGTCTTCGACATAAAAAAAGGTTGTAATAAATAAAGCTTAAACCATGGCAAACGAGACTAGAAAGAACATGGGAATTAGCTTCCTCAAAGATGAGTTAAATCCATCATTTTGTCGCATAAGGCGTAAAGACGATGATAGAACAATATAAAGTTATGCAATGAAAACTTTCTAAAATTATTTTGTTGTGCAATAATTTTAGAATGTTTTCGTTGTTCACAACTTTATAGATTTTGTTTATCAACTTTACGCTTGTGCATAGTTATCAAGTTCTCAAAATAGACGGGTTCTCGCTGATCCAACCCCTATATATATATATATATATATATATATCACATCGATATTAAACATACACTAGTACTCATTACAACTATTTAAATACTCTCTAAGGCAATAACATATTAAACATTTGAATTAGCAAGTAGATATCATATATTTATAATTTATTATATAATATGCATAAATAGTTCATTTGATTTTGTTTAATTAAATTTTTAAAATAGATTACTAATAATCCAAGGACGATTTAGGTATTCAGATTTTGAAAAATAAAAGACAAAATTAGGTGTGCACCGCCACGCCATGCGTGGAGGTTGGGCTTCCCAATTATCGACGTTGGTCGAATTACATATATTCGGTAGTTATAATCTCATAGATCCGATAATTTCTACCGAATTCGATTTATTCTCAAAAAGGCGAAGCAATAGATTCATCATTCCACCCAATCGATTCAAAACACGAGAATGAATTAACACCTCCCTCGGATATCTTGATCAATTCCTCATCAATGGCATTTTTTGTAGAAATAGTATTCTTGCTTATTTGGATGATCCTCGATACAGAAGAAAGAGTTCGGGCATTACTAAGCACGAGAATCTAGAAACAGATTCAATCATTAAAAAATGGATTTGATTGAATATTAAGGAGGTAAAGAAATTTAGGCCAAAATACCAAATGAAAGTAAATCATTTTTTTTATTTCCAAGGAAGTATATATATTATGTGGATCTTCTTCCCTAATGATATGGAACAATAGTATCATTAGATGGATACACAAATTACTTTAAATAAATAATACGTCCATATTGCCAAAGCTCTGCCCTACAAAGGGCAGTTTGAATTTTATATTTTTAGTATGTTTCATTTTGTCGTGTTTATTTGTAGAAGTAATATGGTAATAGTAGTAGATAAAGATCGGGGTGGATATTTTGATATGCTTAATTGGATAATTCGATAACCGAATCGAAAATTTTGTTATTGGATAATCGAATAATCGATTTTATTGGATTGGATTATCGGTATAAAAATTTTAAGAATATCGGTTATCGTTATAACCGATAATCGAATGAAAATTTCCAAATAACTGAAAAATATATATTATATGATATTATTTTATCAAATCTTATTGTAGCTTAGTTGGTTCTGGCAGAAGCTATAGTTTTCTACCTTCCAAGATGTTCTGTGTTCGATTCTAGTGTAGAGTGTAATTTTATAACTTTGTTTATTAATAAACGACTAGCATAAATATATTTAAACTGTATATATTTCAAGTTGCCATTGTAGTTCAGTTGGTTATGCATATTCATTTCCCCGCAAAGGTCGTCTGTTCGAATTCTTTTTGACACAAAAATGAATAATTTTTTTAATTGAAATGGTTAATCGGTTAATCAATTAATCGATCGATTACACCGGTTGGTTAATCAGTTAACAAACCGGTTCAATTATTGGTATGCAAATTTCATATAGTTTGATTTTGGTTAGCCGAAAATTTTGATTCTGTTAATCGAAATCGAACCGATTTTCACCCCTAGATAAAGATAGATTGTACATACTAATTTAAGGGGGTTAAAGAAGTTACTATCTCATTCCCACCCAAGATGACCTATATTTCTTTTTAGGTTGTCCCACCCAAGATGACATGTTTTCGCTTTTAGTAAATAATTATCTCTTCAAAAGTTGTGAGACCTACCTATTTTTATCACTTTATACCCTTCATCTAAATAACCGTGCCAAAAAAAAAATGAAATCGCTCTTGAGTGAGACGGTGGAGTATTTGAATTGGTACCCGACCCGTCACCGCTATATATATAAATGACCGTGCTTATGAATAAAATGAATGCTTATTGTGATTAAAAGTGATAATTGTTTTGAATAAAAGTGATGATTATTCTAAATAAAATAGCAATTGTTTTAAAAAATTAACAAATATTCTTACCAACTATGCAATATATAAGTGACAATTATAATAAATAAAAGTAACATTTCTCATTAAAAAAATGTGACAGTTATTCTTTTTGTATTTTAATTTACTAAAAAAAATATTGTTTCGATAAAAATGACAATATTTATGAATAAAAGTGAATAGATTTGATCCGAATTGATCCCCTCCAAAACCGACCATGCGCAAGTTGTAGGAAAACGCACAAGAGCACGCCTCAAAATAAAATCACGTCACAAGTCAAAAACTAATTCTGAACTTAATACTAAATATTAACAATATATTTATTTAAGAAAACATACGCACACCCAATTTCCTTCAACCGCGCCGAGACAACTTTTGAGTACGCAAAATCGATCATGTAAACTATACAACCACTTTTTTCGATATGTATCGTGTCATTACTTTTATTGGCTTTACAACTACTCGTCCATTTTTCTTATATTTTACCTAAAAAGTTGATGCATGTCCGAATTTCGTCCATTTTTCTTATATTTTACCTAAAAAGTTGATGCATGTCCGAATTGACATTGAAATAGTAAAGCATGCAAAGGATAGTTTGCGTTATATATGGCGTCGGAATTAATTTCTTCGGAACTTGATAGATACGCAATATCCTTATAGGTCTTAGAAAAGTGAAAATATCATTTTGTTGATATGCCTTGAAATATCTCCCGCTTCAAATAGTTAGACGGCAAATCTAAGGCAGAAAAAGGAGGAGTCTGTTCATCCGGCATTGGGCCTTAACTCTTGTTTTGGGCCTTATTAGCGTGGACAATGAGCCCAATAGGTTTAGTCTCTTAGTACTATATATATGGTCTTTGAGAGTCAGAATCTATAACATCCAAACCCCAGCCGCTAATAAATATGTTCTCCGCTTTTTCCGCTGGGACGAACCAACACATTGTTGGTAAACCACGAAATCTATGTTTGCTTTACGCTTCGCTGATTAATTGCTCAATTATCCTATTCTCGACACAACAAACCGGTATCGAGCCATTCGATTAGGGTTCAATTTTTCCGCTCTGTTAGGTTTTTTTAGTCGATTAAAAAATGTTTGCTTTCAACGAAGGTCGACAAATTCACCGGAGAAATAGTTTTGGCTTATGGCGCATCAAGACGCGATTGTTGTCAAGCAAAGGGGCTTATGGGCGCCGCTATCCGAAAGACCGAGAGGAGAAGAAGTAGATGATGGAGAGTGGAATATCGCAGAGGTATGCCCACCGACAATCATGCTATGTTTGTCCAATGATGTTATCATCGGTTGCCGCTCAGAAACCGCCGCCGGTCTCGGAAGAAGTTGGAGAGTTTGTACATGATTTAAATCTCTAACAAATAAGTTATACAAGCAACGTCTGCTCAAAGTTGCGTATGTAGGAAGGTACCTCTCCGGATCATCTAGATAAGTTGAATAAAATTTTGCTCGATTTGCGAAATATTGATGTCAAAGTAGATGATGAGGATGTCGCTTTAATTTCGCTGGTATCTTTACCCAATCGTATGAGAATTTTGTCAATCATTTATTATCGAAAGATAATTTGTCCTCGAAGATGTTCGATCCGCCTCCACAAAGCAGAGAAGATCGCCATCAGCATCCTGCTCGACCCCGTAAAATCGTGCATCTGGCTATATGTTACGTAAAGGACATAAGAAATTTGGAAATAAGAAGTTTAACTATAAAATTCCAAAAGGTCCTAAGTTCAAGACATCCGCAATTATCAGAAGAATCGGGCATTGGAAGAATGATTGCCCTAAGAAGAAGAAGCGTGGAGAAGAATGAAGGTATCGACGGTTCGCAGCCTATGGCGTAAACCGATATGAATTCAAGAAGATCCGCCTTGGTTGTAGATGAACAAATACATTGTAATGATGTGTGGTTCTAGATTCGGGGCATCATACCATATTTGTCCTAACAGAGTATTTCTCGACTTATGAGCGAGATAGATGGAGGCAATGTTTCCATGGCCAACAAGGTCTTTCTCTGAAGGTGGTCGATGGCCCGATCGATACGGACACATGACGGGGTATTCTCGCACCTTGAATGAAGTCGCATGTTCCACGATGACCTAAGAATCTGATATCATTGAGTCTTCGATGCCAAGGTTTCAGCCATAAAGGTGAAGGTGGAGTTATGTATGTCCACAATGTTTAAAGGTGGTTCTAACAGTTCAAACGTGGTACTTTGTATTTTCTACGAGGTTCTATCGCGACCGGTTCTCGCTGGTGTTGCATCATCCGAGGTTCATAACAAGGATATGACCAGCTATGGCATATGAGGCTCGGTCATATGGGAGAAAGAGGATGCGATTTTGTCAAAACGGATCTTATTTCGGTATAAAATGCGTAATCTTGAATTCGCGAACACCGTGTGTTTGGGAAGCTTCATCGCAGCAAGTTTCCAAAGAAGGTGTTCATCGGACCAAGGGACACTCGACTACATTCATATGGATTTTGGGGTCCCGCCACGGTTGAGTCTATTGGAGGTCACGTATATTTTGTGTCTATGATTGATGACTACTCAAGGATGACTTTGGTGATTATGATGAAGCATAAAAGTGAAGCTTTCAAGAGGTTCAAGCAAAGGAGGCGTTGGTAGAAAATCAAACCGAAAGAAGATCGCGAATGCGAACCGATAATGTTCGAGTTCTCGTCCGCCGTAGTTCAATGAGTTCGCAGGATGAAGGATTTCGACACCACACCATTGAGATACACCGCAGCGTAATGGTGTGGCGTAACCATGAATCGACATTGCCGGAGAGGCGAGATGCATGCTCTCTAATGCTGGTTTGGCTAGAAGGTTCTGGGCAGAAGCAGTAAATACAACGTGCCATCTGATCAACCGTGGACCTCACACTGGCATTGATTGCAAGACACCTTACGAGGTTTGGTCTTATAAACCTGCAGATTATTCGTTGTTGAAAGTTTTTAGTTGTACTGTTTATTATCATGTGAGTGAGGGTAAATTGGAGCCAAGAACTAAGAAGGGTATATTTGTTGGTTTCGGGGATGGAGTTAAGGGATATAAAATCTGGTCACCTTCGGAGAATAGAGTTATACTAAGTAGGAAAGTGATATTTGATGAGAAATCTATGCTTAACCCCGCTGTGAAGTCCATTGGTGCAAAGAATGGTAGTAGTGTCGATAAAATGTGGAGTCGCAAGTCACTCTTGATGAGAGTAAATCACAACCCATGGTGGAGAAGATCAACATACTACCGCTGAAAGTACTAGTTCAGATGTTCATCCAGATGCTCGCCAGACAAGCATAGATGTTGATAAAGCCGTAAGAATAAGTGAAGCCTCCATCGAGGTACGGTTTCGAGGATATGGTGACTTATACATTACAAGTAGTGACGAGGTAGAAGAGGAAGAACCATCTCAAATGAACCATCCACATATAAAGAAGTTGTTTGTAGTGAGTCCGCTCAACGGCTCACAAGAATGGGAGAAGAGATGGAATCACTTGCCAAGAATCGACTGGAAGTCGATCAAACGCCTAAGGAGAGGAATATTGTTACTTGTAAATAGATCTTCAAGAAGAAGGAAGGAACCACACCGATGAAGGTGTCGATACAAAGCTCGGTTAGTTGCAAAGAGGGTTCACACAGTATGAGAGGGTTGACTATAATGAGATTTTCTCAACAAAGTGGAGACATACTTCTCGTGAGTGTTACTAGCAATGGTGGCACATCGTAATTTAGAGCTGAGCAACTGGATGTGAAGACGGCTTTCACATGGAATGTTGGAAGATGATATCTGCATGACTCAACCGTAGGGGGTTTCATGTTCTCGAAAGGAAGATTATGTTTGCAAGTTTAGAAGTCCTTATATGGACTAAAGCAGCCTCAAGCAAAGGTATAAGAGGTTTGACAGTTATATGATCCAGTTGAGATATAACAGGAGTCCGTACGATTATTACAAAGCTCGGTTAGTTGCAAGAGGGTTCACGTAGAAGGAAGGGGTTGACTATAATGAGATTTTCTCACCGCTTGTCGACATACTTCTATCGAGTGTTACTAGCAATGGTGGCACATCGTAATTTAGAGCTTGAGCAACCGGATGTGAAGACGGCTTTCCTATATGGAATGTTGGAAAATGATATCTACATGACTCACCCGTAGGGTTTCGCTGGATTTTTATATCGAAAGCGCTTTGGTTGAGCTTGTATACAATGTTTCCTCGTTACCACTATTACAATCTCCTATCCGATTTGAATACTTGATTGCATATATCTCGTGTCCCCTTATCTCATATAAGTTAGATCATACAAAGGTGTAGAAGATCACGTAAGTCCGTATGATTGGTCGCTTAATGAGATATAAAAGTTTCACAAATGAGACAACTTAAGGACGAGTTGTCGGTTTAGGCCGCAGATAGATAAGAAGACTGACTTAGTTGTTGTCATGCTTGTACGCCTCTCGACGTATCAAGGATCACAAGAGATGAGTTCTTCTTTCCCGACCATCGTGAAGAACCAAGATCTCGGTGACTTACGATGATCTAAACCTCGATAAGGTATTAGGTGAGTATGAGTTCTTGACCATCACTTTGACTTGTTATGAGTGAGGTTAGATGTTCTAACCCAAGATTCTCCGTGATCTCGGTGGTGGCGATGCTTGTATGTCACGCTAGTTATCTCAGACGAGTCACCGTATCCGCTTAGGATGATGACGCCCCTTAAGGAGCTCAAAAGGTTTATTGTACTAAACCTGCAGTTGAGTTAGTCAAGTACAATAATAAGGTTGAGTGGTACTACTTAAGGAAATGAAGTTATTAATCGCTTTAGCGATCGATTGCTATAAATGATTAATGGACGCTCGATATCTTAAATACGGGATTCAGTAATGTCTAAGTGCAAGCCCGACTCAACTTCGTAATAAAGGGTAAGTCAAGATTTATTCTCTAGTGGCATGAATAAATGTTTATAAATTAATTTATGTTACTGGTGAACATAAGATAATTAATTTATTTGAGGCCCATCTTTATTCCTTGCATTTGATCCCCTGGTGGCCCATCAAGGCCCGTGAGTTGCAAGAAAATCGGCCCCTGTGTCCTCCTCAAAGGAAAGATTTTATTCTCTTTATCCCACAGGATATAATTATATTTATGGTATATGCATAGATCCTTTCCATATAAGATTATGGAAATAATCCTAAGAGTATGGAAATAATCCTAAGATTATGGTAATATTCCATATAGATTATGGTAATTTCCATATAGGATTATGGTAATTTCCATATGGGATTAAGGTAGTGCATTATAAATATAAGGTATGAGATAATGTCTAGTTAATGCACACATTATTAACACACTATTTTAGATTGAGAGGGTTTCTCTTGAGAGAATTTTCAAAATTCTAGTGAGAGCAAAGGGTGATTTTCCCAAGCATTCTCCATAGATCGCCCTCACCGACGTTGGAGATTGGGCAATCGGGATACAGCCCGTAGGTCAAAGCACGAGTCCGATCCGCTCGATCCGCTCATCTCGCTCCATCGACCTCTTCGATCCAGCAGGTAAACACGGAAAACCCCAACGTGTTGCGATTTAATTATATAGACGCATGCTAGGTTTATAATCAATATATGGTGAATTAAACATCCAAGATGGATCCTCGGGCGAGGTTAACATACGCTTTTCCTAAAATTGGTATCGAGCCCAGGATCGTAATCTTGGCTCATTGGATTAATTCACGCTTGATTATTACGCCGCTTTAATAATTGTGGATCCGCTGCTCATCGTGGCTCGCTTTTTGTTTTGTTGGTTTTTGTTTTTACACCACGAGAAAATCCGTGGTTAGATTAGATTTTATTATGTAAATCTTATCCGTAAAGAAGAATGAAGACGAAAGAACGAAGAACGAAACGACGGGAAAACAGTCTCTCTACCGTGATTCTGGTGGTTTCGCGAAGCGAGCCTCGCGATCGCGGGCGAGATCGCGAGGGCTGCGGGCGACGGGCGCTGCTCGCCACGAGATCCCCGGCGCCTAGTAAGCGAGCTCGGGTCGCGAGATTACCCGCGAGGTTTCGCGGCGCGCGGCTAGCGGGCGGCGGCGCTGCTCGCGCGTGAAACCCGGCCATGAAAGCAGACTCACGGTCGTGAGTTTCGCCGTGGCGACGACGCCTCGCGACGCTCGGCGCCGGGTGGTGGCCGCGCTGCGTACGCTCGTCGGGTCGCGGTCGCTTTAGCGATCATGGGTAGCCCGCGGACGACACGCGAGCACGCTGTCGACAAGAAGGGGGCTGGTGGGCTTCCTCGCCTCTGCGCTGCTCAAAGATGACAATTGGGCGACCCGCCCCACCCGCTTCCGATTTTCCGGTCCGTGCCCGCACGCGAGGCCCATTAGTTGAATCCGTCCGTGCCGCACGCGAGGTCTGTCAAGTTTAATTTCGCACTTTGTAAATCTATGTAATAGATTAGATTTAAATGTGTGTTTCACGATTGGGCCGCGATGAACGTTTTATTTTATTTTTATCGCTCATATGCATGTCGTGGATGTTTAAATTGTGCAAGAGTATGTTATGTATGTTTATATTACGCCGACAAACCTTTAGTGTTTTACGAATTGACGCATAGTAAGCATGCTAGGTTTATCGCGTTTATCAAGCATATTTTAGAATTCGCGAGCATGTTTTACATGTCGAGTTCTATAGAAAAGCATGCTAGATTACGTGATCCGCATGGACAAACCTTTTGAATAAAGAGACTAGCAAGCAACCCGACAAATTAATTTTTCAAATTAAATGTCAAGATCTCCACTTTTGATCTCTAAACAAAGCTGAGACGACCGTGAGTAAACGCCCACACGCGTGGCTTGCTTGCACCGCTTATCATAAGTTTGTTAGATGAGATTTCTAAATAAAACATTTTAAATCTATCGAGTAGTGGGAGTTTCATGTGTAAACGCCCACACGTTTTGCATGTGCGATTTTCATAAGTTCTCTAGAGATAGATATAAATGAGATAACAAAAGAATTTGAATTGAAGCGGTATGGTCCGAGTGAGTATACCAATTCTAAGAATTCATCTTTCTTCGTTAAAATTGTGGTCATTGCTTAGACATCACCTCAAGTAAAACTTCTCAAGTCCCTTCGCGATAGTGATGTGGTCTAGTAAGGTCCAATCATTAATTTCATTTGTCATAAGGATAAGTTGATACGGATTGAAATTAAACGACTAAAAGGTATATTTTAGTCCGGTCGAGGGGTTCATGTGTAAACGCCCACACGCGTGGCTTGTGGGGATTCCTTGGGCGATTGGAGGTTTCAATTAATATTGTTTTATCAAAAGGTTATAATATTATTATTACGTAATTATTTTACATCGTGATGCTTATGTGTTTACATTATCGCTTCGTGATATGTCTCTTACTCCGATTATAAATATGCTCGCACAAAACTGCTATCCGTCCAAATTTTATCGAGTGGAAGCGAAACATGGAATATGTTCTTATCAACAAGAACACATGTTTGTTCTCATTACTCCTAAACCCGATGCCCCATCGACGCTGGCCGACTAATGAGCAATGAGAGTCAAGGCACTTTGAATAAGTCAAACAATATGGCTAAATGCTATATGATGACTACGATGTCCAAAGGCTTGCAACAAAGATCAATGATGGTAGACGCGATCGATATTTGGTCAAGTCTCGAGTAAGTTTGGGCAATCGGATCGACAATCCGCTTCCACACAATGAGAGAAATCTTGGCGTGTAAGATGGAAGAAGGAAGTTCGTCCATGAACATGTCTCCCACACGACTCATCTCATGGATAGTCTTGATGGGGAGGAGGAGGTATTGACATGGCCAAGGTCGATATCATCCTCAATACACCGCCTAAGTCTTTTGAGAACTTTCGTGAATGCGATCATGAGCAAGACCGAGTTTACACTTAGTCGGCCATTAATGATCTCGTTCTTGCGGAAGGAGTTATGGAAAAGGAGACATGCTCTTGCTAGCACATCTAAGGGCCCAAAATTTTCATCGCAAAATGGAAATAGAAAAAGGGTACCAAAGGTGGTAGAGGCAAGGAAATAGTGGGAGTAATGGGAGCAAGAACATGGTTGCCACCGAGGCTCAAGAAGCCAAAGGAGAAGGGCAAGTGCTTCAGTGCGGTAAGACTGCATTGGAAGGCCAAGTGCCCTATGCTCAAAGCTCAAGGTACCGCTTGCTTTAGTGACGGAAACATGTTTAGCGACTTGTTCTACCCATTCTCGGGTAGTAGATACGGCTAATCGATCATGTTTGTTACACCTGCGGGTTCCCGCCGGACAAGGGAGTCTGCTTGATGGCGAGATAACGATTCCATGGGCAACGCGAAGAAAGTCAAGTTGCAGCTTGGAGATGTTTTTATGTTTTGGGACAACAGCTTTAGTTTTGAAAGACGCTTTATATGTGCGGATTTTCAGGAACCTTGTTTCTGCTTTCAAATTATTTACTCATGGATATTCTGTTATTTTGATAGTGGTGTTTCTATCATAAGAAATGACGGTTATCTCGTGGTTGGCACCTATATAATTCGCTTTATACTATTTCAAGAAACATAATACCTATAACTATGTCAGATCTTCATCAAACCCTAAAAGAGAAAGTTTTTCTTGAAGATGACTCTACTTTTCTCTCATATTAGATTAGGTCACATCAATCTAAATAGGATCCAAAGACCGCTAAGAATGGAGTTGGGTGATCTCACTTACTCCGCTCCGATCTGCGAATCCCGTATGTAGGTAAGATGTCACTGCATCCTTCAAAGCGAAGGGTTATAGAGCCAAAGAAATGTTGAGTTAGTCCATTCTCGACTGTGTGGACCAATGTCCACACAAGCTCGTGAGGGTACGCAGTATTTTGTCACTTTCATCGACGATTACTCAAGGTGCGGATACATATACCGCCCACCGCAAGTCCGAATGCTTTGAGAAATTCAAAGAGTTTAAAGCGGAAGTGGAGGGCTAGTAAGAGTATCAAGTCATCATGGGTCCGATCACGTGGCGAATACCTCAAGAACGAGTTTATGGACTATCTAGTGAAGTGTGGGATTACATCCCAACAAGACTTTCACCCAGGCACACCACAAAGAAATGGTGTGTCGAGCGAAGAAATAGGACTCTTTTGAAATGGTTAGATCTATGATGAGTTATGCTACATCGCCTATTTCGTTACGGGGTATGCCTTAGAACAATGGGCATACTTAAATCTAGTACCATCCAAGTCACTCGAAAAGACCCCTTCGAGTTGTGGTTTGGCGCAGAAGCTCAGTTTAAGCCACATAAAGATATGGGCAGCCCAAAGACATGTGCTTAACAAGAAGCGACAAGTGGAGGCTAGATCCGACGCAAGGTCTGCTTTATCGCTATCCTAGAGGAACGAAAGGTGGTTTATTCTATAGTCCTAGGATCATAAGGTCATTATTAGCACTAATGCCCGATTCTTAGAAGAGGATTATATGAAAATCATAAGTCCAAAGTTGAAATCATTCTTCAAGAATTAGAAGATGATCGTATTCCACCACCGATTAGCCAAAGGTACGAGATGTCGAGTCTAATCGGAGGATCGACACCGTATACTTCAAGAAATTGAAGTGGGTCGAGTTCCACCGGAGATACCGACTGCATAAGTGGTACCTACACGACAAGTTGTGCAAGTTAGAGAACCACAAGTATCTGCACCCACCGCTGCCATAGTGCTCGTGAGAACCTCGTCGTAGTGGGAGGTTGTTCGTCAACCCGAGCGATTTATGTTCGTGGTGAATCTTGGATTTAGTCCCAAAGCAGATTTAACATGCAATAATCGACCCATGGACATACAAGGAGGCGATACAAGATATTGATGCAAGATCATGGCACACCGCTATGGACTTAGAAACGGAGTCCATAACGCTATGGATGATATGAAAGACACCTCTACCGATGGCAAGGAAGCCATAGGTAGTAAGTGGATACAAGAGGAATAGAGATTAGATGGAGAGGTTTCGACTTTAAAGCCGAGCTTGGCGAAGGGCACACTCAGATTGAGGGCATCGATTTCACGATGAGACCTTTCTACCGTAGCAATGCTCAAGTCCATCGTAATTCTTCTAGCCATAGCAGCCCACTTGAACCTAGAGGTTTGGCAATGGATGTTAAAACCGCTTTTCTAACGGTTACCTTGAGGAAGGTAGACATCTATATGCAGACCCTCAAGGTTATGTGGTAAAAGGTGAAGAGCATCTAGTATGGAAGCTTAAGAAGTCCATTTATGGACTTAAGCAGCCTCCCGATCATGGAACTTACGCTGACGAGGTAGTAAAGTCCTATGGATTTACCCGTTGCTTAGCGAGAGTTGTGTGTATCGGTTAGACGTCAACGTGATGTGGTATTTCTTGCACTTTATGTAGATGACATCCTTCTAGTTGGCAACAACGTGAAGTCATATCGACGTAAAGAGTTGGCTATCCGATCGCTTTCAAATGAAAGACTTAGGAGATGCAGCGTACATTCTTGGGATCAAGGTTTACCGAGATCGCAAGAAGAAAATGTTGAGCTTATCTCGCCGCCTTACATTGATCTTTTGATTACTAAATCTTAGTATGCACCGCCAAGAAAGGATTGCTACCTTTCGAGACATGGCGCCTTTATTCTAAGACGCAATCACCTATGACCGCAAAGGAGATAGAGAAATGAGACAAGTTCCTTACGCCCGCCAGTAGGGAAGTCTCATGTACGCAATGCTATGCTGCGAGGCCCGATATCCGCTATGCGGTGAGCATAGTAGCTAGATATCGCCCAACCTGGACAAGCTCATTGATCTGTAGTAGCATATACTCAAGCACCGAAAGGACTCGAGATTATAGGCTGTTTACCATGCAGATAGTCTAATGCATTTGGGTTATCTGCACTGGATTTCCAGTCCGACCGTGATGAGAAAAAGTCAACCTCGTGCTATGTGTTTACCTTGGGAGGGTGGAGCCGATCCTCAAGTGGCGGAGTGCAAATGATGCATTGCGGACTCTACCATGGAAGCCGAATATGTAGCCGCCTTGAGGCTTCTAAGGAGGTTGTATGGTTCAAGAACCACCATGGATCTAGGTGTGGTACCTGGTTTGCCCAAGAGTATCATAGTTTATCGTGATAACTCAGTGCAGCTGCAAACTCGAAGGAACCACGACCCACAAGGCGCACCAAACACATAGAGAGAAAGTACCATGTCATAATACGAGAAATCGTTAGACGGCGGTGACGTGTGATTGAAAAGATTGATACGACGGAAAATCTAGCGGATCCATTCACGAAGAGCTGCCGCAAAAGTCTACGATGGACACGTTAGAGGACTCGATTATGCTGATGGCACCCACTTAGAAAGGAAACTTGTATAAGTGGGAGAAAGCAAAGTGATGGTTGTTTGTAATAGCTAGTAGAAAGACACATTGTATACTAAAAGTTTGCTTTAGTATAAGTGGAGATTGTTGATTTGTATCTCGAAAGCGTTTGGTTGAGCTTGTATACAATGTTTCTGTTACCACTATTACAATCTCCTATCTGATTTGAATACTTGATTGCATATATCCGTGTCCCTTATCTCATATATAAGTTAGATCATACAAGGTGAAGAAGATCACGTGTCCGTATGATTGGGTCGAGCTTAATGAGATATAAAAGTTTCACACCGAGACAACTTAAGGACGAGTTGTGGGTTTAAATTGCGCAAAGATAGATAAGAAGGACTTGACTTAGTTGCTTGTCTATGCCGGTACGCCTCTACGGCGTATCAAGGATCACAGTGAGATGAGTTCTTCTTCCGACCATCGAAGAACCAAGATCTCGTGACTTACGATACGATCTAAACCTCGATAAGGTATTAGGTGAGTATGAGTTGTCGACCATCACTTTGACTTGTTATGAGTGAGGGTTATGTTCTAAACCCAAGATTCTCGCAGATCTTGGGTGGTGGCAGATCAGATGTCACGCTAGTTATCTCAGACGAGTCACCGTATCCGCTAGGATGATGACGCCCCCAATGAGCTCAAAAGGTTTATCGTACTAAACCCCGCAGTTGAGTTAGCTCAAGTACAATAATAAGGTCGAGTGGTACTACTTAAGGAAATGAAGTTATTAATCGCTTTAAGCAATGATTCTTTATAAATGATTAATGGACGCTCGATATCTTAAATACGGGATTCAGAATGTCTAAGTGCAAGCCCGACTCAACTTCGTAATAAAGGGGTAAGTCAAAGATTTATTCTCTAGTGGCATGAATAAATGTTTATAAATTAATTTATGTCTCGGTGAACATAAGATAATTAATTTATTTGAGGCCCATCTTTATTCCTTGTATTTGATCCTCGGGTCGGCCCATCAAGGCCCGTGTTTGCAAGAAAATCGCGCCCGTGTCCTCTCAAAGGAAAGATTTTATTCTCTTTATCCCACAAGGATATAATTATATTTATGGTATATGCATAGATCCTTTCCATATAAGATTATGGAAATAATCCTAAGAGTATGGAAATAATCCTAAGATTATGGTAATATTCCATATAGGATTATGGTAATTTCCATATAGGATTATGGTAATTTCATATGGGATTAAGGTAGTGCATT
This sequence comes from Salvia rosmarinus, assembly GCA_036937905.1. Classification (NCBI taxonomy): domain Eukaryota; kingdom Viridiplantae; phylum Streptophyta; class Magnoliopsida; order Lamiales; family Lamiaceae; genus Salvia; species Salvia rosmarinus. The sequence continues at coordinate 21,157,595 of CM072818.1, read as the reverse complement.
ATAAATATAAGGTATGAGATAATGTCTAGGTTAATGCACATTATTAACACACTATTTTCGAGATTGAGAGGGTTTCTCTTGAGAGAATTTTCAAAATTCTAGTTTGAGTAGCGTGATTTTTTTCAAGCATTCTCCATAGATCGCCCTCACCGACGCTGGAGATTGGGCAACGGACACAGTCCGTAAGGTCAAAGCACGAGTCCGATCCGCTCGATCCGCTCATCTCGCTCCATCGACCTCTTCGTATCCAAAGGTAAACACGTGAAAACCCCAACGTGTTGCGATTTAATTATATAGACGCATGCTAGGTTTATAATCAATATATGGTGAATTAAACATCCAAGATGGATCCTCGGGCGTAGGTTAACATACGCTTTCCTAATTGGTATCGAGCCCCGATCGTAATCTTGGCTCGCTGGATTAATTCACGCTTCGATTATTACGCTGCTTAATAATTGTGATCCGCTGCCCATCGTGGCTCGCTTTTTGTTTTTGTTGGTTTTGTTTTACACCACGAGAAAATCCGTGGTTAGATTAGATTTTATTATGTAAATCTTATCTCGTAGTTAAGAATGAAGACGAAAGAACCAAGAACGAAACGACGGGAAAACAGTCTCGGCCGCGATCCGGTGGTTTCGCGAGCGAGCCGCGGTCGCTGGCGAGATCGCGAGGGTCATGGGCGACGAGCACGGGCTGCTCGCGCGAGATCCGCGCCTAGCAAGCGAGTCATGTCGCGAGGATTACCCGCGAGGTCGGCGCCGCGCGAAGCAAGGGCGACGGGCGCGTCATGCGAGAAACCCGGCCGCGAGCGCACTCACGGCCGTGAGTTTCCGCCGGGCGACGAACGCCTCTCGCGCACGCTCGCGCCGGGTGGTGGCCGCGCTGTTCGTTGTCGGTCATGGTCGCTTTAGCGACCGCGAGGTAGCCCGCGGCGACACGCGAGCACGCCGGCCGACAAAGAAAGGCGCCGGCCGCTGCTCTCCGGCTCGCTTCTAGCGCGCCCAAAGATGACAATGGACCCGCCCGCACTGCTTTCAGATTTTCCGTCCGTGCCTGCACGCGAGGCCCATTAGTTGAACCGTCCGCGCTCGCACGCGAGGTCTGTCAAGTTTAATTGCATTGTAAATCTATGTAATAGATTAGATTTAAATGTGCGTGTTTCATTTATCGGGCCATATGAACGCTTTATTTTATTTTTATCGCTCATATGCATGTCGTGATGTTTAAATTGTGCAAGAGTATGTTATGTATGTTTATATTATGCTGACAAACCTTTAGTGTTTTACGAATTGGATGCGCATAGTAAGCATGCTAGGTTTATCGCTATTATCAAGCATATTTTAGAATTTCATGAGCATGTTTTATATGTCGAGTTCTATAGAAAAGCATGCTAGGATTACGTGATCTCGTGATGGACAAACCTTTTGAATAAAGAGACTACAAGCAACCCGACAAATTAATTTTTCAAATTAAATGTCAAGCACCTCCACTTTTGATCTCTAAACAAAGCCGAGACGACTCGTGAGTAAACGCCCACACGCGCTTGCTTGCTTCGCACTGCTTATCATAAGTTTGTTAGACGAGATTTCTAAATAAAACATTTTAAATCTATTGAGAAGTTGGGAGTTTCATGTAAACGCCCACACGCGGGGCTTGTATGTGTGCGATTTTCATAAGTTCTCTGTAGAGATAGATATAAAATGAGATAACAAAAGAATTCAATTGTGTTGCCGTATGGTCCGAGTGAGTATACCACCCCTAAGAATTCATCTTTGCTGTTAAATTGTGGTCATTGCTTAGACATCACCTCAAGTAAAACTTCCGCCAAGTCCCTTCGCGATAAAGGATGTGGTCTAGTAGCGTCCAATCATTAATTTCATTCACAGCATAGGATAAGTCGACATGGATTGAAATTAAACGAACTAAAGGTATATTTTAGTCCGGGTCGAGGGGTTCATGTAAACGCCCACACGCTGCGGCTCGTATGCGGATTCCTCACGATCGAGGTTTCAATTAATATTGTTTTATCAAAAGGTTCAATATTATTACTAATTATTTGGCGATCGATGCTTATGTGTTTTACATTATCGCTTTGTATATGTCTCTACTCCGATTATAAATATGCTCGCACAAAACCGCTATCCGTCCAAATTTTATCGAGTGGAAACGAAACATGGAATATGTTCTTATCACGAAGAACACATGTTTGTTCTCATTACCCTAAACCGATGCCCCATCGACGCTATCGACTAACGAAGCCGAGAGTCAAGTGCACTTTGGAATAAGTCAAACAATACGGCTAAATGCTATATGATGACTAATGACGTCCAAAGGTTTGCATTGCAAAGATCGGGCCGATGGTAGACGCGATCGATATTTGGTCAAGTCTCAGAGTAAGTTTGGGCCGGATCGGACAACCGCCCACACAACGAGAGAAATCTACGCGTAAGATGGAAGAAGGAAGTTCGTCCATGAACATGTCTCCCACACGACTCATCTCATGGATAGTCTTGATCGGCTGGGGAGGAGGTATCGACAATGGCCAAGGTCGATATCATCCTCAATACATCGCCCAAGTCTTTGAGAACTATGAATGCGATCACGAGCAAGACCGAGTTTACACTTAGTCACTGTTTAATGATCTCGTCATGGAAGGAGTTATGGAAAAGGAGACATGCTCTGCTAGCACATCTAAGGGCCCAAAATTTTCATCGAAATGGAAATAGAAAAAGGGTACCAAAGTGCTGCAGAGGTGCGTAAAAGTGGGAGAATAGCATGAACATGGTCACAACCGAGGCTTCAAGAAGCCAAGCGAGCGAGGCAAGTGCTTCATGCGGTAAGACTGGCATTGGAAGCCAAGTGCCCTATGCTCAAAGCTCAAGGCACGCTGCTTGTTTTAGTTGACGAAACATGTTTAGCGACTTGTTCTACCCATTCTCGTAGTAGATACTTCGCAACCGATCATGTTTGTTACACCTGCAGGGTTCCCGCGACAAGGAGTCGCTTGATGGCTTAGATAACGATCTCCATGGGCAACGCGGCGAAAGTCGTACGCTGCAGTTGGAGATGTTTTATGTTTTGGGACAACCTTTAGTTTTGAAAGACGCTTTATATGCCTGATTTTCATGAACCTTGTTTCTGCTTCAAATTATTTACCATGGATATTCTCGTTATTTTTGATAGTGGTGTTTCTATCATAAGAAATGACGGTTATCTCGGGCACACTTATATAATTCGCTTTATACTATTTCAAGCAAAACATAATACCTATAACTATGTCAGATCTTCATCAAACCCCAAAAGAGAAAGTTTTCTTCAAGATGACTCTACTTTACTCAGCATCTTAGATTAGGTCACATCAATTCAAATAGGATCCAAAGACGCCAAGAATGGAGCGCTAAGATCTCACTGCCATTCCGCTCCCACCGCGAATCCAGATATGAAGGTAAGATGTCGACCAGCACCCTTCAAAGCTAAGGGTTACAGAGCCAAAGAAATGTTGGAGTTAGTCCATTCTCGACTGTGGGACCAATGTCCACACAAGCTCGTGGAGGGTACGGTATTTTGTCACTTTCATTGACGACACTAAGGTACGGATACATATACCGCTCACCGCGAAGTCCGAATGCTTTGAGAAATTCAAAGAGTTTAAGGCCAAGTGAGACGGCCAGTAAGAGTATCGTCATCATGTCTCGATCATGTGGCGAATACCTCAAGAACGAGTTTATGGACTATCTAGTGAAGTGGATTACATCCCAACAAGATTTCACCGGCACACCACAAAGAAAATGGTGTGTCGTGAGCCAAGAATAGACTCTTTGAAATGGTTAGATCTATGATAGTTATGCCACATCGTTATTTCGTCTTGCGGTATGCCTTAGAAACAATGCATACTTGCTAAATCTAGTACCATCCAAGTCACCTAAAAGACCCTTCGAGTTGTGGTTTGGGCGCAGTTTCAGTTTAAGCCACATAAAGATATTGGGCACCCAAACATGTGCTTAACAAGGCTACAACGTTTGAGGCTAGATCCGACGCAAAGGTCGCTTATCAAGGCTATCCTAGAGAACGAAGGTGGTTTATTCTATAGTCCTAAGGATCATAAGGTCATTATTAGCACTAATGCCCGATTCTTAGAAGAGGATTATATGAAAAATCATAAGTCCAAAGTTGAAATCATTCTTCAAGAATTAGAAGACGATCGATTCCACCACCGACAGCCAAAGCGTACCAGATGTCGAAAGTCTAATGGGCGGATCACACCGGATACTTCAAGAAATTGAAGTGGGTCGAGTTCCACCGATACCGACCGCATAAGGTGGTACCCACGCAAGCGTGCAAGCAGAGAACCACAAGTATCCGCACTCCACCGCCGCTACAGCGCCGTAGAACCTCGTGTAGCGGGAGGGTTGTTCGTCAACCCGAGCGATTTATGTTCGGGTAATCTTCTGATTTAGTCCCAGCAGATTTAACATGCAATAATCGACCCATGGACATACAAGCGAGTATGCATACAAGATATTGATGCAAGATCGATGGCACCGCTATGGACTTAGAAATGGAGTCCATAACGGCCATGGATGATA
>CM072818.1:21052909-21152909 GCA_036937905.1 Salvia rosmarinus | reverse complement strand
AAGCTTGTTGGTTCCTAACCTTTTAATCGGCTTGGATTTTTAGTGCAAATGATTTTTGTATCAAGGTTTGGGATTTAAAATTGAAGAACCCTCTTTCTTTTTATCTCTATATGCTCACAGTAATAGCAATAGGGAATGAGATATGTTTTGCTTTTATTATATCTTATCACTTTGTACACTTAAGTTAAAGGAATAAAGCAAATAACACACTATTTTTCAAGCCTACACTTCTCGGTTAAAACACACACAATGCAAGACAATTTACTTTGGTGACTCACTCAACTTTAATACATCACTCTTTGCCATAGTAATTAACCATCACTTCAACTAATAAATGAAACAACTCCTACACTTTTTTCTTTACAAAAGGCGTCGGCACTTTGATTCACAAAGGAGGATGAATTTTAATTGTTTTTCTTATACTAGATAATATCCTAAGCATTAACTAAGTGGAAGCAAAGTCAAGAAAGAGTTCCAAAAATTCTTCTCACTTCAATTGCCACATCCACGGCTACTTTAGCACACAACATCCCACTTGATCACTTTCAATTATTACCTTATTTCATGTGTAGAAAATATCCTACTAATACATTTACTACATAAAATGATAGAAGATAACAATATTTCAATTCATTGAATCCTAATTGTATCAAACTCACGGCACTTTTGAGCTATAAGTGCTAAATATTTTATTTTATTGCATTTAATAGCTATATGACATAATATATGTCTTAGATGATAAATTAAATCATAGGAAAAATTATTAAAATGATTTCATGTGCGAAACCCTAATTTTCAAAATTAGGGTTTTCAAAATTGTACACTTTATTCAATAATTAATCCTTAATTCTCTAGCATTATTTTGATGATAAATAATGCTCTTTTACATAAAATAATCATAGAAATTTAAATATTATAATTCCTTGATCATTAGACTTATTTTTCGATTCGTCTCTAAGCGTTGATGTTTGAAACGCGTCTTAAAACGTTAATAACCGAATCATCTCAAAATGTTCATAATAAAGTCATAATCACTTTATTAATTCATTTCATTCATAATGAAATTTAATTCTAAGCTTCTGTCACTTAGAAAAATAATAACGTAATATTAACAATCGATATTTAATCGACGTTAGAATAATACTTTCGAAGGAATAGTATAAACTACATTCCTTAATTCACTAATCATTAGTGAATATTACAGAAGAATCTTCGTATCATAAATGATCGAAATCAATCTTCGATAATTTACTATTTCAATTATCGAGATGAAACCCTAATTTACGATTTTTATTATCGTAATTAAGCTTTAAAACTTGAGGTATTACGGTTTAAATCCATGTTTTATTGTCTCACCAATAAAATATTACAAAATAATAGTAATAATATATATAATAGGAGACAAGTATCCTATTTTTATAATATAGTAATCAAGTTCATCGAAACACATGAGTATAGCTATCAAAAAGTAGCGGGTCGGGTCGGGCTCAACAAGCTTTTATAATTTTCGAGCTAGGTCGAAACTGTTGGATTTGTATATTGAAGCAAAATGGTTGAGCTTGTCTATGATGTTTCCTATTACCACTATTCCAATTTCATATCTGAATTGTTTGTTTGATTGCATATGTTGTACCATTATCTCATACAAAAGTTAGATCATATTGTGTGTAGAAGATCACAAAAGTCTATATGATTGGTTAAGCTAGTTGATATATAAAAAGGATCACAGATGAGACAACTTGAAGACGAGTTGTCGGTATAGGCTGCGGTATAGATAAAAAGTAACTTGACTTGGTTGTTTGTCTATGTTGGTACGTCTTGACGTATTGATGGATCACAGTGAGATGAGTTCTTCTATCTGACCGTCGTAAAGAACTTAGATATCGATGACTTTATATTGATCTAAATTTCGATAATGTTTTAGGTGAGTATGAGTTACTAACCATCACTTTGACTTGTTAATGAGGGTTAGATGAGATAACCAAAGATTCTCCGTATTTTGTGTGGTGGCAGTGCTTGTATATCATTCTAGTTACCTGTATCGAGTCACCGTATCCGTTTAGGATGATGACGTCCCTTAAGGAGTTCAAAAAGTTTATTGTACTAAACCCTGTAGGTTGAGTTAGCTCAAGTACAAAAATAAGATTGAGTGGTACTACTTAAGGAATTAAAGAGATTGATTATTTTAAACAGTCAGAGTGCTATAAATAATTAATGGACGTGCGATATATTAAATACGAGGATTCGTAAGTCTAAGTACAAGTCCGACTCAATTTAGGTAATAAAGGGGTAAGTCAACATTTATTTTATAGTGGAATGAATAAATTTTTATGAATTAATTTATGTTATGGACTGAACATATGATAATTAATTCATTTTAAGCTCATCTTTATTCTTTGTATTTGATCCCTGGGTTGTCCATCAAGGCTTGTTGTTGCCTATATTTTCGTCCACCCCTATAGAATCCCATCGAAATTCATTCGATTAATGTATTATTTATTTAATATATCTCCTATATCTAGATAGATATTATCGATATTATTAGATATCAAGAGATAATTATTTTAGATAATAATTATCTTCAAGGAAGAAGATAATTATTATATTTATTAGATGTGCCAGAATCTTATCTCTTTAGGGTTCTAGGGAGAGCACTATAAATAAAAGATAAGAGAAATCAGATGATCCAATGCATTAACTGTGATTTTCGAAAATCACTAAGAATCATATAAAGGGCGAAAATTTACAGTGTTCTCCATAGACTCACTCAATATTGGAGATCAGACATTCGAAAAAAAGTCTAGAAGATCAAAGCTGGAGTCTTCCATTGATCTACTATACCAGAAATTCACAAATAAATATTAGAAAATCTATGTGTATTGTAATTAATTATATAGGAGCATGCTAAAAATATAATCAATGTATTGTGAATTAAACATCCAAGATAGATCCTTGGGAGCACGGGTAAATTCATATTTTTCATCAATTGGTATCAGAGTCTAGGATCAGTATCTTAACTCTGTTGGATTAATTCACGTTTGATTATTACATGCGTTATAATTAATTGTGGATCCGTCGTTCATCGTGGCTCATTTATTTTTGTTATTCGTTGGAATCGTTTTTCACCACAAGAAAATCTCGTGGTTAGATTAGAATTTATTTTTCAATGAATTATATCTATAAAACGAAGAACAAAGCGAAGAACAAAGGCGAAAAACAAGACGACACGACGAGTCCGTCACGCGCAAGACGGACAATGGTCTCGAGGTGGAAGACGCGCTAGGCGCGGCGGCGACAACAACCCGACACATCACACCCATGCGTGTGCGAGGCGAGCAAGCCGCGGCATCGGCGCCAAGACGCTGACAGGCGCCAGCATGATTTTAATCATAATTCATAATCTTTTTTTTTGTTAAACTACAAATCTTTATGTTGGTTATTTGAAACAGCTAGCATTCAGTGTGATTGCTATATAAAGAATCATCGTACACATCAATCGTGAACATCTATATCAGTACATAATGCTATAGGATCATACGAACGTGAATAATTATTTTAAAACATATAACACTAGGTACAAATGGAGGTAGTTACAATAAGTGTATAGGATGATAATTTGATTATATGTATCATAATGACATTTTTTTATTAATCACATCTATTTATTTATAGGGATGGTCTCCTGTGTGTGCGTACAGTACCGTGAGACCCCTAATTAATTTTTTAACTAATTAATTAGTTATTTAGTTGATTAATTATTATTAAATTGATCCTAACTAAAATGAATTAATTTAATAAAACTTAATTGTAAAATAATAAATAATAATTTTGAATTAATAAACCTGAATTAATAAATCTTAATTTTTAATTAATAAAGCCTAATTGGAATTAATAACCATAATTGTGAATTAATAAACCCTAATTATGGATTAATAAACCCTAATCATGAATTAATAAATCTTAATTTTGAATGAATAAACCCTAATTAGAATTAATAACCCTAATTTTGAATTAATAAACCCTAATTGTGAATTAATAAATCCTAATTTGAATAAAAACCTTAATTTTAAATTAATAAACCCTAATTATGAATTAATAAATTCTAATTCTGAATAATAAACCCTAATTGTGAATTAATAAATCCTAATTCTGAATTAATAAATCATAATTTTGAATAATAAACCCTAATTTTAAATTAATAAATTTTAATTATGAATTAATAAACTATACTTATGAATAATAATTCTAATTTTAAATTAATAAATCTAATTATTCTTATTTACCATAATCAATATATAATTATTTTAACAAAAACAAGTGAACTCACTGGTGGTATGAATTATCCAAGTTTTTATCTTATTTATATCATGTAAAAGAAATTAAGCGGTGAGCCAACCAGATCAAGAAAATTAAGAATGGAATTGCACCGAAGTTAGATACTTGTTATGTTAATTTTATATGCTACTACAATTATATTAAGAATTTTTAGAAAATATTACATTAAGAATAAATAAACTGAATTCTTGGTTATAACTTTTCATAAAAATAATGATTTCTTAAAAATAAATATGTAGCAAGAGTTTTAACTATTGAGATTTATAAATTCAAATGTTGAAATGTAAAATTCAATTTTACAGCGAGAAGAATCTGGCATACGTTGCTTCCTAGCAGAAAAGAAATTTTATGATCGAATTTAAAATATAATCAAGATAACTTGTAACTTTTATTGTTGAGAGGACATGTGGAATGTACTTCATATCCATACTTGTACGATAGGAGTACTGTATAATTCTTTCATATTTCACAAAAAATTATTTTGTCTTGTTCTATGATGGTTAGTCTATTGGTAAAAGATTATTGCTTAAGAATAATGGTAACCAATTATCAATTAATTTTGAGTGATTAGCATTACTTTTACAATAATGAATGTAATCAGTTTACATGTACAAATTGGAGAACCTCTCCAATCTTAGAAATTATTGTGTACGACCGTTGAAATATACAAATATGTTGAGAGAGAAATTTGCTTCAACTTCTTCGTTATTGTTTCTCTTTTGTTAGAATTCTCACCCACATTAAATTCATAAGTACTTACAAAATATTTAATCCAATAAACTTCTAAGAGATGGAAAATATTTCTAGGTAAATGGTTCTTGAAGCTAACATTTAATCACAAGAAAAGAAATGCATATTACAATATTCAAATAACAATAAAGTCTCATTCAATGACTTCTGGAAATTCTTCGATCTTTGTCATTTTCTCTCCTAGTATGCCGTAGATGTTGTGAAGAACAATTAACACGATTGTATAATCACCACAATTAACTATTTCGATTAAACATTAAATAGTTATTTTATGCAAAAATTGTTTATTATTTTGATAAAAAGAAATTACATTCTTTCTCCAAATTAAATTTCTCAAATGGATTTTCCTTCTCTAATTCTATAGTTATATTATTAATGCATGCTTTGAGTACAAAGAACTACAAACAAAACCAATGATGATATTCCGAAGGAGTAATAACTAATAATAGATTATATCCTAATGTTTGGACAATTTTCACTTAGTGCTTCAACATTAGTATATTATTATTAAAATTTCGATCGTTTCATAATTTTTCACTTAATGTCCTCTAGTGAATCTCTGGTACTCATATTCTTACATGACTCGCAGTAGAGTCCACGTTCGCAATCACATAGATAATTAAAGAAAAATAATTGCAGGAAACGATTTAGGCGATGTAGTTGTCGTCGTTCTCTTCCTCATTTCCTTCCGCGTGGATCGGAGCAAGAACCAAGTCGCCGCCAACCGGACCTCCTTCCTTCTCCTCAATTTTTAATCGAATAGCGAGCAACAAAAGCCACTCGCTGCCGCCCGCTTTCTTGTCTTAGCCAAACAGATGGGCAAAACAACCTTCGTCTCTACTTCTTCTTCCTTCCTCGTCAATTGAACGGCCATCCCCGGGCTACAATTATATTTTTAAAATTATCTACATAGATTATGGACATGAACTCTCTGACGAGCCATGTACGAATATGGATGTCGAAAATTCACCGGAAGACAGTAACTATAAAAAAATAACAATGTTTTAACATTGGAACATAAAATAAAAAATATTCTAACATTTGAATATAATATGTTACTATCCCTATTCATAGTTGCCACTACAAAACTTCATCTTCGAAAACCACGATAATGAACTCTCAATATTCACTCTGACTGACCTATAGCAACAGAAATAAAATAAGATCAAAAAAATATTTCACCAAACACAAAAACCTACAAAATGTGACATGAAAATGATGAAACAAAGAGCCCTTAAATGGGCTTATCCCAAAGACCTATTCCAACTTCTTATTCCAAATTTTCCAATAACAAATGTCTCATATTTTCTCTCGGATGAACCACCAAATTTAAGCAACTCCCCGAAATTAAATTTCTGATTAATATCGTATTACACGACATTACGAATATAATATTATATATATAACTCCTTTAAAGTAAGAAATAAGAATTCATCTCCATCATCATTTACCATTAATCAATGGTTCAAGATTAAGTTATCGCAACATCTATAATTAAGGGACGGTTATTTTCGTAATATTCTATAATTATCATTATACTATAATTTGATTTAATCATAACCACTAATCTACAAAAGTCAATGATTCAAATTTATTCTTATTTCTTATTTTTGAATATATTTTTATTTGAATCAAATTCTATATCTATATATATATATATATCATTTTCACCAATAAAAAAAACTGCTTTACCGGATTCCCTTTCTCCTCAGCTGAAGAAATTCGATAATCATTAACCGGTGGGGTGTATAAATTGAAAGAAAACCCCAATTTTCCCATTCGGCCCCCCATTTTCCCTCGAATTGCACCCTTTGCCACTCTCTTCTCGATCTCCTTCAAATCTCCCCTCTCGTTTTCTCTCACTGACCCACCGTTTGGTTGCAGGATGTTGTAGAGCAAAAAGGAAGAATTTTTTTTGAAGTTTGCTTTTCCTTGAATATTCCTATGATCTAAGATCTGTCTTCGCTTAATCAGTGTTTGTAGTTGCAAATTTGTGGTCTGCTGCGGGCGTTGTGCGTTGAGAGATCCGTGGTGTAAGTCTCGCATTTGTCCGACACACTCACTCTGCATTCAAAACACTTGCTGACATTTTTTGTACGGAGATGTTTTGTTTGTGCATTTTCTCTCTCTAGGTTTTGGCGGTGGTTTTTTGGTGTGTAAATGCGGAAAATATTGTTCCTTAATGAGAAAATTTGGAATGCCGGACTGATTTTGAGCTGCTTTTTTTTTGTGTAAATTGCTCCAGGTGGTCGAACTTGATTCCTCGATCTGTTGACGTAACGTCGTCAGTTTTCTTCCTGAAGATTAAGCGTTTTCTGAGCTAGAGAGGAGCTAGGGTTTTCGAATTCGTGGATTATGGAATGTGAATGTGAAGATTAGGGTTTAACTTAACCAGCATCGTCTTGTAATTAATTTGTTCTTTGGGATGAATCGGAGTTTTAGGGCCCCCGAGAGGGGGCAAATGGGAAATCTGAGATTAAGGGATAATAAAGATGAGGAATTGGCGTTGTTTCGGGAAATGCAGAAGCGCGAGAAGGAAAGGAACGATCTTCTTCTTCTTCAGAACGACGAGTTCGATGCTCCACTTGGTAATTTGAAATGAAATTTCGATATGTGTGTGTATGTGTGTTTTCTTTTTCTTGGGACTTTATGAATATTAGGTGTTTCTTGATTAGTTTGCCAATTAATTATTTACTAAATCTATTTGTTAGATTTTCTTTTTTGAATATTTCTACCTTGATGTGATGGCCTGTGGGATTGAAAATGCATTAAAGTATGCGTTTTTGCCTGAATATTGTTTTTGGTCGATTCATGTACCGAATTTATGCTTATTTTATTTTTTTGCTTCTACTTTTCTTCAATTTTTGCGAGTATAGGTTTCTAATTTAAGTAATTTCTTTTTAAAAAAAATTATTCACCCATGTCCCTGTTTGCAGGACCAAGGAGTGGTAGTTCTCCAATATTTAATATAACTTCTGGTACCACTGCGCCAGTCCGGAAGAACGTTGCTGATGATTTTCTCAATTCTGACAATGATAAAAATGATTATGATTGGTAATAGGAACTTACTTCTTGCATTCTACTGTATTTTGAACTTCTTTTGGCTTCCTGGTAAATGCCATATAGTGTTTTCTTTTATATTTTAAAAAAAGAAAAGAAAGAGTTCTCTTGGCTGTTAATGTACAAGCTACCGTCTGTTGAGACCTATGAGGTGAACTTAAGATTACTTATGTGAAAAGGCTTGAAAATTTGAGCTGAACTCTTAGTAGTTGGAGCTCAAGGAATGCACTGTGTGCATGATGATACTGAAAAGTATTGTTTAAAAATTAGGATAATGAAAACTAAGTGTGATAGATATTGCTCATCTTTAAAGTCTTCTTATTTTCATCTATTTTTTTGTTATGTATTCTCTTAAGTAGCAAGCTAATTAGCTAATATGTTACTTCACTTCACTATATATGCAGTCAACAATTTGTTTTTTAGTTATCTGGAGTGTTACTTATTCAGGATCAACTTTCCACAAAAAGGGATATCATAAGCCTCTTATACATACCATTTATTCTCATAATTTCTTAAGGAATATATAATTTTGAATTGTATATTCCCGCTTTAAATGTAATCATTCATGTCCTGCAGGACCTGCACAATGTTTTAAATATTGTGACTGATTAGTTCTTCTTTTTTTCTTTTTTCATTAGTAAACACTAAATAATTGGTGGTGATGGATATGTTGTGATAATACCCCGCCCACTGATAATAAATGTTCATGCTAGAATTTAACCACAATGAAGTTGGATAATTGAATGTTAGTTTTGCTCTTCTGCAGATAATTGATCTGCTAAAAGTTGACAGCTGTAAACTTAGATGACCACTCTTTTGTTGTGCTTTAGCATGTGCTTTTTTTCTGGATTGTTAACAGACTAGAGTCTGGACTACCCTGATAGTGGTTACTAATACTCAGTCCATCCTTGATTTTCTTTCGCTCGTCTGCTTTTCTTATATTGCTAGTTTCTAGTGTTGTTTTTCACCAAGAAGAATGTGTTAATTCTTGAACATCTTTGGATCTTGGAGATGATTTAGCATCTTTTGGAATAATTAACATATTTTATTTTAAGCTGGAACTTGAAGTGTGGTTTTCTCACAGTTATATCAACCGCTGTTGGTATTTTAATTGGATTTCTATTCAGGTTTCCTTGAGATTATTGTTTGAAACTTATGCCTTTCTATGATTCCTCTGAATCCCCCTTCATCTTCTTTTGTGTTTAGTATTTATGCGTAATTGTGTATTTTCAGGCTTTTAACACCTCCTGGCACCCCACTTTTCCTTCACTAGAAATGGAAGGACAAAAACTGTCATGAGCCAGCTGGGCACTCCAAAAGCTCGCCCTACTGCACTTAAGTCTAGAGTAAGTTGATTTTATTTATCTGATTGTCCGTGCTAGACTATAATAACCATCTGCTGCACCAATGATACAACACTGTCAAGTGAACTTCACCTTTCTGGGCTGAAATTTGACGTGCTCTCTCTCCCAAATATTTAGTCTTACATTCTATTTTGGGTGTAACAATTATAGTCTTATTATTATATAAGGTATTTTTGTTCATAGTCATAAAAATGCCCCTACGTGGTCCTGGAAATTAATGCTATACATTTAATTATTTCAAGCTTTTAGTTGACGACTAGTTTTAAGATAATTCTTAATTTATGTGAGAGGCCATGGTGAACTAAATATTTCTATTGGAAGCAGCAAATGTTCAGAGCACATTGTACTAGAAGCCTCTGATTTATGGCACGTCTTGTAAGGGCTAAATGATGAGGATGGTAAGTTGCCATTATCATCCTCTATAGAGCATAAAGTAGGTGCAGCTTGCTGCTGTGGGCTAGTCGAACAGATACTCTGTTTTCCATCATATTCATGCAGAAAACGAAAAGTTGAGTTCTAATGTCTGTTGTATCTAACAGAAACATAAAAACTGATTCAGATGGCTCATGATTTATGATGTGATATGTATTTTATATTTCTAATATGGTCATATCTGCTGGACCAGTTGAGTGGAATATAAATAGCTTAGCTTTTCAACATTTATTTCTGTGCAAACCTCCCGAGCTTGTTCTATCTTGCGTGCAGTTGAACCACAATGAATTATCTTCCATATACAAGTACAGACATCTTTTTTAATTAATTTAACCCTTTCTCCAACTTATTTCTGTGACTGAAGCTAGCCAATGCCCAATCGGAGCCTGCTGCTAGGAGCAATTTATCATCTAGACAGCAAGTCTCATCTCCTGGGTTGAATACTTCAACTGGAGGACTTCGCCGGCCAACTTCTTCTGGTGGTCCTGGGTCGAGACCTGCAACACCTACTGGTCGTTCAACTATGAGCTCAGTATCTAGATCCTCCTTGACATCATCATCAAATAGGTCTGCATTGTCTGCGGCTGTTAAAACTGCCTCCAACGCCACATCTAAAGTAATGTCAACCACAACCTCAAGACCTTCAAGATCTGCAACACCTACTTCTCGCCCCATCTTGTCTACAGCAAAGCCCACAGGTCCTTCAAGATCTTCCACCCCGACAGCGAGGTCTACTGCACGATCCTCGACACCGACAAGAGGAGCCTCCATACCAGCAGCTAAGTCGACATCCAGAGCCTCGACACCTACTCGTAGACCAACAGCATCCACTGCTACAAGAACACCTGCTGTTTCATCGAAGTCCCCAACCACCTCTTCAGTTGCCAAGCCAGTTTCTACTACCGCGAAAAATCCAATGCAGGCGCGATCAAATTCTCCTACAGTGAGACCTAGACCGTGGAAGCCTTCAGAGATGCCTGGGTTCTCTCTTGATGCTCCACCAAATCTGAGGACATCTCTGTCTGACAGGCCACCGTCAGCCACTAGAGGTAGACCTGGTGCACCAAGTTCTCGGTCATCATCTATTGAACCCACTTCAAATGGAAGGATTCGAAGACAATCTTGTTCTCCTGCAAGAGGCCGACCCCCTAATGGCATGAGTCACAACAGTGGAAGCTCTGTGCCTGTTCCTGCTGCAAGTCGGTTGCATGCTAAGGCTAATGACAACGTGAGCCCTGCTCTAGTCGGAACTAAAATGGTCGAAAGGGTGATAAATATGAGGAAACTAGCTCCTCCCAAGCAAGACGATAAACATTCACCCCACAGCAATTTATCTGGAAAGTCCTCATCACCGGACAGTACTGGGTTTGGAAGAACACTTTCAAAGAAATCCTTAGATATGGCCATAAGACATATGGTAAGTTATTAAACTCAAACTGGATTTTCATTTGTAATGTAATTATATATATTCACCTCAACAGAGCCCAAAAGCATGTTTATTATTTGTGTCTCTATAACAGCATGATATTGGACAGTAGACTTAATAAATAAATGTTGCCTCGTGCAGGATATAAGACGGACTATTCCAGGCAATCTGCGGCCTCTTATGACCAACATCCCTGCATCCTCGATGTATAGTGTGAGATCGGGGCCGATCAGAAGGACAACCAGCATCTCAGATTCACCGCTTGCGACAAGCAGTAACTGCAGTTCTGAATTGAGTGTCAACAACAATGGCCTATGCATGGATGCAGGCGAAGCAGACGAGGATGTGAGCAGCGATAAGGGCATCCGATCTCCAGACAGCTTACGAGGCAGGTGAAGATACGTATTTTGTGTTGTAGACATCCACTTCCAACTGAACCACTACTGGCAAGCAAGAGTTAACAACTGAGACATAACCTCTTCTCCTGAAAGAAAAGGACAAAAAAAAATGGAGAGCTGTCTTATTATATGTTAGTGTAAATTCTACCATGCATCATGAGTAATATGCCATTCAACTATCGTGTTTTAATCTGTATCAGCTGCTTCAGCACTGCACCATGTTCCAGTTTGTTGTTTGTCAGTCAATGGAATGTAACACCTATTACTCAACCCGAATCCATAACTTCTAATTTGTTGAAAGCTAATATTCAAAAATGTCAACATCTTGATGCTTGTTAAACTGCAGAGAATTCAATTGATAATTGGGGGTTGAAGTTACATTTGTAGATAGTAGAGGGGTTTTGTGTAAACTCAACTGCAAAATATGGTCCTGACATCTGAGCTCACCTGTATTAATATTTATAAAAGTGGTGATGCTGAAAACACAACATAATTGGACCACATTGTCTCCACTTATAAACTTGTATCTTCTAATTTGTGGTTTCACGAGCAACGACAGTGGCCCCATGTGACTAGTCTTCTTCTCTGTTTGTTTTCCCTTTTTTTCTCCTACCATTTGATACTACTCCTTTGTAAGTTGGATGCGGTAGTCCCTTACAAAGTATCCCTATTTAAAGATGATGACATGTGGTAAAGTATGGGCATCAATTGATTGGGATTAAGTAGATTTGTCATATATCATCATCCTCGATTGCAGTGCATGGACTTGCATCATTGAACATACCACTACTCTCGTAGTTGCATACTGATTAGTGACAATGATTCAAGATTGTTTCAAATTATCTTTTTTTTTTTTTGAAGAGTTAATGATGCAAATAAACAATTTAGTCAGAAGACACATTTTGTATGTAAGCTGTCCAAATGTAACATCACTTGCTACAGCTGAATGCAAAGTAGTACTTGAGGAGCCACAAACCTCATATATCTAACAACAAATCTTTAACATGGTTTTGAGTCCAATGATCACGTTCTTATCTATAATACAGTAGAACCTCTATTAAGGAATATTTTGGGGACTACAGAAAAATATGATAGAATGAGGGGTTATTCCTAAATAGCTGTAAGAAGATTTTTTTTTTTCTAATTTTAATGTACATGAACAATACATAAATATTATAATTACTAAATACATGTATTGTATAATGTATTATATGCAAATACATGTATAATATTTAATTTATTTGACTTAGAATATGTAGAGTTAATCTCTTAAAGTAGATGCATGTAAGTACATGTAACTTTTGTTGGAATCATTATTATTTGTTCTTATAAATATTACTTTAATATCATGTCAAATATTGTTTCAGACAATGGCACCAAAAATTGAAAAGCGAGTTCAAATGAGTGAAAAAAATCATGTTGAGTTGCACAAAATGAAGGAAATGATAAATGCAGTTGCTTCGTGGTCAATAGATGTGAAATCCAGGACAATTGGGAATTGCTTCAAACATTGCAAAATTCGGACCTCCGACGTCGACGTCGACGAATCACAAGTTACAAAAGAAATGGATGAAGAGAATCGAAAGCTACATGAAGAGTTGAATGGTTAGATAAAAGAATTTCACTACAACAACCGGATGGACATAGATTTCTTCCTTAACCATCCAAATGAGCAACACATTGTGCATGCTTTGACTGAAGAAGAAATCATTGAAGAAATGAGGCAAGAAGAGTAGGAAAATAATCTGGAAGATGATAGCGTAGAAGTCCCAAAAGTTTCATGTGAAGAAGCTTTGAGTTTGCTCGACAAATTGGAAATATTTTGGGTTCAACAAGAAGATGGTCATATGGACGAGCTATTGAAGACCCGCAAATTAAAAGATATAATTGCAACAAAAAAGATGAAGTCATTGTCACAAGCAACATTAGAGAAATATTTTAAATCTGCATAAATTTATTATAATGAGATATATATATATATATATATATATATATATGAGATGGTTCACGTGAGAATACAAATATTGGTGAGAAATAAGAATACAACATTTAATGTATAAATTTGCTGCACCAAATTCTGTGCAACAACTTTGTATTAAGTGCTATATTTTATATGTTAAATTTGATGCAACAAATTTATACATTAGTGCAACAACTTTATACGTTGAATCGATTCTTATTTCTCACCAATATTTGCATTATCACGTGATCCATCCCCTATATATATATATATATATATAGGATTGAGTTCAAATAAAACACATTCAAAATAAGAAATGAGAACAAATTTGAACCATTGATTTTGAAGATGTGTGGTTGTGATTAAATCAAATTAGGGTATAATGGTAATTACGAGAATATTACTTAAAATAACCATCCCTTAATTATAGGGAATGTGATAACTTAATCTTGAACCATTGATTAATGGCAAATGGATGATCAAGATGAATTCTTATTTCTTATTTTAAGGGGTTTGTATTATAACTCATCCCTATATATATATATATATATATATATATATATATATATATATATATATATATATATATGTAGGGTTGATCCAGGTGAACTTATCTTTTTGAGAACTTGAGAACCATGCATGTCGTTGAAGATGATGCACAAAATAATATAAAGTTAAGATAATCTAAAACTTTCTAAAATTGTTGCACAACAAAATAATTTTAGAAAGTTTTCGTTGCACAACTTTATACTATTTTGCATCATCTTCAACGCCTTATCATGGTTCGCAGAGTTCGCAAAAGATGTAGTTCATTGATCCACTCCTATATATATATATATATATTATTTATTGTGATTTATTCCTAAATGAAGGTGTATTTCTTTAAGGTGAGACCTTAAAAATATGAATTATGACAAATATGGAGTTTATTCAAATATAACTAGTCTCAAGTTGGGACCATGAATTTTATGACAAAATAGGAGGTTATTCCTAAATAGAGTATTCCTTTAGAGAAGTTCTACTGTAGTATACTCGAACTAAGCAACGGCCATAGGCTCCTTGGTGACGGGCTCAGCGGGTTCATTTGGGACTTGCTTGAGGTGGGGAGGGGTGTTTTGCTTCAGCTTCAGTAGTAGCTGCCGCATTCTGGATAAATCGGTTGGTTTCCCAGGCTTAGGTCCTTGAACCACCACTACTGACGCCTTCTTCTCCTGCTCTTTCTTGCCTTGCCTCTTCTCTATTGTAGCAACCTCCTTAGGTATCAGCTCAGCTATGGATTTCCAGTAATCCTTGTCAGCTTCAGCATGGAATTTCTCCAGCTTAGCAACAATTACCTGATCAAACAAGATAATATCACTCACTTATTGAATTCTTGATACTTCAATTTTGATAAGATAAGCTTTTACCAACAAGAATCAAGCATCAGCCTTTTACATTATACGACTATTGTTTGCTTTACTATAAGATGCCGATCGGATGTGCATGAGTACAGATTGGAATAAAGAAGAACACTTGTTTGCACAAATGCCATCCGATGCATCATGTATGGAAGTAAAACTAGGTAAATTTATGTTGTATATAACCACCGTTCTCACCTGCTCCTTTTCCCGGTTAGTCATTCTGTTGGTTTCAAAGGTGATTTGCCTCTTCCTGTGAAATTCAACTTTGTACTCATCAGCTTCCACTATGATTTGGCTCAATGATTCCTTCTCCCTCTTCTCCTTCTCCTCTAACCGAATTAAGTTTTGTCTGCTCACCACATAAACAAACCAAATGTGATCTTTGATTGAGTGTGTCAACAACACATGCTTTACAAATGCAGGGACGTATACAAACTCTTCAAGCTAAACTGGATAGCCATAACAACATAAATATTCTTTACAAGTGGAACATAAATTAAAATATTAACAACTTAGAAAAATACTGAATCCAAAACCCACTCATTTCTCTGTAATGCACACTCCGGTGCATTCATCTAAATGCACACAAGTTTTTGCCTGTGTAAGGTTAGGAATACTTAACAGTGTTTATGAATGCCAGTTCACCGATCCATTTAAACACTAATTATCGGAATTAACAAATCAACCACCAATTTAAATTTCGATACTAAACAAGAATGAAGAAAACAAACTAGTTCTATGAATCGGACATGCATACATTGCAACGCAGAAGACTATAATGAAACTATTTTGTGGTCTTATCTCCGATAACATTAGCCTTGTTATTTCCAAGAAAAGGTTTTTCCCTAATTAAGACACTAATTTATTCTGTATCCCTTGAAATTATCGGTGAGTTTTCGTTTCTATGAATGCTAGAGTGACTTTTACACCATAATGTTCATGTCGTGTAATTCCCCATAAAGATTTTACCAACAAACTGCTCAAGAATCTGAGAACTCAGTCCATGCTAAATTGCATAAACCCAACCAGAAAACAAAGGACTCCAAATTCACTCTACAAAACGAACAGAAAACCAAGAAACACACACCCCAAATTCGCTAATCAGAAAGAAAAAAAGAAAAAAGAAGAAAGACTTGACCTTCTCCAGTCTCTGAGCGCATAACTCTCCTCATGTTCCATTTCCGCCGGCGTCGGAAGAATCGGGACGTTTTCATTTGTTTCGGACGAGAAATACGCCGGATCAATGAATTCTCCGCCGGAGACGTAGATCGGCGGGGAAGAGTCGGCGACGGTGGAATCAAAGTTGGAAAAGGAATGAGGAGCGAGATAGCCGTCTTCAAACGAGGCGGCTGCCGGCGAGTCACCACCGAATTGATGGAGCGAGTCGGCGAAGGAAGAAGACATAGTTTATGCTTCGGTTTTGCTGAACGTGAGCAATGGCTGTGATTAGGCACTCAAAGAAATGATTTTTTCGGCCGTTACCAAACGAAAAAACAAGGCTTGTGGATAGATAACTGTTTGTGGGCCTATATCTGCAGGCTGCAGCCCATTATAATATTAATTAATGCAATGATTTGTATCTGTTTAGGAAATTAATCAATGGCCGTATTTCTGTATTCGCATTGTATATTTATACGGTAAGTTGAATTCAAGGAATAGAGAGGATCTGTGAAAAAGAGAATTTCGGAAATTAAGTATAAAATAATATTTTCTTTTTCCAAATCGGAGTTTTAGAAATTGGATTATTATTTTCGACATGTCTTTATCTACTTTCATTATTATCCTACTATAGTTCAACCTTTATAAAATCAATATTGTTGCGACTGTGAAATTTTATTTTTTAAAAGAGATATTAATTAATCTATAAATTAGTAATTTACTAATTAAATGAGGTATTATGTATTCATGGAATTTTAATTTAATAATATAGAAATACAAAAAAAATGAATTTAATAATATAGTAGTTCAACGAACTTGGATTTAATTACATAGAAAAATGCATGAAATTCAAAGTTTATAAGAAATTATTGATATCATAATTCTAAACCAAATAAAGGATGAAGCTCGGGATAATACCATTGATCCCGATAGTAGTGTTGAAAATCTTTCATAATTTTTTTTTTTGTTGCGTTGAAAACGTCACATTGAAACTTTGAGTATCGTGTAAAATCTTAGAGATGAAATTAATTTTCATTTAAATCTCGATATGAAGCAAATAACAATAAACTTCATATCTTCATCGAGTTATCATATATATCTTAGTAATTTTAGGAGATATATTAATTTATAATGATGATGTACCATATATATCTTAGTAATTTTAGGAGATATATTAATTTATAATGATGGTGTACCATAAATTTATTTAAGGGTCGTCGAAAAATTATTAATTTACATATTGGCCCTACTTGGTCAAAGGAAATTATTATTTTATAGAGATTATTAATTTATCGAATATTAATTTCAGTATATTAATTTATCGAGTATGAATTTAAGTAAGTTCTACTTTTGAATTAATTACTTTATCAAAAATGCATGTTTTCATTCTTAATCAACATGGTTTTACTTACTTGTAGAGCTGTAAAAAATGATCCAATTTGATCTGATTCGATAGGCTAACTCGCTTTCGAACTGTATTTTGCCACATGATTTGTTGGTCCGAAAGAATCATAGACCAACTAGACCGGTCCAAAAGGTCAATTTAGCTCGAAAAATTGGGCTAACCTAGCCTGGTTTAATTTTTTCGTACACAAAACTAGTTTTTGGATTGTGTTGAATTGAAAAATGGGGCGCATGCACCTATACCCATATCTCATAAGACGTATGCATATATACCCAATGGGATAAAAACATGCGAAATCAGGTAGGTTTATATTGTATGGACAAATATACCCTCAAATGTTGACAAAAGCTGTCTTTGTTTTCTGTGTAAAATAACGAACTACGCTCGGAATCCGAAATAATTGAGCTCGGATACGATCGGATTCAGAAATTGAAATTTCGGATACGAGGTCGGTCGGATTCCGATCAGATCCGACAGGATTCCGATCGGACAGATCGGATTCCATATCGTTTAATTGCATGCTCGGATTCGCAAACACACCGATCGGATTCTGTCGTGTGTATGGAATCCGAGACATACACACCGACCGGATCCGATCGGTTATTTTATTTTATTTTTTTAATTATTTCGCCTTTGTAAGTGCTTTGAATTTTCTCTCAAATTATTGTAGCATTCAATTCATTCACGTGAAATTGATATAATAGGTCTGAATTTAGTACAATAATAGGTCTCGATTTCTTGTTGTTAAAGAATTTGTACAATAATGAGTCTGAATTCATTGTAGCTACGGTAATTTCACGTGAATGCTACACAGACACCCATCATTTATTGTTGTTTACCTTCTATAAAATTTACGAATTCATTCATTCATTCACATCTCATAACTTCATTTTCCAATATCATAAACTTTTCAATTGAAGTTGAAGCAACGTATTTGAAGGAAAACCACGGAGAATTCAATCATTTTCCAATATCAAAGGTAATTCGCCAGCAACCCCAAAGAATAATATACTATATTTACATGTACGTATATTTTGATTGAGAATTTTGTTTTAATATTTTTATTTATTCTTTCTTTATGTAGATGGACAATTGGAAATTCATTACTGTGAATTATGGTGGAGAGTTTGATAGTGATTGTACGTATATTGGCGGGTGTCAACAAATTGCCCAAATTCCAAATCATTTTCTTTACAGCCTCATACACTATATCAATCACGTATTGCAGGCCAATGAATTGAGCACAGATTATCAATTATTTTATTTATCCACATCTCGATATGGTCGGATAATAAAATCATTGTTAACCGATGATGAACTGTTTGCGAGTGGATCAAACCCGGGAGAGCCCAATCATTCGATCCACACGGAGATGCAAGAAGAATATTTACAAGATGTTCCAAGTATGCTTTCTGGTGATTGGTTTTCTGAATCCCAAAGGTATGCTACAAAGACAAGAAGGCCAACAACTCCTATTCAGAATGATGATGTTGATGGAGAAGACGAAGAAGAAGAAGAATATGTACCTGAGACCGAAGATCTTGAAGAGACCGACTCAGATACCTCCGACGACCATCCCGAACAATCAATTTTAAATAATACGCTTATTGATTTTGCGGGATGGATTCAAGAGAAGGAGGACTTCCCAAACTATTATCTTTGATTAATCCAAGCACATATCCGTAAGATGTCAACCAACCCGATGCTGAAGAACTAACTAACTGGTTAGTTCCGGTCATTCCGTCAATGCTGCAGCTTCACTTGTTGCTAGTGAAATGGACCCGACAAGGATGGAGAATTGAGTAGTAATTCATATTACTATAGTAAAGATGACCTCTATCTTCTGTTGGTGTGTGGCATATGGAGCAGGGCGGAATACGTTGTTGGTCGCTCGGATACAACACGATCGACATTTAAATGCAAGCACTCGAGAGGTGTAATTTTGAGTTACGAGCTGCCCAACGAGGTAATATTTGGAAAGTTTATAAGTTTATATCCGAACACAAATGCCACCGTGATTTGGGTTGTGTTGGACCATCAAGGTTCATTCAAAGATAGTTGCAGCCAGATTATGCTCGAAAATGCGCACAACAAAGTGAAATCATGAAGCCTAAATCAATTATGGCCGAGTTGAAACATGATTTTGGTATCCGCATCGTTATGATGTGGCGTTATGAGCCCGACATACGATTGAGTTGATATACGGTCGGCATGATCAGTCATTCCAAATGCTGCCAGGTTATCTGCAGATGTTGAGACAGACGAATCCCGGTACATTTACCGATTATGAGGTCGATGGTGATGGTCGATTTCGCATCTATTCGCTTTCTCGCTGCATCTATTGCCCTTCTATTTTTGTTTGAGACCAGTGATCGTCGTAGATGGTACTCACCTCAAGGGAAAGAATAAGGGAATTTTATTTGTTGTAGTAACGAAGGATGCCAATGAGCAAGTGTTCCCGTTGGCATATGGTGTTGGGCTAATTGAGAATGATGAATCTTGGTCATGGTTTATCTCACGCATCCAACATGTATTTGGAAATACTCGAAACCTCTTAATTGTCTCGGACGCACACGTGTCCATAGCTAACGCCATCGAGAGAGTATTTCCACAAGCTCATCACGCCTTATGCTTCTACCACTTAGTGAACAAGATCAAACAGCCAGAAGCGCATGCGTGGTGGAAATGTTCCAAGAAGTCGCTTATGCATACGAGCCTGCACAATACCAACGTGTTATGTCCGCTATCGAAAGCATAAATGATAAAGATACCACAAACCGCTCCGTAGGACCGTAAAATGGACCCGCTCAAAGTCCCCGTGAGCCGCTTTTAGTTTCTTAACGTCAAATGCAGCAGAGTCATTTAACTCGATTATTATGGGCGGCGCCTTCCAATATGCTCAATGTTGAGACAATCGACTTGTAATTGAGCAATGGTTCAACGATAGACGAGCGGCGAAGACGTATGTCGGACAACTATCTCACCGAGGAAACAATCAAAAGCTTACGATGGCGGTGTCGAAAAGTCGTCGTTACTCTACGACGAGGTCTACAAATGCAAAATATAGGGTGCGATCCGCGTTAGGAACTTCCTGGTCGATCATCAACTCAAATCGTGTGATTGTCGAGAATTTAACCAAGACGGGATGCCGTGTTCACACGCAATTGCTGCCATTAAGTAAGTTTTAATACTAATACTACACGTCGTTTTATTTTTCATGTAACTCATACTAATATTTTTCATTGACAGTGAGGCCGGAGAATCCATCCACAATTACGTCGAATCATACTACACGACCAACACTTTAATTGAGACATACAATGGTGCAGTGAATCATGTCCCTCAATACAATGAGTGGATGGTTCCAAATGAGGTAGCTCAAGCGAATGTATTGCCTCCTATTGTGACAAGACAGGCTGGACGACCTAGAACAAGTCGGATTCCATCCGGTAGTGAAAGGTCTACAAGAAGAGTGCCTACAAACCATATGGGAGAATCGTCTAGCAGTAGACGCCGAGCACCAAAGAAATGCAGTCATTGTAGGGAACCAGGACATACACGAAGGAAATGTCCAAATCGAATAGACGAAGGCATAAGATATTAATTAAAGTTGTTGTATTTTTTTTTAATATTTCGAAATTATTGTGTTTGACACCTTTTATTGTTATTCTTCTTTATATCATTCAACTTTATACATTGTGTTGTGCTATAATAATAATAATAATAATAATAATAATAATCAAAACACTATTATGTAAGTGTTATAAGTCTGTGATCCTAACAATGTTATTAGACATGATTTCTCAATGCAATGGCCAAAAGCAATGATTTTCGTTAGTTGGAATTTGTACACATTTAATTTGTCGTATCATATATATGTGTACATATAATCTAATTTTTGTTTTGGGTTAATTTTTTACATTAGATGTGATGTATAAAAAGAAAGTATGTTATTAGCCAAAAAATATGTATGTTATACATTTAAATTTTTCTAATTAGCATTTTCTAATCCACCCACACGACAAAATATGTACACATTTAAATTTACAGAGAAAGTATGTTATTAGCCAAAAAGATTATATGTACACATTTAAATTTACAAATATTAATAAAACTGGAATTTAAGATATTACACATTTAAATTCAAGCGTTTTCTAACTGTTTTCACACAACTCAAAAATAGAAGTAGCTATAATTTTCCTATATGCCGGTATATGAGTAGTCCCCAATTAATACTCGCGATCCGGATATCGCGCTCAACGTACATGCATGCATATGGACCACTGCGACGCCGCCTTTTCCGGGAGAATCGGTTAGCGGTGACGAGATAGATAATTCAAGTGACACGTCTTTTTTCAATATGCCCGTATCGTTGAAGCTCCAATAATCAGCTTCATCCAGGATGAATCCAAATAAATGCAATAGGGGAGCCATCTGCTCGGCGCGGTGTCTTTTCGCATGATCTTCTAATCTCCAATATATCGAATCATATAGATCAAGCGTCCAGTCAAGCACTTTGATAACAGCGACGACGTAGTGTGCATCGATAAGGATAGGTATAATCACCTATATAACACAATTATTACAAAATAATTTAAATTATTCAAATTAAATATATTAAAATTTAAATATATAACATGATATCAATTACAAAATCACTGTTGCATGTCGGACCAATCGGTCATAGTGGATATTCCGCAGTGCCTCGATCGTGGAAATAATACTCTCGGGGACCTTCCAACCGCTCGAACAAGATTCCCAACCAACTTGAAGGATTCGCTGTTGAGACATTCAAATAAATTAATCGGACATTGAATTGAGCAAAGCAATAAATAAATGAATGTAAATTATTGGGAAATCAACTTACATAGAAGGAGGTGTCCAATATAATCGTGTTTGCATTGTTCATGGTGGACAATACAAGATCGCCTTGATCGACTTCACTCTAC
Source organism: Salvia rosmarinus (assembly GCA_036937905.1). Lineage (NCBI taxonomy): Eukaryota > Viridiplantae > Streptophyta > Magnoliopsida > Lamiales > Lamiaceae > Salvia > Salvia rosmarinus. Next base: position 21,130,272 of record CM072818.1, on the reverse strand, counting down.
ATTTCATCATGAACAGATCAATCGCTCACAATAAGAACAATTGAATGTATAAGTATTAATCAATTAATTCAACTAAAATAAATTCGAATACTTAGAAATTCAAAGTACTTACGTCTGCAGATAATAAGTCGGTCGGCTTAAGAATATCCATGAAAATGCCCGATTAAGAACTCCACCACTCGGAAATCATCATCGACGTGGAGGGTGGCTTCAAGGAAGACCTTGAATTTCGACACTAACGCCGATCAAACTCACGCGGTTTACCAAGAACAACATATGGAGATGATAGGGCCATCGATGGGAATCGCCGTCGCCACTCTTCCCGGTACAAGCATCGTGTCACCACAAGATTGCCTCGTCTCTTCCACATCCCCGATGTCATCCCTTCGTCATTCCCGATGTGATCCTGCATCGGCATCCCTAAAGTCATCCATCGGTGTCCATAATCGGACATTCTGTAGTAGTGGATTGTTGCGGGACTTTGAGGTCATCCCAATCGACACAATCTGCGTGAGAAAATATCATTTGACTTAGAAATATTTAAATAAACACAAAATATTTAAATTATTTAATTAAATTGAACTTACTTGTCCACAATCACTAAAAATATCAAACATATCAGCAAATGAAGTCAAGGTGGGCACGATAAGAAGCAGGAGATGGCTCCTGATAGTAAGGGAGGTGGTCAGCGACAGGGAGGCAGGAGGTGGCTCCTGATAGTAAGCAGGAGGTGGCTGCTGATAGGAGGCAGGAGGTGGCTGCTGATAGGAAGTATGAGGTGGCTCCTGATATGCACGAGGTGGCTCCTGATAGGAAGCACGAGGTGGCTCTTGATAGGATGGCATGGCCTCAGTCCTACCAAACTCGTGCACAGAATGTCGAGGCGGGCGCGCTCGCATGTCGCCATCGGTGAATCCGTGCCTCATCAACTGATTGCCGTGCCACGGGATGAGTATGATGATCGGATGGAGAATAGGTCGGTGTACGTCATGAACGACCATGACGGACAGCACCAACCAACTCCTTAAACCAACCCTTCAACCTCGTCGTCATCCGTACCTCAACCTCCTCAAGGTGCTTCCTCGATAGCTCAGTCACCCTCTGAGCATGCCTCTCTGATAGATCCTCTAAGAACTGACGATCACTAGGTCGTAGGTGATCGCTGCTCGAGGAAGAAGTCGGAGGAGGGGCCCGTTCGCTTTCTCGCTTGACGAGATGTGGACGGTGCTCTCCGATCGGAGCCCTCAATACCATGTGCGCCAGGTCGTGACTCCTCAACGGGATGCCGCCTCGCACTACATCTCGGACGCGAACGTGAAGTACCCCTGAGGCACGAGAATTTCCATCATCGTCACCATTAATGACTCGTGCTCGTGGGGAAATTGTTCCCCATCCTCAACGGATTTTGGGGCTCTATAGGCACACCAAATGCCTCGTCGATCCGAGTGATATCCAGACCATGTGTCCATTTCTTCTTCCGTAGCCGATGATCCGAATATGCCGATATCCATATACAATTCAAATAAACAAGACTTAATCAAAATTTAAATAATAAATTATAACACAAATTTTAGGATATGTAAACAAGATTACCGAGATTCAAATAAAATCGATAAATCATCGATCGATGACTTGCTCTTGAACCTCCATCTCAAGCATCTAGGGTAGGCAAAATGGTCTACATATTTTCCAATGACCACACCTGCACTGTATGATCTCGAGCGACCAAACAACCAATGCCCAAGCGGTCCATAGAGATGGTATTTCTTCTTCATTGAATCGATATAAGTAGTGGCGCATACACTGATACGAATATGCACCCCACGAAATCTAGCAAATAAATACAAATCATCGACCAATGGCCGCACCCACGACTCCACCAAAGACTGGGATCTCATGATAATAACATCCAAGATAGCATAATAATATGCAAAGACGGAGGTATAAACTACCATCCACATCATCTATATGCACGCCCTATCGTAAAAACGCCTACTAATTCCGCAATAGATATATGGTCGAACGGCAGAAGCTCTAAACACTCGAACACGTTGCAACCGGTGCTCTACTAAGATTGAAAGACGAGCCCAAAGCTTAAACCAAATGACTAGTGCATAGTCATGAACAAGAAACAAATGCTTCGTCTGCTCATATGAAACCATACTAGACCATCATCTGTCAGAATCTGTCGGGAAATCACGTGGTGCAAAGCCATGATATTTTTCGCACCAGGCTTCCAGTTAAGTAAATGACCGAAGCATCCACTAGTAAACCTATCCACCAATTCTTCACCACCAATCTCGAATAATCTAGTCTTAATGATATTGTCACAGCCCCTCTAATCCAAATGACAGATTAGAGAGAACTGGAGCTTGGAACAGTGATTACAACACATTTAATAAGAATAATCAAAGACTTCAAAATAATACTGATCGAACTTCGATAATCAACCTTATTTACAAGGAAAAAGTAATTTACAGATATAAGGCTACAAGTCCTTAAACAGAAGGTTCGATAATTTGGACAGATTCAACTGTCAATATCAACATACAATAATATTCAAAATATGCAGCGGAAAGCATGTGAATGCATATATGACGATATGCACCCAAGGGTTCTTTCTTTCAAACATAATAAATACCAAAAAGACTTCTGACTACTCAACATCTCTTCTCCATCACCATCATCAGCTCAATCTACACATTTAAAAGCAAATATGCAAGGCTGAGTACAAGAATGCACTCAGTGGCTCATGCCAAAATAATTTATCAATTTTGAATTACTCTGTCCCATTCACAGTAACACACGAGGTTTTAATTTGAAATACTCGTGTTTACTAAATATTTTCTGTCATTTTCCATAAATATCGCTTGGCCAAGCATTTTTCCACGTATGTATGATCCACATCCACCACAACAATTCATCCAACAATAATTCCCGCGCTGGAGAGGAGGCCTCCTCTCACAGACGCCATGACCGGTCGAGCACCCTTTCAAAGACACAACACAAATAATCACACAAAATCCTAGCCATCTCGGCACGGGATACGAATTCTCCATCATCCTTGTGGTTACTTACAAGGATACTAATTCAAGATGTCATAAAGTGGGAGCTACCCAACATTATGCATCAAATATCATGGATTGGATACATACATAAAACATAAACATTTTGGGCAGGTAATTAAATAATCATTTCATAAATATTTGCTTGCAATAAAACATCATAAATAAATCATTTGATAAGTTCTATCAATTTGAGTATAGTAAAGCCCACCTCGACTTTTAAACGCCGATTCTCGGTGATGCGTGATCTTTTTCGGTTACGTGCGAGCCTTCACGTCCCACCTTTACGCAAAAATTTACGTTTAGCACGTTGATACGCTTTTCGAGATTTTCAAAGTTCATTCAACTTTGATAAATAAAATAATAATTCGACGTTTGGATGAATCTTAATACGTCGTTTCAATGCGTATTTCAATAAAAATAATTCTCGTACTTCGAGAGAGACGTAATATGATCTACAGTCTCATTTTAACCTTTTAGGTTAAATAATTAACGCATAATAACGTTATTCAATAAAATGATTTCAAATATGAAATCTTTTCTCACAATTGAGATATTCAGATAAAAGTCATACGTTTTTCACGTATTAGAGTATTTAACGAACGTATTTCGTACGTTAATTTCGAAAGTCAACATTTTTAACTTTTCGTTATAAAACTTCAATAAACATATTTTAATGAATAAATTCAATATAAATCGATTTTCAATCGATTTCTTTTCATATAGCTTTAATCCTCGATTTTTACGTAAATCGATAAACTTGATTAATATCTTCTTTCAATATTAATCTTTTAATACATTAAGCATTATTTATGCTTTTAACGTTATTTAATATAACGTTTCTTCGTAAACATAATATTCTATGTTTAATAATTCTCAAAAATTCAATTATGTCTAAAATAATTTTTAGACATATAATAAATTATTATTCTTGATTAAAAAGGATTTAAAATCCTTAATTTCATCATTAAAGCTCACGGTTATGAGCTATAATTTCCAAACTTATTCCAAAAATTTCTCTAAATTCATATAGTGTATTATTTACACTATGATCATTAATATGTATTAATATCACTATAGAAAATTTTGGAACTTCACCTATGTATTACTATAGGTCTCGAAAATCCTCCAATAATTATCAAACATTTTTATAAAATTCTAATTAAATTACACTATGCTTAAATACTATAGTGTAACACCAATACATCATTACATTAACTAAAATCAACTAAATCATGCCTTAAACCAACATTGAAGCTCACGGTCCTTTCAAATAATTTGAGCATTTCATCTTTAAAAATTCTAGTTAATTCATGTAGTACATAATCAATACTCTAGATCATCAATATGCTATTAAATTTCTCAAATTAAAATTGTACATCAACTTAGCAATTTCTACCTATTTTCGGTAGTTTTAAAAACCAAGCATAAGATTTTTATAAATTTCCTAAAAATCACAATAAGCTTCTACTTCATCATAAATCAGCAATCCATTCTCAAATCATTCATTAAAATTTTCGACCATGCTCATATAATTTCATAACATGATAAATTTAATTTTAAACATGCTATATGCTCATAGATCATCATAATACACATTATTTGTAAACAAGTATCATGCTTAGCATACTTTCATAATTAATAACCATGCTTGAAACCTAAGATCAAACCTTTAGAAAATTAAAACTTAGGATATAATCAGCTTGTTCGATTCTAACCTTCTTAACGGAATCGATTTTATAAGATCAAGCTTTAGGTCAAGCCTTTGGTGAATCAAACTCAAGAACACTCAAGCTTTTTAAAGAAGGAAAAGCTCTCGGCTATTTGAGAGAGGAATGAAAAGAAATGAAAGTGTAATGTGTTTGTTGTGTTCAAGGCTTTAAGTACTTAAGTAAAATACAAGAAAATAAATTAAAGCACTCACAACACTCTCTCGGTTCTCTCCATCAAGAAGGCAAAATTTTATTTGATGATAGTCAAATGTGCTTATGTCACAATAAAATATCTCTTACAAAGCATTAAGTGTGAAATAAAGTTTTGAAGCATTCAAAATAATTTTGTCTCTCATAATGTCATTGCCGTCAATAATGTGCATGGAGGAGGTAAATTTTCAGATTTTCATTGTATCATGCAAGTGTAATATTATACACTCTATCCCAAATATTGTGCACTCAAGTGGTAAGAAATCAAGCTTAATTTGTGTAAATATAAGTCAACAATTTCGGCTATTTCACATAGCAAATTTCAAGACATAATTCATCTACAAATTTTACTTGGTAAGTGTGTATTAATACTACACTTAAGGTATAACACAAATTGGAAGATCAAAAATGAAATTAATCCTATGTTACACACATAGGTAACTCACGGCTTTTTCAAGAAATAAATGCCCAAATATTGATCTTCATGCTATAAGTAGATATATATCATAATATATATCCTAGATGATAAATTATATCATAGGAAAAATTATTGGAATTAATCCATAGGTAGAAAACCCTAATTCTCGATTTAGGGTTTTCGAGAATCTTAATAATCAAAAATATAATTCCAAAATTTTCTAGCATTATTTCAATGCTAATTAATATTCTAATTATATAAAATAATCATAGGAATTTAAATATCATAATTCCTTGATCGTTGACTTGATTCTCAAGTCATCACAAAACGTTAACGTTTGAAACATCTCAAACGTTTAAATATCGACTCATCTCAAAATGGTCGAAATAAAGCTATAATCACTTTATTAAATTATTCCAATAATAATGGAATTAAATTCTAAGCTTAAAACTTGGAAAATATCACGAGCATTTAATCATCGATACGTAATCGACGTAGAAAATAATACTATTGAAATAAGTTAAATATTCGTATTTCTCGATTCACATTTATTTGTGAATAAAACATAGGAATTTATCATTCCAACAATAATCGAAATCATTATTCGATATATTAATAATCAAATTATCAAAATAAAACTCTAATTTACGAAATTAATATCGTAATTAGGCTTTTAAATAATCGGGGTATTACAGATATCTAAATAATTAATCCTATAATATGTGATAATCTGGACCACAACATTAATCATCTCAGGTCTCAAATAATTAACATCACCCTAACAATAAAAACAATAAAGTGTATAAATATCATAAAAATAAAACATATAATAAAGCATAATAACACGTTTAGCATAATAAATCATAATAAATCATATAATAAAGCATAATAACACGTTTAGCATAATTAAGCATAATAAATCATAATATATATTTTAACATATTAAATAAATAATAGCATATTAAACGCATGTGTGCTAATAAATAATAGCATATTAAACGCTAATATGAAACGCATGTGTGCTAATAAATATAGCATATTAAACGCATGTGTGCTAATAATTAAGCATAATAAATCATAATATACATTATCATGATAACTAACTGAAACTACAGTAAAAAATTCATAATTAAGTAGCAGGTTTAACTAATAAATAAGCACGTTTAACTAATAAATTATGATATTATCAATAAATAAGCACGTTTAACTAATAAATTATGATAAGCGTGTTAAAGGCGTGTGTGGGTCTTATTTACTTTTATGTTCAAGTCAAGTTAAGGTGGGATTCCTATATTTTGCATTTCTAGATAAGCACGTTTAAAACTAATAAACTATGATAAGGTGTTTAACTAATAAACCATAATAAACTATGATAAACTATGATAAGGTGTTTAATTATGATAAGCGATTTAATTAATAAACTATGATAAGCGGGGAGATTATGATAAGCATATTTAATTAATAAACTATGATAAGCGTGTTTAACTAATAAACTATGATAATAAGCGCGCTTAACTAATAAATTTCGAATAATAGCATAAGCACGCTTAACTAACTAACCAAAATAAGAAACCGATCGGTCCGTTTAGGAATCCGATCGGTCGCTTAAGGAATCCGACCGGTCGGATTCCTTAAACACCGATCGGATCGTCGCGGAGAGAGCGACGCACCGGAAGCCATGGTGCGAGATTTCCGGCAACATAGCTATCCGAGAGGGAAAGAGCGAGCTATCCGAGAGACAGAGAGTGAAATACGTGAGAGAGAGTGAAATCCGAGTGAAGAGAGTGAAATACGGGAGGGAGAGTGAAATCCGAGTGAAGATAGTGGAATCCGGGAGGGAGAGTGAAATCCGGGAGGGAGAGTGAAATCCGAGAGGTTGAAAGTGAAATCCGAGAGGGAGGAGAGTCTGGTATATATTGCGTAGGAATCCGATCGGATCCGATCGGTAGCGAAGAATCCGATTGTCCAATCGGATTCCACTCTCAGTCAAGAATCCGAGCATTGGCGCAGCTTTTTCAGCTTTAAGTCAACTCGTTCCTCAACTTTAGTCATTCGGCGATCCGACAATGTTTTTTTAAGGCTATTTGGGTATCTCTTCCTGATTTTGCATATTTTTATAACGTTTGGGTATTTGTTCATACACTTTATGAGATTTGTGTAGTTTTCCCTATTAACACTTGAAAAATTAACTACTCAAAAGAATTTCAAGTCGATCCAATCCAACCCGATTTTGTCATTCAGTCCGATGGGTTGAAGCCGGATTGGCCCGGGCCCAGCACTTTGACGACTCTATGTACGCGATTTATAATAGGTTTTGTTGACCGCTCTATGTACGTAGTTTATAATAGGTTTTGTTGCATTTAACTATTAGCTTTTCATTTAATTTATTATTTATTTTTCTTTTTCTTTTTCTTTATTAGGGATGAGATTATTGAAATTAATATTCGGTCATCCAAGAAATAGTATTGCACTACATTGTTCAAGTAAATATGATTCAGTTTAAATTGGCAAAAATTTGCGTGGACCAACACCCCACGGTACGGATGCCGCAATTATATTAAAGTTAATTACATTATAATACTCAATTCGATTTTATTAATTTTAGCTAGAGTTTTTAGATTTTCAATTAAGATTTAATAATTTAACTTAAATAAATGAAATAAATTTAATAAAATTAAATATATAAGTGATAATGATAATGATTTTCGAGATGGTATTTAATAAACAAGATTTTTTGTATATGTTTGTAGATAAGATTGGTATTTTCGTTTGCAGTATTTGATAGAAAAATTCCAACTCTTTATACCAATAGTAGAAACAACTAAATCATCAAGAGTTAGAAAATTTTCACCTCTATATATTCATACATTGATATTTTTTTAATATAAATAATAATTTCTAATTAAAAAATAAATAAATACTTTTTTTAATATATAGATAATAATACTATTTAGAATGATTGACATTTTTAGACATTGAATATTTTGTGTACGTGTATTGGTTTAGTAGAAAAATGGTTAATGTTTGAATTTAAAAATTTTGGATTCGAGTTCATTAAATATTTTGTGTGACGTTATCTTTAAATTTTTATATTTAAAAGAAAAAAAAAATGTCCGCCTTCGAGTTTTTTGAACAATAAATCCTAACAAACAGGAGCATCACCACTCATACTGTATTTTCTGACAGCTCCAACCTCCCAACTTTTTATTCCTTTTGCTCCATCCATCTACACCACCGAATCTGCATAGATGGTGAGCCTGTGGCGAGCGGCGATGGGCGCCAGCCAGGCCAACACCGACGACTACGACGGCGTCGAGTTCTGGGGCGCGGCCGAGCGCGCCGGCTGGCTCAGCAAGCAGGGCGAGTACATCAAGACCTGGCGCCGCCGCTGGTTCGTCCTCAAGCAGGGCAAGCTCTTCTGGTTCAAGGAATCCAACGTCACCCGCGCCTCCCGCCCCCGCGGCGTCATCACCGTCGCCAATTGCCTCACCGTCAAGGGCGCCGAGGACGCTCTCAATCGCCAATTCGCCTTCGAACTGTCCACTCGGAATGATACCATGTTTTTCATCGCGGATACGGACAAGGAGAAGGAGGATTGGATCAATTCTATTGGGCGATCTATTGTTCAGCACTCGAGGTCGGTTACGGATGACGAGATCCTTGATTATGATAGCCGGAAATAGGTGAATAATTAGAAGGTAATATTCCGGTTTTTGTTTGATCTTTTTTTTTTTCTGAAATTTGTTTAGTTGATAATTGGAATTATTTTCTATTTATGGATTGTGTATATGGCTAATTGATATATGTTCATCTCTTCTGGTTTTGGTTTTGGTTTCTGTTTGGGGGTTAAGGTTTCCGGACATTGTTTTGTGTAATTTGAGGAGTGCAGTATTATTTCCACTTTGATAATTGGGGTGAAAAAGTTGTTGTGCAGTTGTAACTTGCAACTTCGAGTTTATGGCCAATCTAAGTTGTTAAATATCTCCGGTTATGGACAGAATTATGCTGGTTTCATTCCTTGTTTCTCAATGTTCTTGTTCCATTTTGTCACGATATATTTAAAAGTTTGAGCTTGGATTCTGTTTCGGAGCACCATTTAAACCTTTGTTGCCCCTTCAGTTCATAATTTTCTGATTATTGATTATAGATTTCTCCAACTACTTGGAGCTACATGCATGGAGAAACTCATGTTCTAGGAAATTTGCATCTTTTCTTATTCAAAAGGGTGTCCAATTCATAGTAAATTCACCATTTGAATTATAGGAGTCAAATAAGGTCCTTTTCATTCTTTTGTGGTTTCTTTTGTGGATCGGTTCTTAAAACAGTCATGTATAATTAGGTGCATTTCATTGGCAACAGCAGTCTCATAGAGGACACACCAAAATGGTCTAGTGTTACTCGGGCATGTAGGTGATATATGGGCTGGGCCAACTTAGACACCCATAATTTGGATTATCGAAAGTAAGATAAATTTGGTAGTATTCTGCAATCCAAGTTTAGATCAATCCCTACAATATTCTGTGGCCCAGTATATCATCTTCTTCTACTAGTTAAAAAGAAGAAAAATAACCAAAATATTGCGTGTTGGAGAACTGTGTAAGATGAGTTAGGATGCAGATATTGGAGATAAGTTGGGTGATATAAAAGAAAAGCCGAAGTTTGACTATTCCAGTGTCTGATATTGCGAGAGGATATGATGTCGCATTCTGTTACTCAGAAATGAAATTCATATCTCTTAGGTTCATTTTTATGTATGGTTCCGTTGGATGAAAATTTGAATGGCACCTTATCAGTGTTTCACTGGTTGAACTGACTAATTATTCACAGTATATCTGTATATATATAACATTGCTGAAGATTTTGGTTAAGTAGCAAAATTTTGTGTGGCAAGTTGGCAAGGGCAGAGTTCCTTCCTTTTATCCTGAAGAAATGGCTCTCTACCTCCTCAAACAGTAGTTTTCTATGTTGATTTGATATGTCTATTGTTTCTCTATGTTTTGTTTGTATGTTGTGAGATTTGTATATGATGGACTTGTTTTTTCCATGGTGTTTTTAGATTTCTAGTCGCCCGACTTCTTGCATTTTATTTTTGGATTGTGCTGTCTTACTTGCTGGTTATGTTGTACATTATTTCAGTGCAGATATATACTCTGCTACTGCTGGATTGAAGAGACCTATTTGAAACTGTTGTGGGAACTTAGGTCCATTTAGATTAATCTCTTAGTTATATCAGGTTTGGCTTTGAAATATTTATAGTCCCAACTGCTTATATATATAATATGATAATTTTTAGTCACCTTTATTCTACGGGAAATTATTATTCATATGTTACTCATTCAGCCCAATACTATAAAAATACTAACAAGCTCATATGGAGTTCAACTCCAGGGAAATTGATAATAGATATAAAACTATGAGACTCAATTTTTTTCACTTTCTGCACTTACCCTTTTGGTTTCCAACAAAATTCAAAGCATATTGTGTTAAATGTAATTAATGGTTCGGATATCTATTTTAATGAAACGAACTAACTTTTTTTTTATCATTGTGTTAGGATTGGAGCTGTCAAATATTGTCTGACCCAAAACTGAGGTGAGCAAAAAGTCATACGCTCGAAAAATGTTGGTTCGCCCAACCCCACTTATTGGCCTTGTGTGTTCGGATTGGATTGGCCAAGCCCAGCCCTATGTTTTCATAGTGTACACCGGCATTTGACATCGCTAGGATTAGATTTCATTTTTCAGAGGATTGTACATGGAGCTCGGAGAAGCAAAACTTTTATGCCAAAAAAATTGTTGCAGAGCTAATTTAGGAAGAAAAATGTTTGTTGTTCTTGGTTTTATGGGAAAATGCAGATTTATTCTGAAAAAGAAAGGTTAACAAGCTCTGATCTTGTTGAAAATGAATTCCATCCTTCTTGTTGGTTCGCACAAGTTTAGTCCATCACCCATAGAGACATTTCAAAGTTGTGTTATTTGCACAAACAATAATAGGAGAAAGAAGGGGAAACGATCTAAACCAATGGATGGAAGAGTGAGAAAAAATAAATGAATTAAAAATAGATGGCTGGTAAGAATTTATACTTATATAAAGCGCCCACCGTGGGGCTCGAACCCACGACCACAAGGTTAAGAGCCTTGCGCTCTACCAACTGAGCTAGACGGGCTATGTTGAAACGACAAATATTAATATAGTTCTATTGAATCATTAAATATTTTTATTTTTGCATAGTCCATTTTTTTGATTAAATGTTTATTTTTTGTCAGTTCCAGGCAGTGGTGTATATGTGATTATTTCTCGGAAGCTACTTGAATTTTAAATCCACACACATCAGATAAAACACAACTAGTGAGCTCATGAGTCTGGCATATGTACTACTATTTCCTTCATCCCGTTCTAAATGATTTGTACTTATTTTTGTGTTGTCTCACTCTGAGTGGTTTATATCAAAAAAGAAATCATTTTTACACACAAAAGTTGTTGGGAAAATTCCTGAAATTATTGAGAATAATTCTATTTTAACTGTGTGTTTTGATTAGATCTCAAAATCTCTGATGATTGTCCTGCTGATGTAACTTAAGCTACTCACTTGTTCTGGAGTTATCCGTTTTTATTACAGACTTCAGCAGAAGAACTACCAGCTTGAACATGCCCAAAACTGAAGGAGTTCGAGTAGTACCTAAGCCATCCGTACTGATATGAGTATCAGTATCAGCACAACTGATAGAAGCTAAACTGAAGACGAAAGTTAGGTCAATTGATGTCTGAAGACTGAAGCATAACAATGTTGATGAACAGAGCTATTGGAGTAAAGTCGCAGACTAAAGCATGAAGATCGGAGACTGAAGACTCGGTGCTGGTGGAAGCAAAGGAGTCAGAATATGACTAAGTGTCATAACAGCAGCTGACTGCCCATGTTGAGAAGTCAAAGCTGACGACTGAAAGTTAAAGCTGGTGATCAATAGTCAAAGCAGATAACAAGAAGTCAAAGCTATTGATCAATAGTCAAAGTTGGCGACGAATAGTCAAACCTGAAGAATAGTCAAAGCTGACTATTTCTACGTCAAAGCTGAAAGCGTAATACTGACTTTGGTTCCCAAACTGACAAAAGACGGAGTCCAGCTTGCTGATAAAAGACAGAGCAGTCTCGACTGACCCAACTTGAAGTCAACGTACTGATAACATATGGAGTCAACTCAACTAAAAAAATACGGAGACATTTTAGCCTTGAATGTTTGACTCAGTCACTTGTTATAACATATCTGCATAAGATCTTGACATGTCAGAAGATATTTTCAGAGTTGTAGAGATATAGGGTACGGTGATGTAGACCTTGACAGCAATGTAAGAGGATTTAAATGGGAAAAATTCAAACGACAAATAGAAGGATGTAATTGGTGCTACCTCCAATGACACTATTCATCGTCCCATCTATAAATACATGCAGAATCCAACCTTTCAAATGAACCTAAACGCTGCGTATTCGAATTGTCTAAAACATTCAAAAGATCAAAGTTTAAGAACTATCACACAACGATTTCAAGAAGAAAGTCTGATGTTATCGATGAAACTTTTATTACTTAAATATATTTATCAGCTCAAGGTTTCAGTATACACTTCCTTTTAAGTCTATGATACTATTTTATATATCTCAAATCTAGATATATTGAGCGTGTCGCTTGTGATAACTCAAATCTTAGTTGGAAAACTCTTCTACAAAAACCTCCAGTTTTAGTAGAAGTTTGGGCAAATAGACAATAAAGTGTTGGTTGCTGAAAGCTTGGTTATCTTGTCCCTGTAAGCAAGAGGTTTAGGTCGATTGCTTCCGTAAGCTGTTAGAGGTTTCCAGCACCAGCAAGCGTAGGAAGAACGTCGAGTTAGACGGGATACAGTAAGGTTAACTTTGTATCTAGGTTTATATCTTGTACTCATAAATAAAACCAAATTCCAGTTAGTAGATTGACTAAGCAATACGTCCATGGATGTAGAGCTGATTTTTTCTAACCACATAAAAATCAAGTGTTGTTTATCTTCAATTCTTTACATTCAATCCTTCATTTACTTTATATCAGCACACAAACAACACATTATCTTTTGAAACACTCTATCAAATATCAAGTTGATACTAGTGAGATAAAACTGAAAACTAAAGTGTTTTAAGCCAGATCAGGTTTTCAGTAAGGCAAATACAATAACCACCACATTTCGTATGCATATTAATTATCAGTCCAACTTATCAACTGTCTCAGCAGTCAGTAGATTTGCTAAATGATATCATTCAGTACAAGGCTCCACTTATCTGAGATAACCAGTAGTATTGATACCAATACTGAATCACCAGTTATCCGACCAACTACTACCACAGTAGTCAATCAATCTTGTGAAAAGAAAAAAAATTAATTTTTCCTATCTGGTATATTTCTCTCTCTCTCTTCCCATATATTAGTACGTACCCCAAGGGATCCATCAAAAATATCTCGAATTCTGTGAGTCACACTACTTTACACACAAAACACAATCTTCCTCAATCTAGGTGCCTAAAAACAATGAGTCGCTTAGAGCTACGTAGTTATTAATATTTTGAAATCGATTCTTTGAATTAAAAATATCGGTTTGACGCGTCTTGATTTGCAAGTTGTGTGCGTGTGAATCCCAAACTAAGAATGTCAATGACCTGACAACATCTTATGTGATGGTTGGTACACACGAATGAAATTAGATAAGAATAAAATAAACTTTAGAATGAAATGGAATAAAGATATGATTCATATAGTGATGTATAAAAGGAATGGAATAATATAAATGGAATAACTATTATTATTATTATTATTATTATTATTATTATAAGAAAATAATAAATAAAAATAATTTTGTTACATAAATAAAAATAAAATTTGACTAATCTCATATCCATGAAAAAATATGAAATGATTAATTTCATATTCATAGGAATAAACATTTCTTCAAAAATGATAATTCTTGTTGTCAAAATCTTACTAGCCATTGGATTTGACTAATCTCATGTACCATTATAATCTAGTTCTTGTCTTAACTTACACCTCCATCCCTCGCTTTCTCATAAATATCTTTCCGTATTATTGCACCATAAATTTTCAGTTCATAAACATTAGACGTAGATACACATTTTTCCTATAGTTTAAGCAGAAAAAATAAAGCACAAGGACAATACCTATTATTGTATCTACATGTGATTACTACGCAAGGCATTGCTGAGTTCCCAAGTGGTTTAGAGAGCCTGAGATTAACTCTTCACATTTTACTGTACTTGTACACGCCGACGCCCTTCTTCCTACCAAGGCGACCGGCATCAACGTACTTCAAGAGCAAAGGGCACGGCAGATACTTACTATCCCCCAAGCCAGCATGGAGGACTTTCATTATTGACAAGCAAACATCGAGCCCAATGTGATCAGCGAGTTCAAGGACCCATCGGATGGTTTGTTCCCAGCTTCATTCCTGCATCAATGTCCTCCTTCGTTGCCACACCCGTGTACAGTGCATAAAATGCTTCATTTATCATTGGCATCAGAATCCGATTTACAATGAAGCCGGAGAAATCCTGGGAACAAACAATCTTCTTACCAAACCTGGAATCCAACCCACTATTCAATGTAAAGATAAACATTTGATGCTAAGTGGAAGGTCAGACGAGCAACAATATGATATATTGATCAAATAACAGGAAATGAACCTGTAAAAGAAATTTCTAGTTTTACAAAGATAAGTGAAGGCAATAGAACTAGCCTTTCCAACACTACTTAGTATGCAATGAACGATGAACATTTGGAATACGACATTTCTTGATTTTCTAAATAATTTAAAATTAAAATAAACAATTCCTTTCTACCCAAGTTTTAGAAAATAATTTAGTACCCAACTTTTAAATGTTGAACAATTATAGCATTACCGGTACAGTTGCACAAATCATAATGGTCCAACAAAATTAACCCTACCACCAACCCCTACAAGAGTATAGTTCTAACAAAAGTAAAAAGTTAGAAAGGATAAATTCAAAAGATTGGTTAAATAAGAGTACAATAAATAATTTGGTAAATATTAAATAAGACCAAGACTTATACATGCAAAATTCTGTAATTGCCCAATGGTATGTGGAACTGTGGAACATGTAAATGAAAATAATAATTGTAAATTTTAGTTAACTCCTCTGTTTGATAAAGTTGATCAGATTCTTAATAATAAGCAGCTACATACAAGGCAAGGTGCTCGTATAGTTTCCTGCTTCGCTGTACACTAAAGTATCATGCTACTCAATTTCGGTGCAACAAAATAATACGATAGTAAAATTTGGCATGCACATCTAGCAAAACGAAAGTTCTTTTTTATTCCCACTCACCTCTCTGCCAACGATTTTGTGGCATTAAACGTATCATCTGATGTACTAGCTCCTCGAATAATCTCAACTAGTTTCATAACAGGTGGAGGATTCATAAAATGCATGCCAATAACCTTCAAACAATAAAAAGTACTTGATTGGAGCACATTACTGGTTACATTAGACAACAAACAGTTCATGCAAATGAAAAAACGTCATCATTCGTAAACCAGTAAAAGTGAAGTCAATACAAAGTCGAAGTTGGAAAAAGATTTAATAAATAAAGGAAATTATTAATCTAAAAAAAATCAAATGTCAGATTGTAGAGCAATTAGACTGGGTGTTTGGCTGAGCTTATAAGTTTAAAACAGCTTATAAGTTGTTTAGGAGTTTATAAACTATTGCAAAGTGTTTAATAAGCTCCTAAACAACTTATAAGCTGTGAAAATAAGTCAATAGCTTATAAGCTCCTCTAAAAATAAGTTGCTCAACACCAACTTATTTTTTCATAAGCTTATAAACAACCCTGAATTTACCAAAATAACCTTATTATAGCTCGTTATTTCCTACATACACTATCAACTTCACCTCTCGTCAGTTTTATCTCTCAACTATGATTTTCTCTCTCTAACTCACGATTCTTTCTTTAGCTTATAAGATCAATTATCCAAATATTTTAACAACTTATAAGATCTTGAAACATCTTGTAAGCTCTCTAAAACAAGCTTAGCCAAACACCTATGCACCACTTCGGAAACTAATTATCAAATACATGAACAAACATTTTACTAGATCCTAATAATCACACGCATTCTGCCTAAAAATGACATGGACCAGAGCAAGGTTTAAATATGCCTTTTAAGCCTCGAGGCGTTTTCCAGTGGCCCCATGAAGCGTAAGCCTCAAGGTGATCTGAGGCGTAATCATAAAAACAAATGAAAATTATAACTTAATATAATAAAAACACATAACAAATATATGAAAACACATAAAAACATAACAAACATATGAAAACACATAAAAAAAAAACATAAGTTCATAATTAAGTACTTATAAGTCTTTAAAATCTTAATCTCAAGTCTCATAATTATTAGCCATAATCAAACATACCTTGTTGCAGGACTGCTGCCAGAGAGAGTGAGGGAGAGCGAGGGAGGGAGAGAGTGAGGGAGAGCAAGGGAGAGTGGCAGAATTAGGTCTGGTTTCACTTAATTATGGCTGTTTTTCAATAGCCCGTGAGAAATTAAAGCAAATAATAATGAAAGCACGTGTAAAAAATAATGAAAGCCCAAGAAGCAGGGGAAATAGGATGAAATTTAGGTCAAATCGTGAGGCATATGTCTCGGTTCGGTTGAGGTGTCCACCTCGTTCGCAGGGGGCGAGGCGCTGTCTCAGAAGTGCTTTCCCGGGGCCTCGCACCGAGGCGCGCCTCACAAATGCCTTTTTGGACTATGGACCAGAGATCATGAGCTGTACATAAATATATAGGGAGAGGGACCTGAATTAACTAGGACACAATCTAGACTAGTGATCTTTGTTAATTGTTAGGACATGGTGGTCATATAAAAGCATTATTTATCATATATATATATATATATATATATATATATATATAGGGGATGGATCACGTGAGAATGCAAATATTGGTGAGAAATGAGAATGCAACATTTAACGTATAAAGTTGTTGCACTAAATGTATAAATTTGTTGCATCAAATTTAACATATAAAGTGTAGCACTTAATATAAAGTTGTTGCACAGAATTTGGTGCAACAAATTTATACATTTAGTGCAACAACTTTATACGTTAAATGCTGCATTCTCATTTCTCACCAATATTTGTATTCTCACGTGAACCATCCCCTATATATATATATATATATATAAAGAACATGGTTCTCATGTTACTACAGGAAAGTTTTCTATTTGATCTAATCCATATATATATATATATATATATATATATTATGGAGTAGCAATGAGATCATTTCTTGAAGATTCAAAAAGAATTTAGAGAACTTTCATATTTGCTAATTTACAATTTACTTAGACAAAATTTGTTCCATAGGTAGACTGTGTATCAATATAACAATTAACGATGGCGAGACCCTTCAGGCTTTAGCCTTTGCCCCGGGAACCCTTAATATTCTCAATGTTTAGATATCAGTACATTACAAAACAGTGTTGCAAAAGTTGTCCTAGTGCCTAGCATTTTTTGCAACATTTGTTGTTAAAGATGTACCATCAAATGTGCAATTGCTAGTACACCATACCCACACTCTATTTAACATTATTGCATAAGAATGCTTAGAAGAACAATGATGCTAATTCATGAATAGCATTATTAACAATAAGATACCAAATTGCAATCATTAACCACAGTTGCAGAACTAAATTAAAATAAGGTGGTCATATCAAGTATTGGATGTGAAACCTGGCTTGGCCGGCTGGTCGCAGAAGCTAATCTAGTTATTGAAATTGAGCTGGTGTTTGATGCCAAGATAGATGAACTTTTAACAATGTTGTCTAATTGAACAAACAACTTCTTCTTCACATCCTCAGACTCCACAATGGCCTCAATTACCATATCCGCAGAGCAAAAATCCTCCAAATTTGAAGTAAACTTCAAGTTCCTTATAGCTTCAGCGCCTTTTTCCTAAAGGAAATCAATTTAGAAAATCCACTCGCTATTACAAATAGCAAACCCCAATCTATATGACACCTAAAACCATCCAAATATTGATAGAGGAATGAATAGAATTGAACTTAGTAAAATAAGAAAATGAAAGGCTTAATTTCCCAAGAAAGCTAAAAAATATGTCTCACTCTAACCAAGTTCCCTTCAAATATCAAGAATTAAAATGGTAACCAAAGGCAATTGAGAAATTTTCTCAAGTTGCATTTACGACACAATAATTGCAATATGAACTTAGAGAAACCAGTCGAGAGCCTGCAACGCATAGTAGTCATTGATCAGAAACCAAACATTAGTAAAATCAAGTAAACACTATAAAGAAAACCTTAGTGATATGGCCTTTGAGGATCATGCTTTCGATTCTTGAGCAGATAGACTCACGGGCTTTCGAGAGAGCCACAGAGTCGGAGTCATGAAGCAAGACCTCGCAGCCATTCACTGCAGCGAGTTGTGCAATTCCGAACCCATTTGGCGCATCCCACCACACCAACACACCTGTAAGAACAGACTCATCTCAAAATACAATAAGAGTGTTACATAAAATTTACTCTTCTTAAAAGAGATGATATAGTAACGAACAATAACAATCAAACAAAACTATGATCATTTTCTGGCTAAAGACATAACTTCACTTGTGATGACATTAAGTCTCCAAACCGAGAGAGGAAATTTTGTGACCACATCATTGAATAAATATCAAATCACTAAAACCATATTCGAAAATAAAACATGATACAAACATTTTAACATCTTCGAGCGGATGACCGTGGCGACTCAACATCTATATCCTGGCAGCTTGATTCCTCAATCTGAAATTTGATAACGAGTATGAGTATAAAACTTAGTGGTGAAACAATATAAGCAGTTATAACCAATTTCCATATGCATAATTCACATCATAACATAAAAGAAAACTCAAGCAATTCTCATCATAATTCTCTGCCGCCACCTTCCCCCTTCAATTCCTCTGTCGCCGGCTGTTGGGTGGCCGAAACGGCCTCACGGCCGAACACCCCATTTCCCAGGCTTTCAAAGCCCTCGAAACCTCGAGTAAAAACAAGCGTACTGAATCCTCTGCTGCGAGACTTCTCCGTACAATTACTTCGTCGTCCCATCTCTAAACGACAAATTGATGTTACCCTTTGAAAGTTCATGCTGAGAGCTTTCTAAAATTACCATATATTCAACGGAAATTGCCGAACATATATAATCCTCAATTCTCCTCATTCCTCAGCCGCCGCCGGCCTGCACGGCGAGGTTAGGCCGGTCGGTACCACCCCTTGACATCCCCTCTCCACGCACACACTCCAGTTAGAAGAACAACATACAACAACTGAAACGAAAAAAAAGGAAATTGAAGAAAAGATGAAAGAAACACACTCACCTCAGTAGAATATGTTTGGGCAGCTAAAACAAAAATGGAATGCATCTAAATCTCATAGCAGCCGCCGACCGCCGCCACATCATCCATCATTTTTTATTTATTTTTATTAAGAAAAGGCACCCAGTCTTGGTGCTTGGCTCTAATTTTGGGACACTTAATTCGAATATGAAGATAAATAATTAATATTTTTGTATATTTCATACTAAAATAAATAAATCAAAAATATTTTATTTTTTATTTTCTATAAATAAACACTAATATTATCATAGTTATACACACGATATAATTCTTTCTCCTTCTCTACTCATAACATTATTTGTTTGAAGTAATAGTTATTTATTTTTCAATTTCATATTTCAATTGTTGTAAATTTTGTTCAATCATATTTTCTAATTTAATTAGTTTGTAATTTTTTTGAACTTTACACATTTTGCTAAAATTTTAATTTATTTTATTATAAATAATTCTAATTTGATTAAGAATATTTATAAATAATATTTGGATCAAATTATTGTAATTGCTAATAAACATAACCTTAGGTCTTGTTGTTGAATTGGGGTAGTTGGTTTAAACTAAAACTGAAAATAACAAAAGCTGCGATTTTTATCTTAAAAAGACCACTGCGATGCAATATTATTAATTAATTAATAACTATTAGTTAGTTTTAGTGGAAAATAAGAGATTGGGATTAGCATAAAACTTGGGATTTTAGTTATAATTTATTAATTCTTTTAATTTACTAAATATAATTATAGTTTATTGATTGATAGGATACGACCCAACTCCTGCGCCCAAGATCGTGCCCAATATAAATAAGCTCGACATAAGCTCTACCAAATGAGTCCGGCCCAAGAAGGCTCCTCAACCAGGTGGGAACGCAGAAGATTCATCATATCCGGGAGAATCCTAATTAGAGAGGAGATAGGATTCAAACTTATCTTAGAATAGATCCCTGTTTCGAGATCTAGGTCATTATAATCGTGTATAAATAGAGGCTAGATTAGACGGAAATGATCATCTACACTCTTTGTAATCGCCTCATATTATCAATATCAAATACTCTCTCTCTCGTGGACGTAGATCTTATTCATAGATCGAACCACGTAAATCCTCGTGTTCTGCAGATTTAATTCCCTTACAAAATTTAGATCGATCATTGATCATAGTTTAAATTTTGTTATGATGGGTGTAGTGTGAATTTTGATTTATATGACTGTATTTCCAAAATTATGACTAAATGCATGTATTTACATCAAATATCAAATTAGGATTGTATATACATCAAATTCTTAAGAATCTGAGGAAAGCGTCATCCTTTTTTTAATCGTTAAATAAATAATTTGAAAAATCTTATAATGATGGATTCGAACCAAGATATTTGATCTCAAACATTAACAACTTTATCATTAAGCCAAAACATGCACTCACATCTATCATATCATATGTAAATACATGTTTATTATATTTTAAAACAGGCAAATAACATCATATGTAAATACAGGTTTACAAAAATCATTCAATATTTCCCTTTTAAAAAATGGCTCGAGATATTTTATTATGTAAGTGAAATTTATTCAAAAAACGTAAAACATGTGCAAAACAAAATAAATACAAGGTTCGAAGATACAACAATATGGCAATATATTAAGATAATGAGATGAATTACAAATTCAATCTCCTAAACTAAAATAAGAAATGCTATAATGCAAAATAGTTTTAGGATCAACAGATGATCGTTTGTTTTCAAAGGCATATGATTTATTTAATTTTTATTTTATTTGGTCATTTAAATTTTCAATGGGAAAATTCAAAATAATATAAGAATATCATGAAATATAATAATACAGACACTTAGTGTTATATATATATATATATATATATAAAATTCCTCCAGGTACATACTGGTATATATGTGAGAGGGGAGAGAATACATCAGTTAAGCCAATTTAGAACTTTTCTTTTACAAGATCGGTAGCTCGTGATGAAGAGCGCATGATAATCGATTGCGATTCAAGACTTTATCGATCGTTGTTATGTTCAAATAAGGTGAGTCTTGTTATGAATGACATTAGTTAATAAACCTACTGGCTGCTGAGGCAGCTGGTTAATTGGATTGATAACTAATATACTTGCGGAATGTTGTGGTTACTATATTGCCTTTACTGAAAACCTAAAACTGACTTAAAACATTTAGTCGAATATGACTTAGTCAGTTTAGTTTTATCTCTTCAGTATCAAACTGATACTGATAGAGTGTGTTCAAAATGATGTTGTGCTGCTGCGTGCTAATGATGTCAGTTCAGTAATATGCAATGTAAATACGATACTGAATGTAAAGAATTAGAAGTTTGAAAGTAAACAAAATATGGTTTTTACGTTGTTCGGAGAGATCAACTCTTACATCCATGGACTGATTCTTTAGTCAATCCACTAACTTGGATTTGGTCTTGTTTACAAGTACAAGAAATAAACCTAGATTCTGAGTTAACCTTACTGTATCTCACCGAACTGGACGTTCTTTAAACGCTATGGGTGTTAGAAACCTCGATCGCCATCGTGCAATGACATAAATCTCTTGTTTACATGTGCAAGATAACCAAACTTTCAAGAATCGACACTCTGCTTACTTGCCCAAACTTCTACTTAAAGTGAGGGGTTTTCGTAGAGGGCTTCCAACTAACAATTGAGTTGTCAAATGCGACAAACTTAGTATATTTAGGCTTAAGATATACAAAGAGTGTCCTAGACTTAAGGAAGTGTATTACTTAAACCTCGGTGATGAGCTCTTAAGGTTTGTCGATAACATCAGAACTTCTTTCTTCGAAATCGTTGTTTGATAGTTCTTAAGCTTTGAATGCTTTAGACAATTCTAATACGCAGCATTTCGGTAACCTTCAAAGATTGGATTATACATGATTTTATAGAGGAGATGATGAATAGTACCGTTGGAGGGAGCACCAATCACATCCTTCTATTTGTCGTTTGAATTCTTTCTGTTTGAATCCTCATACGTCACTGTTAGGGTCTGTATCATCGTACACTGTAGCTCTGCAACTCTGAACAGTAGATCTGGCATGTCAAGATCTTCTGTAAATACGCTAAGGCACGTGTTGAGTCAAACACTCAAGGTTAAAATGTCTTCGTGTTTTATCAGTACATTGACTTCATGTTGGATCACCAAGACCACTTGCCTTTTATCACCGACCGACTCGTCTTTTGTTAGTTTGGGAACCTAAGTTAGTATGACGCTTCAGCTTTGACGTAGAAATAGTCAGTTTTAACCTTTCATCAGCCAACTTCGACTACTTGTCACCAGCTTTGACTATTACTCAGCAGTTTTATCTTCTGATCGCCAACTTTGATTTCTGGTAGCCAGCTTTGACTTCCCAACTTGGGCAGTCAGTTGTTGGTATGACAGTCATATCCTGACTTCTTTGTTTCAAAGAATGAGTCTTCGACTTTGATCTTCGATCTTCAATCTTCGACGTCGCGGTCTTCGAATTCACTCTACATCGCTTTGTTCATCAAGATCGCTATACTTGATCTTTAGACTTGGTGACCTAACTTCGCCTTTAATCTTCAAGATCGATCTCCATCAATACTCTCTCGATTGCGGTGGAACCGATACTTTATTAGTATGATCGACTTCAAGATTGCTTGAACTCCACCAACTTGGGCTTGTCCAAACGGACAGTTCTTCTACAAAAAACGACTAACTCCCTGACATGTGAGCAACTCTAGTTACATCAGCAGGACAAACATCAGAGGTTTTGGGATCTAATCAAAACACATAGTTAGAAAATAATATTTTCAATAATTTATAGAATTTTCCCAACAATATAGGGGAATATTAACGTAAAAATCATTTTTGTTATGAGAACAAAAAAAATATGTCGAGTAAAGTTATTAAATCTAGAAAAATAGAACTTTCGCTAATCATGAAATTTAAACTCTTTCACTCTGAATTTTTGGATTCAGTAACTTTCCTAATGGATACATCAACTTCAACAGTAAATTTATTTTGTTTATAGTAAAATTTTATGGTTCTTAGTTCTAATGTTAGAAATGATTCTTATTTAAACCTTACACTATATATAAGAACCTTATGAGATGAAATAAAATTGCATAATGATCAAGAAAAAAGAAAATAAGAAAAGAAAAGAAATGGTACATATATCAAATGAAATAAACATTAAGGTATATTCACTTTGAGCACTCATGATAGATAAATAAAATAATCCAACTTAATATGATATTTATTTTGATGAATTGATTAATTGTAAATATTTTTTACCATCTTATTCTTGAAATATTAAATCTTATATTTTATTTATATCCTATTACTTAAAGAAATTCCTTATTAAAAATATAGGGATCTAAAATTGTGTGTTACCTTTATAAGTAAATCATGTATTTTTTAGGACATAACCTATTATTTAGGTTCTTATATTTGGTTATGGTGTCAACCCCTACAATAGTGGCGTTAGGACAAATATTGTTTTCATATTAAAAAATGGTTGGAAGGGAGTGGGCTTCATCTTAAACCAAAATAAGTATTAAATCATATTTATACGGATATAACCTATTACGTAGGTTCTTATAATTGGTTACCGTGTCTAGCGATGTCAATGGGTGGATTTTATTCGGACCAGAACCAATAAATAAGTAATGGTTCTGGTTCTGGAACCGATCTATTAGACATTGGATCCGGACCGGACCCGGACTATCAACTATGGATCTTAAGGGGTCTGGATCTTAGTGTGGGTCTGGAACCAGAACCGGACCAGAACTAGAATCGAAACCGTTGTTTTATAATTTAATGTGTTATGGGTGATTTTGAATCGATATGGATAAAACTAACTCATTAACAAGCCTATTTAAACTTAAGCTTGTCAATAGACGGGTTTTACTCGAATCAGAACCAATAAATAAGTATTGGTTTTGGAACCAGAACTAAATCCGGACCGAACCATCAAACTATCGATCTAAATGGTCCGGGTCCAAAGCAGGTGAACCAGAACCGTTGCTTTAAAATTTAATGGGTTTTGAACGGTTCTGGATCGATCCGAGTAAAACCCTCCCATTGATATCCATAACTGTGTCTATTCATATAATAGTGGCGCAGGCTATGAAAAATATTGATTTAATATAAAAATCTGGTTGGAAGGGATGAGGCAATGGATCCAGGACCCTGTCCAGATCCGTGGATTTAGATCAATTTTTTAGGATTTGGATCCTCAAAAATTTGGACCCGATGGATCTGGATCGGATCTGGATCCTACCCCTATATTTCGGATCTGAATCTGAGATTTTTTTGAGACGCGGATCCGGTCCAGATCCGGCCCTCAGATCCATTAATTTTATATATATATATTCCCAACTTAAAACTCTTTAATTTCCTTTTTAAAATTCTCAAAGTTGCTCCTAATTTCATTTCAAATTCTCCTAATTATGTATTAGTCGGTATTCACGGCAGATCACGCCACTTACACCACCGGTGATCGAGTTATTTGTTGTTTTCTACCTTATAGTAAATTTGTAACTAACGTCTTCCAATATAATGATAATTGTAGAAATTCTAAATAATTATTATAGTATTATTGTGTATTTAGATTATTATGGTGTTACTGTGAATTATAGTTGATTTAAAATTTATTTTAGAAGCAAAAACATATGGATCCGGGTCTAGATCCTGGACCCTGCGGATCTTATGGATCTGAATCTAGATCTAATTTTTTTGGACCAAATGGATCTGGACCCAAAAAAAAAATCGAATCCGGATCTGGACCTAGCCAGATTCGATCCAGATCCGACCCATTACCATTCCTAGGCTTCGTCTTTCTTATCAAGATAGGTAGATACATCTTTTAAGTTCTATTATTGTTTTATTTTACGAGGTTCATATTTTATTGTATTTCATCTCAAGAGGTTATTATATTTTATTTTTTATTTAATTAGATTTATGTACTATTATATTTAATATATTTTTATTTTATTATATTCATTTACTATTATATTTCATTCAAGATGTCCTTGTTACATTTTGCACTTTCTAATTACAAATTTCAATGAAAAAATAGTTAAAATAAAAAGTCATGTGCTTTCACTAACTTTTGATGATCTACAGACCTCCTCAAGGCTAAAACCAATATCATTCGTGATTTTTCAATAAAAAGGCTCGAGATATAATCACATGAGAAACTCTATTTCTTACGTGTGTAACCCGTCAAAATTTGACGGGAATCACATTATATTATAATTTATATATATAATCTAAAAAATAAGTCAATTTTATTTCAAAATGATAGTATTTCGATAATTTATTGCAAGAAGTATAGAAAATTAATAAAATTATGATAGAAAAATATTAAGAAGTTGTATGTTCGATTTTTTCCCACCATTTTCTTTATCTTCAAGAAACCAAAAAAATAAAATAAATGTATTTTTAAAGCGTTAATAATAAAACATTTATTTATATATAGAAAATGGAGTTATTTAAATATAATGTTTCTCTAAAATATGAAAAATTAGCTTTGTAATTACCTCACAATAAGTAAAAAATTTAGTGCATACATTTTAGTTGTTATATCTTGCATCTAGCTATCCTAGTCATAGATTAAATTGAGTCATCTTTAGCTAGTAATTCAAGAGCTACAACTTACAAATCATTCATGATTGAACACAAGTTTTGGTAGTTACTATCTTACGTCCAAAATAGCCTAGCCATGTCTCTTGTTAATGGTCATAGAGAAACAAATGATCTTTTTTATGTGTACAGATTTGATATATAAATTATATTACTATATTGTATTATATAAATTGTATTATTGTGTTAATATATCATAATCTATATTTGTATCTAATTTATATCTATATCTATATCTATATCTATATCTATATCTATATCTATATCTATATCTATATCTATATCTATATCTATATAATACTTCTCTCATCTCGCTCTAAGTGATTCGTATTTCTTTTTGGGTTGTTCTACTTTAAGTGGCCCATGCAAAAAAAAAATGAATCATTTTTACACACAAAAGTGCATCGAAATCCATGAGCCATGCTATTTTATTTACAAAATATAATTTTCCTTAATCTACGTGTCCAAAAGCAATGAGCCGCTTAGAACGGGAAAACGGTAGTATATAAAAGCGGCTATGATTAGCGAAAATAGTAAGTCCAATTCTTCCTCTTAATTTACCGATGGTCCCTAGGGTTTGTACTAGTGTATGAGGATGGATGATACACTTGTTAAGGCAAATTAAAGTTTTTTCGTTTAACACAAGATTGGACATTCTACTTGATCAGTAAACGTCGGTTAACTGAAGTCAGTTCAATATTGATGTCAGTACTGCTAATCAGTTCAAGAAGGGAAGTCTTTGTTGGGAAAATTCATAAGCATCAGAAATACTGAGAAATTCCTGCATATCAAGAATTAATCTATCTTAAGCGTGTGTTTTGATTAGATCTCAAAACCTCGATGATTGTCTTCTTCAAGTAACTAATGTTACCGACTTGTTTTGGAGATAGGTGTTTATGTTACGTGTTTCAACAATGTAAGTACCGGCTTGGGCGAGGTAATGACCCATAATCCTAAGGACGGATTAGAGAGGACGATACTAGGAGCGATGGTGGGGTTCTTGAAAGACTATTTCAAAGACATAAAACCCTTACAATAAGACAATTCAACCATAATATACATTAATAACACAATGTAAAAGAAAGGCTAAAGCCATCGATCCAAAAGAATACCAACGATCCGAAGGACTTAAACTATTAACATTCGCATATAAGCATAATATTCAAAAGCGTACATTGTTCAAACACAATGAAGTCATGTGAATACACGATGACGACGTGTATTCAAGGTTTCTAACATATATATATACACATCAAAGGCAGTCCCGACTCCTCAACACCTCCATCAACACCATCACGCTCAACTCGCACATTTAAAAGCAAACATGCGGTCGAGTACAAGAATGCACTCAGTGGACTCATGCCAAAACATTTTATCGTATTTAAATTACACTGCCACATCATGGTAAGACACAAGGGTTTTTCTTGAAATGCCTTGTACTTACTAAATCATTTTCATCAGTTCATAAATATCATTCGCTTGGCCAAGCATTTTACTTTTATGTATGATCCATATCCTTATCCTTTTACCATATCATTATCATTTAACGTCGTAGAAGGAGGCCTCCCTCTACGTCGCTGTGACCGGCCGTGCATTGTCCTTACAGCTCCCACAGTCACTATTATCTTGTGTACACGTTAATCCTAGCCAGGTATAAGCCTTCCGGCATAGGATCCGAATTCGATTTCATTCATAAGTTGGGAGCTACCCAACACATTCATATCATTGCATTCAAGGATAGGATACATACATAAAACATAAATATTTTTGGCAGGTAATTTCATAAACATTTTGTAATACCCCGATTTATTAAAAGCCCAATTACGATAATAAAAATCGTAAATTAGAGATTCGTCTCGATAATCGAATTAATAAAATATCGAATAATGATTTCGATTATTTTGGAATAATAAATTCCTATGTTTTATTCACAAATAAATGTGAATCGAGAAATACGAATATGTAACGTATTTCAACAGTGTTAATTCTACGTCGATTTTGTATCGATATTTAAATGCTCGTGATATTTTCTAAGTTTTTAAGCTTAGAATTTAATTCCATTATTATTGGAATAATTTAATAAAGTGATTACAGCTTTATTGCGACCATTTTGAGATGAGTCGATATTTAACGTTTTGAGACGTTTCAAACGTTAACGTTTAGAGATGACTTGAGAATCAAGTCTAACGATCAAGGAATTATGATATTTAAATTTCTATGATTATTTTATATAATTAGAATATTATTTAGCAATGAAATAATGCTAGAAAATTTTGGAATTATATTTTTGATTGTTTAAGATTCTCGAAAACTCTAAATCGAGAATTAGGGTGTTCTACCTTTGGATTGATTCCAATAATTTTTCCTATGATATAATTTATCATCTAAAATATATATTATGATATATATGTATAATTGGCATGAAAATAAATTATTCACACATAAAGAATTGAAATAATAGTGAGCTATTTAGTGTAGGATTATTCACGTCAATTTTGGGAGCAAATTGCTAAGTTGTGGATTTAATTCATGCAAGTGGGATCTATCTACACTCTAATCTAGTAATCAACCAAGTGGGATATATGTTGTGAGAGAGAGCCGATTAGTTTGACCATGAAATGCTTGATGATGTATCAAATTTATTTGGGATAGAGTGTAGGATTTTATACATGTTAAGGCAATGAAAAAAAATCTGAAAAATTTCTCTCCTCCCTACATGGTCGACGGCAGAACCATTTTGAGACAAAAATAATTTTGATTGCTTCAAAAACTTTATACATGTAGTAAATACATGTAAGAGATATTTATACCATGACATATGCATATTTGACTCCCTAAGAATTATTTTGTCTTGCTCTTGTATGTAATGACCGAGAGAGAGATGTACAAATGTGTAAAATAATTCAATTGTATTACTTAAGTGTTTAAGTCTTGAAAAAAAAACACCACACTTTCATTTCTTCTCCAAGAAAAAGCCGAGAGCTACCCAAGAGAAAACCAAAGTGTTCTTCATTTTTCTTCACCACAAAGCTTGATCTTTAATCATCCCGCGTTAAATCGATACCGTTAACGAGGTTAGATATCGAACAAGCTTCGATAATACCTAAATTTTTCAATGATCAAATGGTCCAAATTATTTTTTTAAGCATGTTTTAATTGTGAAAAAGTATGCTAGCATGATAGCTTCTTAATTAAATATGTGTAGTGTGATTTTATGTAAGCATATATCATGTTTAAAAATTGATTCAAGCATGCTATGAAATTATTCATGGGTACCGAAAATTTTAATGAATGATTTGAGAGTGGATTCATGATATATGATGATATAGAAGCTTATTGTGAATTTTAGGAAATTTATAAAAACCCTATGCTTAATTTTTAAAATTTCCGAAATTGCATAAGAAATGCTAAGTTATTGTACAATTTTTATTTAAGTGTTATAATAGCATATTGTTGATCTAGGGTATTGATTATGTATTCCATGAATTTACTAAAATTTTTGAAGAATTTATGCTCAAATTTTTCCAAATGGCCGTGAGCTTCATGGTATGAGTTAGGCTTGATTTAGTTGTTTTTAGTTATATTATGATGATATAGTGTTACACTATAGTATTTTAAACATAGTGTAATTTAATTATAATTTTATGAAAATGTTTAGTGTATAGTTGTGAGAACCGGAACCTTTGAATATTAATACCTTGGTGTAGAAATTTCATATATTGGACCTTAGGTTATAATTATGTTATATATTAATATTGGAGCCTTGTGTATTATTATTAGAATTTTTGAGAATTTATTTGATTAATTTTGAGTAAAAACCGTGAGCCTATAGTGATTATAGGTGAGTTCCAAATTTTCCTATAGTGATATTAATACATATTAATGATCATAATGTAAAATAATACACTATATGAATTTAGAGGATTTTTGGAACAAAGTTTGGAAAATTTACCATATAGCCGTGAGCTATATGTTGTTAAATAAGGAATTTTAATTCCTTTTAATCAAGAATAATAATTTATTATATGTCTAAAATTATATTAGACATAATTGAAATTTTGAGAATTATTAAACATAGAATATTATGTTTAAGACGAAACGTTATATTAAATAACGTTAAAAGCATAAATAATGCTTAATGTATTAAAAGATTAATATTGAAAGAAAATATTAATCAAATTTATCGATTTACGTGAAAAATCGAGGATTAAAGTTTTATGAAAAGAAGTCGATTGAAAATCGATTCATATTGAATTTATTCATTAAAATATGTTTTATTTAAGATTTATAAAGAAAAGTCAAAATGGTTGACTTTCGAAATTAACGTACGAAATACGTTCGTTAAATACTCTAATACGTGAAAAACGTATTATTTTTATCTGAATATCTCAATTGTGATAAAAGATTTCATAATTGAAATCATTTTATTGAATAACGTTATTATACGTTAATTATTTAACCTAAAAGGTTAAAATGAGACTGTAGATCATATTACGTCTCTCTCGAGATACGAGAATTATTTTATTGAAATACGCATTGAAACGACGTATTAAGATTATCAAAACTTTGAATTATTATATTATTTATCAAAGTTGAATGAACTTTGAAAATCTCGAAAAGCGTGCCAACGTGCTAAACGTAAATTTTTGCGTAAAGGTGGGACGTGAAGGCTCACACGCAACCAGAGGAGAACACGCGTATCGAAATTCGAAGTTCAAAAGTAAAGGTGGGCTTTACTATACTCAAACTGGTAGAATTTACTAAATGATTTATTTATGATGCTTTATTGCAAGCAAATATTTATGAAATGATTTATTTAATTACCTGTCCAAATTGTTTATGTTTTATGTATGTATCCAATCCATGATATTTGATGCATAATGTTGGGTAGCTCCCACTTTATGACATGCTTGAATTCGTATTCTTGGAAGTACCCCCAAGGATGATGGAGAATTCGTATCCTGTGCTCGATGGCCGGATTTTGTGCACCGATTATTTTGTGATTTGTGTCTTTGAAAGGGTGCTCGACGGTCACGGCGTCGTCAGAGAGAGGCCTCCTCTCCAGTAGGAATTGTTGTGGAATGAATTATTGTGGTGGATATGGATCATACATACAAGGAAAATGTCCGCCGCATTTAATATTTATGGAAAATGAAAGAAAATATTTAGTAAGCACGAATATTTTGAATTAAAACCTCGTGTATTCTTGTGATGGGCGAGTAATTTAAACTTGATAAATTATTTGGCATGAGCCATCGAGTGCAATCTTGTACTCAATGCATATTGTTTTTAAATGTGCGGGTTGAGCGAATGATGGATGGAGATGTGTTGAGCGATGGAACCCCTTTGAATACGATATACATTAGAAACTGAATACACATCGTCATATGTGTATTCACACGTTCTTCCGCTGCAATTGAATTAATTTATTTTATGATGTTGTTAGTTGAATACGTCCGAACATATGAGTTCTTGCATATATATTGGTTAAAGCTTTCTTGATTATTATTCCAAGTATTAGCCCCTACTAAATCGTACTTAGGATTTAGGGGCTGTTACACATTTTATCATCATTTCTTGATATAAGCATCATAAACAAAATCATTTGTTTAGCATTTTATCACTTAAGAGTATAGTAAAGCCCACCTGGACTCTTGATCGTCAAATTTTCGATTCTTCTTCTACGTCAAGTCGTCGCGTCCGCTTCCACACCTTTACGTAAAAACGATACGTCGGTCACGTTTTTCGAGATTTTCAAAGTTTAGAATAAACTTTGATAACTTATTCTAATATTATTTGAATTCTTAAACGAATTCAATACGCCGTTCAATCGCGTATTTTGAACTAAACATTTCTCGTACTTCGAGATATGTTCAATTATTTCATTTTAACCTTTTAGGTTAAACGTTTAACGTATTTACACGTTTTTCGATACAAGGATTTCAATTATGAAATCTTTTCTCACCAATGAGATTTCCTTATATAATTAATACGTTTTACACGTATTAGCGTATTTATCGAACGTATTTCATACGTTAATTTCAAAAGTCAACATTTTGACTTTTCTTTATTAATTCTTTAATAACTTATATTTTTTATATCTAATTTCCATATAAATCGATTTTCAATCGATTTCTTTTCGTAAAGTCTTAAATCTCGATTTTTCACGCAAATCGATAATCTTTATTAATATTTTTCTTAAATATTAATTAACTTATTCATTAAACATTATTTTTCATTTCTAACGTTATTTAATATAACGTTTCGTCATAAACATAGTATTCTATGTTTATAAAATTTCATAAATTCTTAATATGTCTAAAATAATTTCTAGACATATAATGTATTATTTTTCTTGATATTAAGAATTTAAAATCCTTAATATATATATACAAGCTCACGGTTTTAAGCTCTTTTTTTCATTCTTCTTCCAAAAATTCTTCTAAATTCATATAGTGTACTATTTTATCATAGTATCACTAATATGTATTAACATTAACTATAGAAATTTTGGGCATCACTTATTTATTCCATATAGGCCACAGTTTTGTCTCAACTTTTATCCAATAATTTCTCTAAAATTCTAGTTAATTTATACAAGGCCCCAACATTAATCTATAACATATTTATAACATATAGTCCATCATATGTAATTTCTATACCAAGGTATATATATGTTCAATGGTTTCGGTTCCTCCAATCTTCATACTAAACATTTTTTTATAAAATTCCAATTAAATTACACTATGCTTATATACTATAGTGTAACAATATAACATCATAACCTTAACTAAAATCAACATAATCATCAAGTTTTCATGCTTGGAAGCTCACGGTTCTTACAAGGATTTGAGCATTAAATCTTCAAAAATTCTAGTAAATTCACATCAATACCCTAGATCAACAATATGCTATAATATCACAAGAATAAAATTTATACATTAAACTATAATTTCTTCTCATTTTCGGTAATTATACATTTATTAGTATAAGATCCTTAAAATTTCTAATTTAATCACTATGAACTCTACTAACCACATATATCATAATTCCATCATCAAATCAATATTAGATCAAACCCTAGAATTTTCGACTATTTTCAAATAATTCATAACATAGCTTAACTTCAATTATAACATCATATATGATCATATAATCATATGTAGCACAATTATTAAACAATAATATATGCTTGCAAGATTTTAATCTTAAGAACACATGCATATAAAATAAAATCGAACCATTAGATTTTAAATATTTTAACGTACAATCGAAGCTCGTTCGATATCTAACCTCTTTATCGGGTTGGATTAATTGCTTAAGGATTTAGTGATCAAGGTTTTGGTGATAGAAGTTGAAGAACACACAAAGGTTTTCCTCTCTTTTGCTCACGGTATCCTTAAGTTGGGAAGAGAAAATGTGATGTTTAAAAGCATTAACTTCACTTAAGTAATTGAATTAGATATTGTATATCTCTTTCTCACTCTCTCTCGGTTCTCCTCACTCACAAAGGATTGGGAGCCTTTTTCAAAGCTTATGACTCACCATATTATTACATCACCAAAGTTACTACTTCTTACACATTTTGAACAATTCAAAGGAATATCTATGAATTTGGGGTGTAAGTGCCGTCGGCACTATTATTCCAAGAGAAGGATTTTAATTCTTTTGTACTAATACATGTATTAGTCAACAAAACACTTCCCAAAAAATATTACACATCATGACTTAGAGTTGTGTCAAAGCTTATTTCATCAATTCTTCCTCCTAATACACGGCTATTATACACTAGCACACATCCCCTTGATTTTACTAGGTTAATGTGTACACTACATATCCCACTTGCATGATTTAATCACCACATAGAAAGGCAAATACAAAACTTACGTAAATCATGTACACTTATGCAAGGTCACGGCATTTTCCTTTCTTAATTACTAATATTTGATTTTTTTCATGCTATATATATATATATATATATATATATATCATAATATATATATTAGATGATAAATTATATCATAGGAAAAATTATTGGTATCATTTCATGTGAGGAAACCCTAATTTTTGAATTAGGTTTTTCGAAAATTAGTACATTGTTTAATAATTAATCCTTAATGTTCTAGCATTTTTTTAATGCTAAATAATACTCTAATTACATAAAATAATCATAGAAATTTAAATACTATAATTCCTTGATCATTAAACCCATTTTTCTATTCATCTCTAAACGTTAACGTTTGAAACGTCTCAAAACGTTAATTATCGACTCATCTCAAAATGGTCGTAATAAGGTCGTAATCACTTAATTAAATTATTCCATTAATAATGGAATTTAATTCTAAGCTTCGATGCTCAGAAAATTTTACGAAATTTTAACTATCGATACTCAATCGACGTTAAAATAATATTGCCGAAACACTTTATAAAATTCTATTCCTTAATTCACAATTCTACGTGAATATAAAATAGGAATTCGTTATCTCGTAATTAATCGAAATCATTATTCGATATATCACTAATTTAATTATTTCGGTGAAACCCTAATTTACGAATTAAATTATCGTAATTTGACATTTAATTCTTCGGGATATTACAGATGCACCCAAGACTAAAGAAGTTCAAGCAAGATCGAGAGTCGGTCATCGATGGAAGTATCGTGATCAACACAACCGATAACAACCCAACCAAGGATAACGATCAAGGCGATGGAAGCGGTGATCTTTGAGAGCTACTAGAGTAAAATCAAAGATCAAGACTAACGTTGGAAGACTAAAGCACGAAGATCAAGACTGGTCATCAAGGACGAGAAGAACTTAAGATATGACTAAGTATCATATCAAGCGGTAGAGATGCTCTTGCGAACTCAAAGTTGGGTACCAATAGTCAAAGTCGAGTACCGAAGTCAAAGCAGATCGCCATATGTCAAAGCCGATATCTAGAGTCAAAGTCGTCATTTGATAGTCAAAACCGACTATCGAAGATTCACATCTAACTCGAATACATCATATTGACTCGGGAGTTCTAAGTGACAAAAGACCGAGTCGGACATATGTGAATTCCTATAAATTCACATAACACACTATATTAACATAAGATCATTAATATCTAATAACATTAGACATAGAAAAATTTGACATCAAAACCCTTCATTCTATGATTTTCGAAATTTTTGGAAATTACCTAAACAATTTTCAAAAATTATAATTAATTCACACTATACATTATTCTCATCATACATTAACAATATACACTAATATTCATTATACACAAATCATACCTCAATAAATCATGTCCTAATTTTTTTGAAATTTCTTTAAAATAATTTCTAATATTTTCCAAAAATTATGAATAAATACATACATGCTTAAACAATACTCACTATTATTAATTCATGCTCAAAACAACAATAAAAAATCATGATCAACTACATATAAATCTCATATATCCCAACTATAATAAGAAATTTTTTAACACGCTCAACTTTGTACTAAATTCATAATACATGCTCACAACATCATATAAACATATTTAATTAACAACCTAAACATTTAACAAAAAATCTCAAATTTCTCATGAAAAAACTAAAGGATATAACTCCATTTTTCATGGATGGATTTCTCATATTTTTTTATATCTAAGAAGCTTAGACAATTTATAACCTTTTAATCGGAGTCGATCGATGAAGAAATCGATTTTTCTAACTTGAAATACAAGAGAGAATGAAAGAACACTTTCTCTTTTTTTTTTTAAAGATTTCGGTGGTCTTGGAGAAATGAGGAAGAAATTTCATTCACTTGAAGATATATTCTCTTTATTCATGTTTTTAAAAAAAACCACTTTAGTCAACATAAGACAATGATCTTATCTCATAAAAATGCACACCTTTCACTACCAAACAAAAATAATATCTTATCTTATCATCAAATAATGATCTTATCTTATCCTCAAATTAAATACCTTTCACTATCAAATTAAAATACCCATCACTATCAAACAAGATGAAAATCTTTCTTTCTTCTCCCACTTGGAATTTTTGGCCATCACATAATAAATAACACATGTCACCATTTTTTTTTCATTCAATAATGATATAATATAATATAGACCTTAGGTGATGATATAGATCATGAAAAAAAAAGAATAAGAACAATTATATGTCTCAAAGTGATAATTTTGACCTATCATTAGAAAAACAGAAATTATTTGTCCATCCCCCTTTCTTTAATATATAAAAATATTGTAGAGAATGAATATATATAAAAAAATGCTCTTGTTTCTTAAAACATTCATAGAACTTTCAAGATTAAAATTCTTTAAACTTTATACTAAATATTTCGAGTCATGTAAATACGTTAATAAGAAAGTCGTACCCACTTTATTTGTTCGTCGTTAATATGGAATTAAATTCTAAGCTTCGTCGCTTAGAAAATAACGTAAGATTAATTATCAAAAATTAATCGTCGTTGGAAAAATCGCTCTCAAAAGGAATAACATATATATTCCATGTTTTACTAATTACTTAAAGATATAATATAAAACTTCTCGTATTATGGATAATCGAAATTGAGCTTCCATAAATTACTATTCTGATTATCGAAACAAAAACCCTAATTAATGACTTAAATTATCATAACCTAGTTTTAAATTATCGGGATATTACATTAATATATAAAAATATTATAGAAAATGAATATATAAAAAAATGCCCTTGTTTCTTAAAACATTAATAGAACTTTCAAGATTAAAATTCTTTAAACTTTACACTAAAAATTTTGAGTCATGTAAATACGTTAATAAGAAAGTCGTACTCACTTTATTTGTTCTTCGTTAATATATAATTAAATTCTAAGCTTCGTAGCTTAGAAAATAACGTAAGATTATTATCGAAAATTAATCGTCATTGGAAAAATCGCTCTAAAAAAGAATAACATATATATATTCATTGTTTTTCTAATTGCTTAAAGATATAATATAAAATTTCTCGCATTATGGATAATCGAAATTGAGCTTCCATAAATTACTATTCTGATTATCGAAACAAAAATCCGTATTAATGACTTAAATTATTATAATCTAGTTTTAAATTATCGGGATATTACACAATTCATAAGTAACAATTATTGAAATGGTGAGAATTTTATATATCTACAAAAGATAAGAAAGAATTTTAACATCAAAAGATGGCTATTTATTAAAAAAATTATACCAGTGGATAGTTTTAATTTTTGCAATATTAAAATGGATATTTTGATAGATTAACTCTTTTATTTTTACTACATGAGAATGAAAATTTTATTATTTCTCTTTATATTATATTATATTATATAGTATATTTTGGATATATTTAATTTCATATTTGGAAAGATAAACTGGTTATCACGTTGTACAAACAAATATGAATAATATATATTATTCAGTAGATACAAATGTGTATTAATGATAATATAACATGTAATACGAAAATATGATAAAAAAAAAAAGCCAACTACTTGTCAAGTGTATTCATCAATAGCATCAGAATGAAAATGTGCCGTTTGAAATACAATAGGAGCCTCGCAATTTTTCATTGGTAGTAGTTATTTATATTATATATATTTTTATTTTATTCATTTTTCTTTTAAATACCCAACTCTTTATTTATAAGTTTTATTATGGTGTAGAATAATTAAATAAGCATTATATGATATGTATATGGTAGCGATCCGAGTTATAAACCATTTAATTATTTGAAATTAAGCCAGTTTTCCACGGAATGGCTTCAAATTAGGAGAAAAGAAAACAAACCTATAATCCTTGACAGTAAAGCATTAATATAATCAAAAGTTTAATAATAATAATAATAATAATAATAAAGTTAAACAGATTATCCCTTCTTGAAAAATGGAAAAATCTAAACATGCCACCAAATATATATTTTCACTCATTTACAATTATAGATTCACCGAAGATCCGAATGAAATCATGATTGTATTTCACGTGCCATCTCTTCCACTTTATTGCTACAGTCGTCCAGTGCCACCGACATTCTATTTTTGCAATGAACCGACCTTCTATTTTTGGTATGAAATTTCACTCTTTCAATTTTATTTTTTAAATCTCAAATACAACTTGTTGAATCTGGTATGTGACCACAATTTCGAACCCGTCACTGTAGTTGTGAACTCGAAACCATTATCAAGAGCTCAAGTCTCTTTAATCTTCTATCTCTCTACATAAAATTTATTGGTAGAATCCATTAGAAATTTGTATATATAGAAATTACTATATTATTCAATCAAATAGAAATGAGAACTTTACGGCAAAGGCAAAAGTTATGCTAATTGATCGAGATTGACTTCTGATGCTATTAATAAATCATTAACAATATAATTAAAGATAAATTAATTCATGAACAATATAATCAATAATTAAATATTCCTATTAAATGTGTATCTCTCCAGTTTGGCTTCTATCTTTTCTTGGTTTCTTTGCCCTTGTTAGATTTAAGGGTGGCTGAGTTGCTCGTGCTATTTAATTAGTGATTTATTAATTAAATATATCGTATCATACAAGATGACCATTAAATTTGTACGAACTTATCGTGATATGGACATGGTTTTCAGCATGCGTGCTCGGGAGACCAACTAAATAAATAATAATGCAGATCGGCAATGGGAATACCGTCTGACAATATTACACAATTTTTTGTTTTAAATTTGTGATTAATCGGTTAAAACCAACAAAAACTTGTCGGAGCACTTGATAAGAATTAAGATGTCAACTTCTAGTAGTCATTTTGAGTAAAAGAAAAATTACATCAATATAACTAATTTCTTTAAAAAAAATAGCTTTATAAATTCATCAATAATAAAACTTCATGTTGCTTTTGGATGGAAAATATGGAAATACTATTTCCACATAAAGAAATCAAGGCGACAGTTGACTTCAATGAAATTATCCAACCAAATTAAACACTTAAGTTTGAAGCACTCAATTTAAATTCATTAAAGAAATTACATAGAGGCCAAATAAACTTTGGCTTTTATTCATCATATATGTGATAAGATAAAGATGAGAGCTAACAATTATATGCACAAGCACAAAATGTATTGCTAGTATCTCCATTGCAAAAGCTCCAAACATAGAGACTTGGAGTAACTACAATTTTGCATATTCGAACACATGATTCACTATTTGTCGGGTCGCAGTGACGGTTAACATCTTTTTTGCACACTGTTCCACAAACCAAGCAATCTGAAAATAATTTTAATTAAAAGGGTCATTTGTATGCACATACATAAAATCTATTTATTATATGATGAACTAATTAATATATGGAAATAGAAATTTGATACCAGATGCAAGAGCGACGAGGACAAAGATAAATAAAACTGACTTCAAAAGTTTCGTCATTGATATGAGTACAATCTTTTCAGTTTTTGAAAACATGGACTCTAATTCATTTTGGGATTTGCTTAAATAATAGTAGTAATAATTTAGGCTAGATATCGCCATGAATGAACCGCTTTTAAAAAAAAAATATTATTGAATTGATATTTTTGGCTAATAAATGGTAATTAATAATTTTGTTTTGTTGGGATAAAGGAATTCATGGCAATAATCAATATTATCTTGGCACGATCAGAGTGTAATTTTATTGTTTTCCCAGGAACCATTAGATTGTGATACTATTAACTGGATCGATGAGGATATTTTATTTTCATAATTATGATTCAGTTAGAAATTAAATATGATGTTCGCATGTCATCATATCTTAAATCATTACAATCAAGTAAAGTAATTTCATGATTATAAAAATCTGCAGTATTATTATTATTATTATTATTATTATTATTATTATTATTATTATTATTATTATTATTATTATTATTATTATTATTATTATTATTATTATTATCTAACAGTTTAAATACATCAATTACATTAAAATTTTGGTTTTGTTTATAAAATAGTTATATTCACATGCACATAATATGCTTTAGTTGGTAAAGGGAAATTGCATTCAATGCAACAAAATGTTTCAGTAATAACATAATTTTTGAAGAATAGTTACTCCAAAAATGTTACTAGGACTATCATTATCAACAACCATTTAAAATTCAACTACTCAACCTTTTCAATATTTAAGTAATATTTTCTCCTCTTTATAGCTTTTTTTCCAAACCCAACCACCTGTATTTTTATCTCAATCACACAATTTTATATTATTATTATTTTGTTTTTAAATAAATATAATATAATTTATTCTAATAAAGATAATTAAAATAAACTATTATTATTGCAAATTATAAAATAAAAACTTATATAAAATAGAAATATGACATAATACAAAGTAAATAAACTAAGAATATAAATTACAATAATCTAAATACGAAATTGAAAATAAACAATCAAGACATAACATAGATGACAAAAGTTACGCATTCAATTACGATTGCCGAATT
Source organism: Salvia rosmarinus (assembly GCA_036937905.1). Classification (NCBI taxonomy): domain Eukaryota; kingdom Viridiplantae; phylum Streptophyta; class Magnoliopsida; order Lamiales; family Lamiaceae; genus Salvia; species Salvia rosmarinus. Next base: position 21,089,342 of record CM072818.1, on the reverse strand, counting down.
TTTGCTAAATATGCTCGATCAAGTCGTATAGAAGAACACTGTGAGCTTCTCTACTGCGAAGTTGTGACCTGGTTTTCATATAACACGATAGGCTTGCAATCATATTCTTAGAGAATACGAAATCATTATTTTCTTCTCCATTTTCACTTTGACTATTATTCCGTCTAATTCGATCTTCTATAAATTATTTTGGATCATGATGATTTAGGTAAGTGCTTCTTTCATCTTCTAGTATCATATTATGCAAGATAATGCAAACAATCATTATTTTTCCCATAATATCACGATCCCAAATAAGACATGGGTGCTTGATAAAAGCAAAACGAGCCTGTAGAATCCTAAATGTTCTCCCAACACCTAGTCTAGAAGCCTCTTGATGTTGAGCAAACAACTGGTCATTTTGAAGTTGTGGAGCAGGAATGGATTTGACTGCCCATTCAGGATATATGTCATCAGTAAGATAATATTTCATATTTCTTTGTTGGCCATTTACAACATAATTGACCTTTGGTGCTCGACCTTCCAAGATATCATCAAAAACATGAGATTGATCGAGTACATTGATATCATTTATTGAACCTGATGTTCCAAAAAATGCATGCTAGATCTATAGGTCTTGCGATGCAACTGGTTCCAAGATGATTATTGGCACAACGGTTCTTCTTGTATATTGCCATGCCCATGCATTAAGATAATTTTTTCATTCCCATTGCATGGAGTCAATAAGTCACAGCGTTCTCCAACTTGAAGAAGAGTTACAATGTCTTTTTAGTGCGTTTTCTGAGGTACTCAACACTGAAGTTGGAAATTATACCTTCAATGAATTTGATCACCGATTTACGAATGAGATGTGCACTAATTCGTAAACATTCATCATGCAAGTTTGTCGATGTTCCATAAGCCAACACCCTTATAGTTGTAGTACATTTTTTAATTGTAGACATACTTAGACGACCAACGACATAAGGCTGTTCTTGAAAAAATTTATCAGTGACAACAAGCTTGTTCATTATACATTCAAACAAAGGCTTTTGCATGCGATACCTTGTTCAAAAATACTCTGGATGATAGATTGGATCTTCTGAAAGTATTGCTCGGACACGCTTTCATGATCCTTCTTGTGTTTTCATTCAATAAACCACTTCATAGCTCTAACAGTATGAATGGTAGGTTCTAAAGATATTGCTGCATGAACTACCACATTCTCGATGATGTGGTCAAGTTACCGATTATGTTCGACAATGCTTTCATCCCATTCATATTGAAGAAATTTGAAGCATCAAAATTAGAACTTGAGGCTATTTTCAAGGAGAGTGAATTGAATATTTGAGTAGCAAAAATAAGAATGAAGATGCAATAAAAGTATAAGGGAGAGATTTGTATGTATGTTTGATTTTGATTGGGTGTATACATAAATATATTGGAGTTACAAACTTCAATTATTTATCTCTTGAAAGTGATTGATAGTTGTCAAATAGCTCTTCATGCTTTACAAAAGCCACATAACTCTTTACAAAAAAGTATGTGATAAAGCATCACTTAACTCTTCGTGTTTCATAAAAATCACATGCCTTATTACACTAGGGTCACATGACTCTTCGTATTTTTTTAGAGTCATACAGATAAATATATGAGTTAAAATTTCAATTATTCATCTCTTAAAAGTGATTAATAGTTGTCACATGCATGTTATTGTCAGAAGCATGTAATACACTGAAAAGTCACATGGCTTGTGCTTTACAAAAGTCACTCGACTCTTACAAAAGCATGTGGCAGAGCATCACTTAAATCAGAAATGACCATATATAAAATACCCAAGAGTCACATGCTTGAGGAAACCAAAAAAAAGAAAGGGCCCTGCATAAATTGTTTATTTTTAGCTATCTAGTGGAAGACGATTGTTTTTTTTTTCTTATTTAGAATCATATCATAGAAGAAAAAAAAGGCCCTACATAAATTCAAAAATACTTAAACCACACAATTGAAATTACATAAATTGAGAAATGCATAAATCACATACTTTAAATTACATAAAAAGGTACCGCATGACAATGATTTAAAAACACAATAACTGAAATTACGAGTAAATAAAGTACGATCACTTACCATATAATTTGGCTATCAGATGACCTTTCAAAGTTTCTTCTTTTGGAGATAATTGACTTTTTACCATCAACGTATTGAGTGTAAATGTTTTCATATTTTCCCTCTGTATATCAATTTTTTTGTCACGTGTGATCCTCATTTGATGAAGTTCTTCAGTGAATTCATCAGGGAGTATGGAAGACTGCAATATTGCTTCTTTTTCCTTTCTTTTAGTCTTGGCCTTAGTTTCATCTCTACCAATAGGCGACGAAATCTTGAAGTATTGCTTCAAGACTTTTGGAGTAGAGTCGGTTGGAAGGTCCCCCACTATCGCAAATTTCTTCAGCATTATCTTCATCGTCGGATGAGAACGTATATAACTGTATTACCCAATTACATTTAACTAAATCACAACACATAATTCACCTATAAAATTTAGGGTTCATAACTAATACTTTAATTTACCAACTTTATGAAATGAAAGAATTAAAACCATAGATTAGGTTGTTTATACATCATAAGCATAATTAAATCAATAAACATAACAAAATTTAAATAAATCAACCTTAAATTCAATCATCAAATTTTTGAAAATTCACACACATAAGAAGATCATATTCTTCAATTTAAATCACAAAAACTTAGCTTAATCAAAGTATTTACCTTCCTTGATATGATTTCCAATCACTTTAGCACATAAATATGGATTAAAATTGAAAAGAATTTTTTTGTGTGCTTGGTGTGTGAGTGCGAAAATGAAGGTGGAAGATGATTTAATATGATATTAGTTCTAGAAGTATGTATATATAGATATTTATTCATTTACTAATTCATTTTCCTTTTATTTCTAAGCAATTTTTGAAAATATATATATAAATATTGCTAACATTGGAAATCAATATTCTTTAATAATAAAAACTAAATTTTCTCATTAATATAAAAATCCAAAACAATTATCTCCATTATTGTAATAACCCGAAAAATTTAAAACTTTTATTAGTGATGCTTAAACCAATTATTTGTGGTGCTTAGACCTTAATTATGTTTAAGGTAACCAACAAAACGAATTAGAATCGATTCGGAGATCGAAAACTAGAGAAATAAAAAACTAGTGACTAGTCCCACCGGATTAGGGTTTTTCGAATAGCCTGAACATAGAATGAAAGATCGAGAATGAATCTCAATAAAAGGATTTCATTTCTAGAATCCTCTCACGAAAACATGTGAGAAGCCAAAGAATGAGAATTTTGGGCATGCTTGCCTTGTCGATCTTAAAAGCACTATTACTGAGCGGATCAATTTCCAGTCCGTGCTAATCATGAAAATATTTGATAACAATCAAAAAATGAGGAATATATTATTATGAATTTAGAATTCATAAGAATCAATTCGAACGAAATTCATGAAGAACTTAACGAGCAACAGGAAAATATACCGGGAAAATCCTAAATTGATCCGAACGACCGAAACTTGAACCAATGGTTTAAATAAATAAAATATAATTTATATGACTCAAATTAATTATGAAAGCTCAAGAATTCAATAGAATTTCGAATGAGCATAATTTAATCACGGACTGCTTTTTCGCGATAACTCGTAATTGACTTACCGGATGTCATCCGAACTTCATGAAATTATTATAAATATTGAAATAAGTCTTTTAAAGGCTATTTAAGAAAATAAAACCTTAAGGTTCCGAGAAATCAATCGAAAGCGCGATAAAACTTAAAGAGTTTGTATTAACATGCCAAATCGGGTAATTTGACTAGTCTTCTCCCAACCACCACAAAGGGCTCTCCATATAGGCTGAAAAGAGGCTCATTTGGGCAGAATGCTTCAGCCAAAAACCGAACTCCCTCTCTCTCTCTCTAATTTTGAGATTTCACTCTTTGTTCTTCAAGCTTTTCAAGCTTTAATCTTCCTTTCCAACCCATTCCAACCCCCAAATTAAATTTCTAAGACCATAATAAGATATTATTCATCATTATCTTCATTGATAATGGATTAGAAGTTTTGTTTTATTGTTTTTGAATTTATTTCATGAAGAACCCTAATTTTGTTCTTCATTTTTCTTCATGACTTATGTGCCACCAAATGCTCTCAAGCCATGAATTAAATATGCTTATAAATGTGTTCTAAGGTCGTGTTTAAAGTTTGGTAATTTTTGGAGCATGTTTTATATTTTTTGATTTATGTTATAATTCTTTTTATATAATATAAAGCATGCTTTTGTGAATATTATTGGATATTGTTTCTTGTTGATGTATTAGGAGTATGTAGAATAAATTTGGGAATTTTCAGAATTTTTCTTGATTTTTTTTTAAAAAGCCGTGAGCTTTGTGGTTTTATTAGGCCATGGTTTTAATTTTTTTTGTTGAAAATAGTTGAGATATAGTGTTTAATATATGATATGAACATCATATATTAATCTTAAAATTTTTGAAAGACATCTCCTATTTTTTTTATAAAGGCCGAATGCATATATATATTTTTAGACTATTGTTTGATTTTTGTTTGTTGAAAATAGTTGAGATATAGTGTTTAATATATGATATGAACATCATATATTAATCTTGAAATTTTTGGAATACTTCTCCTATTTTCATGTGAATACCGAAATATACATGTGTATTTTGGAAATTAGTTTGATTTTATTTGTTCAAAAATAGTTGAGGTATAGTGTTTAATATATGATTACCGAAACTTTATATAAAGAACATCATATATTAATCTTGAAATTATTGAGGTACTACTCCTATTTTTCTATAATTACCGAAACTTTATATATATAGTTTAGGATTTATTTGATTTTTTGTTTGTTGAAAATAATATGATATGTGATATTATGAATATTGGTTGGTGTTTCATGTTAATATTACATGTTTATTACATAATATGAACATATTGTGAAGTGAATGGAATCTATGGAATATATATGCATATATCTTATAATTGCCGAAAATGTATGTGGTGAAAAGCATAGGTTTAAAATTTTTAATGTATGATATGAGATGATATTTCATGTTTAGTATATGATATGAGCATGATATGATTTTTGTGGAATTTATTGAACATCAATGCTCATTAAATCAATATTGCCGAAAACATCTTTAACCTATGGTTTGAAATTTTATATGATGATATTGAGTTGATAATTAAATTCTATAGTATGATAGGAGTATAACGTGATTTTATTGGAATTTATTGGATACATATGCTAATTATTGTTAATTATCGAAAACATAGCAAAATGGTTAAGTATGCGTTTAATTTTAATGATAAATGATGCTATGATAGTTAACTATAAGCTTGGAATGAATGTTTGGGATTATGATGAATGAATGGAACACTTATGCACACATACACAATGATTGTGTATTATGTTAGAAATTAGAGTTTTTTAATGCTTTAGTATAATTTATGTTGTGTATGGTATTGTATGGTGTTGAATGGTTATGTTTATGTTGTGCCGACAAACAAAACCCCAAACGTAAACAACATAATACTTTATGTACGAGAATCCAAAAGAAATCGACCAATTTCGATAACTTAAGAAGGAATTAACGAGAATCGAAGTTAGACACAAATTAGGGTTTTCTATTAATAAAAGGATACTCAAACGTGAGTTCCTAAGTTAGAAAAACCAAAAGCCACGTTAATACTCAATAACGACAACCTAATACGATGTTAGATTGAGCGTTAAGACAACTCGACAACGTATAGCGATTATACAACTTATATAATCTCCGACGAGTTAAGAGAAACAAACAACGTCGTAAGGTGTAAACAAAGATTCGAACATAAGATGTCGATCCTTATGTCTCAAAGGTCGAGTTAATATTCCCAAAGAAATTCATCTATTCCTAAGTACTTACTTACATGATAGCATGTGCTCACTTGAATCATAAGTCAAGACTCCTCTTTTATTCGTCGTGCTAATATGACAAGTCATCAAGCATAACCTACTAGGACGTAACTACAATTGTTAAGTCTAGTTAGTGGCTTGAGAATATCCTAATATACCAATCACAACTTGAATACTAACAATCTATAACGTAATAACTTTTAGGAGAACACTAAGGTTAAGAGTCGAGGATAGACTCGGAGTATGTGATTCATAAGTTGAAGTTCACCTATGAACGATGAAGTAATATAGTTTGAGAATTGGGAATGTAAGATAATAGAAATTATATTAAAACAATCACATGAAATCATAAAGAAACCCTAATTGGGAATTTTAAGTCGTAATTTATAAACGACCTTCGATCGATTGAAAGAATCTAAGAAAGGCTATTTTCTTATGAAGGGTTTGATTATGCGTGAGTCGGTGAGGAAGGACAATCACCCCGCTCACTTAGAATCACTAGCTTTGGATTAGTAGGTGGGCTCTCTTGAAACAAAAATGACATGCATGTCTATTTCAAAGCATGATTTACAAAAGCTTTATGAAATATTATCACATGAACTGTTATTGACTGCCAAATGTTTATGTTTGTTGTGATCCTATCTGAGGTTGGTATATCCAACGTGGTATGAGAATGAGTTGGTCCACCAACGTTAAAAAGGGTAATGAGTTGGTCCACCAACGTTAAAAAGGGTATCGATCGATCCGACTTAGTTAAGGACTAACTCGGATTGTGTACGTGTGTTGTGTGTTAAGGTTAGCTACCTCGACCGGTCACGGCGACTATGTGTAGGTGGCCACCTCCATAGTGCGCGAATGAATGAATGAATGATCAGATATGGAACAACGTGGATGAAATAGTCGGCGGACACTTTTGGAAAATGATAAAATGTTTGATAGGCATGAGTCTTTTAACTCAAATCCTCATGCGCTATTGTGGGCGCTCAATAACTTTAACAAAGAAAATGTTTTCGGCAATGAGTCCACTAAGTACTTTTGTACTTAGCCCTGCATCTCGTTTTTGATGTGCAGGTTGAGCAGGGACTGATGATGGGTGCGAGGTGGTGCAGAGTAGCAGTTGTTTTGTTGCTTATTAGAAAGGATTTCTAGAACATTGGGCATGTATCGTCATATACATGTCCACACGTTTATTCTTCGCCTAACTCGATATTATTTGGAATCTTTTGATTATAAGTGCTTTCATACCAGTATTGAACTTGAGGTCGTACTCGTTCCTCGAATTGCATACGATTGGGTTATATTTGAACCTTGAACCTTTTGGCAAGTCCTTCTGTGACTTGAGTTGGTATTGAATAGCTTATCTCTTTTAGTTCATGCATTGATGAGTAGTTCATTTGTTAATTGCATTGATTAGTTATGTATATATCCGCTGCATTATCATACCAGTGACGATCCGTACGATCTTGGGAAGTCGGGTCGTCACAAAGTGGTATCAGAGCATTTGTTCGCTCTGAACCCTAGAAACCCTTTCCTTGAATCTTAAGTTGAAAGTTGAGTCTAGAAACTATTGGTGTTTGACTGCCACTGCACTGCACTCCATCGTCGTCCTGCTCAACGAGGAAGAATGTAATTATCTCAGTTGGAAGTTGTTTTGAAATGGTGGAAGTTGTTTTGAAGTGATGGAAGTATATGAAATGTGAAATGGACTTACAAAAGTCGCATTCTTGTGAAGGTTGAAATATGTTTGAAATGAGAGAAGTGTCAAAATTTCAAATTGAGTTGTTGTTTCCAAGAATTTCGGAAAAATGAATGATTGAAATTGAAAAGTTATTTTCAAAATAACTGGTTGTTAGGTTGAAATGAGTTGAAAAGTCTAGGGGATTGATAAATGAATGATATGAGAATACTTGGTTATCGCAATATATGTTATGAGCATGCTAAGAGCATAATGTAAATGAGTATGTTTCCCCATGAGAACATAGACTCTTAAGACGCATGATCCCTTGTTGCACAGAACTTAGTATGAGAATATAAGGTATCCCCGATTGAACGGAATACTAATGAAGAACGAGAACATAGAAATTTTAAGAATCACAATCCGAACGGATTTGAGGATGAGAACTAGACAATTCTATGATGACGAAGCGATTGCTTAACTGGAGGTTCGCACTGCTACGAGTCCCAATCTCTATGCGAAGGAATTCGAATACCATACGTGTTGTCTCTATGTGTCGATAACGAAGAATCAAAGCATAACGTTAAGAAAGTATGAAAAGAAAGATCGAATTGAAAGTATTGTGGGAACGCATATGATTGAATATTATGATGCGAATGAAAATAAGGAATTCAGAACCCAAGGGGAAAGGGTGACTACTTAGCCTTTACCCAAAGGCTAGACATTGAAAGTATTTTCTACCTTGAGAGACCATGCAGTCCCTTCCCAGAGACCAAACCATGAAAGTAGTTTCATAAGAACTTAGAAATATAAGATGGTTCGAACGGTCTTTACAACTAGGCACCATTTATCTTCTAGAGCCACACACGAGGAGGCGGTACGTTCCTACCATTCCTACCAGATGTACCGAGGAGATGACATCAGAGAGTTCTTAGCTCACTTCGTGAGTCACTAGGCTGCTATACATGCCGTTGTAATACACCACATTCCTGTAGCATATATTAGCTCTTGATTAAGAGCTTATGAGAAGGGCATTGCATCCTTAAGAAAGAGTTGTTTAAGCTAGAAGCTTTTATGTTAACCTTCGCGTCGACAAAAATAGAATTTGAGATTTATTCGAGATCGATTCGAGATGGAACCTAAGATAAGATTCTTAGGCCTTGTTTAGAATAAGAAGACCTAGATTCTAAGGATCTTGAGATGATAGATACATGCTCAATGAAATCTTGATTTCAGAAAATTAAGAATTTCAAAATCTATGCTTTTGTGACATCGGCGTTTGCCGATTAAGCTCTGATTAAGAGAAAAATATTTAAAATGGTTTTTGAGGACAAAAATATTTTTATAATCAAATTTTGATGTTTATAATATGTTATTTGAGTTGTAAAAGAGGATTTCAAGTAGAGAGCATTTTATTAGAAATTGAGTTTTGAAATCGGAACGATATGAGTTAATAGCATGCATTTATAACATTGGTATTATTTATAGAAAAGTGTACATTTTTGTAATTTGCTAGAACATGATTATTCATCATGTTTAAAAGAAAATCAAAAATGGAGAAAATTTGAGAATTTTCTAGAAAAATGGTGACTTTTCCACCATATTAAAGAAAAGGAAAAATATAATAAAATTTGTGGACATTATATATATGCTACTATTCATCATTTTCATGAAATTTTCTCCAAAATTTCGAAATTTACACACACTACACACACTAAAATTTTCCAAATTTCATGCTCCAATTTTGAAGGATCCAACCGTTGAATTTTCGATCCGTCTTCGATTTCAAGTATAATTCTATCTCTAGAACACATTTATGGTTTGAAAATTTGAAAAACATGAACTTTGAAACATGTTGAATTTTCGGTCATTTGAGGAATTTGTGAAGGGGTTATGTTTTGATTGATTATTTCTTGGTATTAAGATGGATTCAACGTCTACGTATTGTTTAACGTTGAAATTGTGGAGCATAGGTTCATCTTTGAAATTTTGTGAAATTTTCGAAAACATGGATGGTCTTGATCTTGAATATATGATGTTGATATGTTGGAATTTCCTTCATATTTATGTTATTGGATAGATATAAACATGTTTTGAGCAAGAAAAACGTTTGAAATCGAACATATGCAAAAATCCCTATGTTAGCCGAAACCCTAGCCCTTATTATGTTGGAATTTTGATTTTATTTGATCAATTTGAGTTCATATTTGGATACTATGATATGAATAAAGCTTAAATGATTTATTCGAATTTTTCGGCCGACGTATTCGAAAATTAAAAAATTTAAGTTTGACGTCAAGTTTGAGTTTTCAATGCTAAAGCTTTGATCTTTGGATTTTGATGGTTGATTAGTAATATTTGATTATAGTTGAGCATGTATAGAGGTTCGTCTAAGATAGACGACGTCTTGCGCGATTTTTGACGTCGGACATAAGCTACGTCTTAAGGGGTCGTTAGGTTTTTGGCTAAGGTTGAATGGTTTAAGCTTGTTGTGGAGTTTTCTATGCTCGTCTAGTCATATGAGGATTTGTTAAGTCTTGTTATATGTTAAGACGTTAGAGGATGCAATGACCCGAATGTTTATTGATCTTAGCGTCTTGTGTATTAAGAAAATATAGTCGTATCGACGACTAAGATAAGCTATGTTCTTGTTTGGTTCTTGATAGGCTTTTATACCATTTTATGTGGATTGATGGACCAAGTGAGAAGAAGAAAGAGATGAAAGACAAAAGTACGATCGTCGGTATTCGTCGCCAGGTGGGTATAAATATTTTCTAATATGATATGCTTATGCTTTTATGTTTTCAAATGAAATGAATTGCATTATGAGCAAAGTTTCAAAGTTGACTGACTTGCCTGTTTTGAGCATGAGCATGAGCACGATGCATTTACCTATCCACGGAAAAGAAAGAAAGAAAGTATGAATGAAAGAATGTACCGACGTCGGGTATGACCGTAGTTGGTACCCATCGGGTCCAATACGGGTATGTGATGTTAAGGTGTTTGAGAAGGTGGCCTACTTCTCAACACGCAGAAAGAATCCGTGGATATGGGAAGGAAAAGTTATCGGCCGATATGAGAACATGCATATGTATACTTTATGATGATGCTATGAAATGAAAGCAAGTAAGTTTTTATTTACGATGCATGCACAGGTTATTTCATTAAAAACCCTTGTGCGTTGCTAATGTTATGGCAAGTCATTCATATAGCCCTAAGGGCAATGTTTTATGTTTTCGGCATATACCCACTGAGTGCAACTTTGTACTCACGCCCTGCATGTATTTCTAGACGTACATGTTGAGCTCGAGATGATGCTGGAATCAAATGCTGTGCGAAGGAGCTTCTCTAAGTAATTTGATTCATGATGATATTGATAAATTGTTGATGTTATTCATTTGATGTTAACCTATTTTTATTGCCCAGAGAGTTATGTCATCATACATAACTCTCAGCCACCCTTCTCATTGCCGAACTTTGGCATTCACTTGTTGCTATGTTTCTTTTTGCCAAATTGACTCAATAGTGATGATAGTCTTATTTTGATATTGTGATCTCGGCATTGTTGTTATGACGTCGATTTGATTCTAAGAACATAAATTACTGAAATGCCTATGCGCACAAGGATTTGCTTGAAGATCCAGAGATATTGTTGTTGAATTCAATATGATGTAATTGAATCATTTTCGAACCATACTTTGGAACGTCATTTACTTGAAAGTTCAAAATTGTTTTGTTAAACCCAATAAGTTTTATATCATGGCTTGGAAACATTGTTAAAACTTGCTTTGAAACATCAATCAATTCTCTATGTTGTAAAAGCATGTTTGAGAATGTACATTCTTGATATTGGTTATTCTGTTGTGATCAATTGTCCTCAACTGTTATTCTTCTTCATTCTATCCTTATTAGGATTTGAGAACCTAAAATCAACTTTTGCCAAACTCCATTTTACTTCTTTGAACCACAATTGTTTGATCACTTTATGATGAAAGATGAGGTCAAATATTGTGATCGATATGAATTATTAGTCATATTTGTTGCTATTAATTACCGAAAGTTCTTTTTTAACCCAAGTCACGATTCAATTACTTGACTAATTATGGTTAAGGAAATCGGGCTGTGACAGAATGGTATCAGAGCGGTTTTGAATTCTGAACCTGTAAATCCTTAAGAATTTGTGCAGTTTGTGCACAATTTTTAATTCTGAGCTTGTAAATCCTTGTGAACTTTTGCACAGCTGAGCAAATTTTGAATTCTGAACTTCTAAACCCTTGCGAATCCTTGTGTAGCTTGTTCGTTGTCTTGAATTCTAAAATCATGAATCTTTGTGAGTCTTGTGCAGTTTGTGCACCTTGAGCATGTGAATTCTTTTGAGATGACTCTGTTGAGAATTTGAGTTATGAGTCAGTTGTTTGACTCTATCTTGAGAATATGAGTTTATGGAATCAGTTATTTGATTCTGATTTGAGAATATGAGTTAAAGAATCAGTTGTTCTTAAGAGAAGCTCAGCATTCCGATTCCATCATCTCTAGCTCACCAGGTATGAGCTTATGCTTATGATTATGATGATTATGATTATCATAGTTGAAGATTGAGTATGTGCTTTATTTGTATGAATTGAATTGATATTGAGTATATGCTTCATTGAATGAATTGCTATATGAAAATGTATGCTTGAAATAAGCTAATGCTTTATGAGCTGAAATAGAAAAGAAATCATGAGAAGAGACGACATAGCAACATGAAGCGTTCGAGCATTCTTTTATCTAGGATGGTAAGGACCATCCGGAAAGATTGGACTTGGAAGAAAATGACTCATTTGTCGTCATGTCGTTTATCATTATCTCGTTTGCTTTTATCAGTAAAGATCAGGTGAACAACTTACCCAGAACGAATTTCTCGCTCAATCGTTTGTGAAGGAAGGTATATGATCACGGTGATGATCGATGCACAAGCAAAGAAGTAATCAAAGATAAAGAAGGAATAAGAGACCGGCGATCACCCTCGCGATCGCTAGCCAGCTCGCGAATTCATTTCAGAAGTTTCTGCACTAAAACTAGCGATCTCCTTAACGATCGCTAGCCTTGCCGCGAGAATCTTTCAAAAATTTCTGCCTTATAACTAGCGACTGACCTCGCGATTGCTAGTTCGTCCGTTAGGCATCACGATCTGATGAGAATTAGGGTTTCGATCGTCAACTATAAATACCCCAGACCATCCATTGGCACGTAACTCTCGCTTTTCGCAAATTTTTCCAGACTCCTAACTATCATTAGTTCTCATTATTATGTACACTTGAATTCCCTCTTGGCTCTTTTTCCTCTATGGCCGACTTTATCTCAGCCATTCATCAAATCCAGTTGGTTGGTAACTTTTCAGTTACATCTAATGACAAAGAAAATGTTGAACCCATTAATAATGATCATACCACCTCTGAGTATGATGCTAGTACCCATGCCCTAAAATAAAATTTTCATTTCGGATACTCACTAACTATGCGAGTATGATGTATATTCTATCTGGTTTGATCATTTTATCTCAACACCGAGATGTTTTCTATTGGTCTAGATTGGTATGGTTAATCTTTCATATCTCTTGAGATTCCTATACCGATTCGATCATTCAATTTTCTCATGTTTTGAAACTTCTCATTTGAGATTTGAGAAGAGACTCAAGCTAGTTTATCGAGACTCAAATGTCTCAAGATCTTTTATGTCTAAACCCGAAGTTTTGCGGTTGTTGGCACATAGCTCTGACCCTAGATATCGGTCAAATGTCTTTTGTGGTGATTCGATATCCTTTACCATGGAGTCATTCTTTTGTATTTATTTTTCGATTGTGCTATTGATTTGCTATCTCCCGAGATTGAGAAAGATTGTAGAGATGCGGACTCTATGAAGCTATTGATGGCGGTGAGGATGTAATTACAAAGATGTAAGAAAAGAGTAATGGCGATGTGACCTATCGTGAACATATGGATATATATATATATATATATATATATATATATATAGGTGATGTCGATAGATATTTTTATGATGCGATAGTGTGCTTGAGAAGCCGTACCAGATAAGTTTTTTTTCGAGATGCCAAATTATCTATATGCCTGAAAACCCCAGATTACAATGTTTCCCTGCTTTGTAAAAAGTCCTCAAAGAGGAAATTTTTCTTCCCTTAACATATATGATCATTTTGCTATTCAACTGTGTTATTTCATATCATAACCTTGGATAAACAATTGTGAAGATCCTTGAGACATAAGTCTGTTTGTTGAATGAGAACATTTTTCCGTTTTTGGTAAACGAAACATGCTGTATTTTGGCATTTGTTTGCAATGCAGTATGCCAACCAGAAAAAAAATCCTCATCTTAAAGAGAGGGAACAAGAAAGTGTAAATTTTTCTTAAACTTTATCTGTACCTTATCTCTTTTAAGCCAATTGTGCCCTTTTGCGTCAGAATCCCCCATCTTTCAATAAAGTTAATACCCAGCTAATGCTGAAGATGGGTTTGTTCGATAAAGTGAGTTCTCAAGTTTTTGGAGTGTTTTGATCAAAAGCGTTTCATATGTATATCGTTTCAGTTATGAAGGTCTGCAAATTTTTGATGGGAACTACCTTAGAAAGTCCTTTCTCTTGAAATCTCTATCATTCCTTTCTCTTGAAATCTCTATCATGTATGAAGCTGATAAGTTAGCTCGAATATACGTACATCTCGTTATGGACGAGTTTTTAACAAGAGATGAGTAAAAGATTGAAATTGCATACAACGACAACTACCAAGCAACGATTTATATGACACCCTATGAAGTCCTCTACGGCATAAAGTATAGATCGCCGCTCTTTAAAATGCGGTTGAAGAAAGAAAAGTGCTTGGACCAGAATCGATTGAAGAAATGGTCGTAATCGTACAACAAATCAAGAAAAGAATCCAAGAAGCTCATGATTGTTAGAAGTTCTACGTAGATAAAAAAGAACGGAGCTAAGCTTCGAGAATTGAGATAAAGTTTTCGTGAAAGTATATTCTTCCAAAGGAATACATCGCTTTGGAATCAAAGGAAAGCTCAACCAAGATGTATCGACCGTACGAGATTCAAGAAAAGGTTGGGAAACACGCCTCTGATTAGTAATGTCTCCAAGCTTCGCAATATTCACAGCGTTTTTCAGGTGTCACAATTACGAAGATATGTGTTTGATCCAAAACACATCATACATCAAGAAAACGTTGTTTTGAATCATATCTAAGCTATGAAGAGAAACCGAAATACATCTTAGATCGAAAGAGCGACAACTAAGGAATAAATAAATTCCTTGGTTAAAGTCCGAAGAAAGTATTATGATTTACAAGAAGCGACATGGGAGCTAGAAGATCAAACAAGAAAGAAGTACATTTGCAAAAAGGTACTAAATTTCGGGATGAAAGTTTTTTAGGGGGTGGGAATGTAATACTCCGCATTCCTGTAGCAGAGATTAGCTCTTGATTAAGAGCTTATGAGAATGGCATTGCATCCATAACAAAGAGTTGTTTAAGCTAGAAGCTTTTATGTTAAGCTTCGCGTCGACAAAAATAGAATTTGAGATTTATTCGAGATCGATTCGAGATGGAACCTAAGATAAGATTCTTAGGTCTTATTTAGAATAAGAAGACCTAGATTCTAAGGGTCTTGAGATGATAGATACATGCTTAATGAAATCTTGATTTCAGAAAATTAAGAATTTCAAAATCTATGCTTTTGTGACATCGGCGTTTGCCGATTAAGCTCTGATTAAGAGCAAAATATTTAAAATGGTTTTTGAGGACAAAAATATTTTTATAATCAAATTTTGATGTTTATAATATGTTATTTGAGTTGTAAAAGAGGATTTCAAGTAGAGAGCATTTTATTAGAAATTGAGTTTTGAAATCGGAACGATATGAATTAATAGCATGCATTTATAACATTGGTATTATTTATAGAAAAGTGTACATTTTTGTAATTTACTAGAACATGATTATTCATCATGTTTTAAAGAAAATCAAAAATGGAGAAAATTTGAGAATTTTCTAGAAAAATGCTGACTTTTCCACCATATTAAAGAAAAGGAAAAATATAATAAAATTTGTGGACATTATATATATGCTACTATTCATCATTTTCAAGAATTTTCTCCAAAATTTGAAATTTACACACTAAATTTTCCAAATTTCATGCTCCAATTTTGAAGGATCAACCATTGAATTTTCGATCCGTCTTCGATTTCAGGTATAATTCTATCTCTAGAACACATTTATGGTTTGAAAATTTGAAAAACATGAACTTTGGAACATGTTGAGTTTTCGGTCATTTGAGGAATTTGTGAAGGGGTTATGTTTTGATTGATTATTTCTTGGTATTAAGATGGATTCAACGTCTACGTATTGTTTAACGTTGAAATTGTGGAGCATAGGTTCATCTTTGAAATTTTGTGAAATTTTGAAAACATGGATGGTCTTGATCTTGAATATATGATGTTGATATGTTGGAATTTCCTTCATATTTATGTTATTGGATAGATATAAACATGTTTTGAGCAAGAAAACGTTTGAAATCGAACATATGCAAAAATCCTATGTTAGCGAAACCCTAGCCCTTATTATGTTGGAATTTTGATTTTATTTGATCAATTTGAGTTCATATTTGGATACTATGATATGAATAAAGCTTAAATGATTTATTCGAATTTTTCGGCCGACGTATTCGAAAATTAAAAAATTTAAGTTTGACGTCAAGTTTGAGTTTTCAATGCTAAAGCTTTGATCTTTGGATTTTGATGGTTGATTAGTATTATTTGATTATAGTTGAGCATGTATAGAGGTTCGTCTAAGATAGATGACGTCTTGCGTGATTTTTGACGTCGGACATAAGCTACATCTTAAGGGGTCGTTAGGTTTTTGGCTAAGGTTGAATGGTTTAAGCTTGTTGTGGAGTTTTCTATGCTCGTCTAGTCATATGAGGCTTCGTTAAGTCTTGTTATATGTTAAAACGTTAGAGGATGCAATGACCCGAATGTTTATTGACCTTAGCGTCTTGTGTATTGAGAAAATATAGTCGTATCGACGACTAAGATAAGCTATGTTCTTTTTTGGTTCTTGATAGGATTTTATACCGTTTTATGTGGATTGATGGACCAAGTGAGAAGAAGAAAGATATGAAAGACAAAAATACGATCGTCGGTGGTATGTCGCGGGAGGGTATAAATATTTTCTAATATGATATGCTTATGCTTTTTATGTTTTCAAAATGAAATGAATTACATTATGAGAAAAGTTTTAAAGTTGACTGACTTGCCTGTTTTGAACATGAGCATGAGCACGATGCATTTACCTATCCACGGAAAAGAAAGAAAGAAAGTATGAATGAAAGAATGTACCGACGTCGGGTATGATCATAGTTGGTACCCATCGGGTCCAATACGGGTATGTGATGTTAAGGTGTTTGAGGAGGAGGCCTACTTCTCAACACGTAGAAAGTATCCGTGGATATGGGAAGGAAAAGTTATCGGCCGACATGAGAACATGCATATGCATACTTTATGATGATGCTATGAAATGAAAGCAAGTAAGTGTTTATTTACGATGCATGCACATGTTATTTCATTAAAAACCCTTGTGCGTTACTAATGTTATGGCAAGTCATTCATATAGCCATAAGGGCAATGTTTTATGTTTTCGGCGTATACCCACTGAGTGAAATTTTGTACTCACGCCCTGCATGTATTTCTAAACGTGCAGGTTGAGCTCGAGAGGATGCTGGAATCGAATGCTGTGCGAATGAGCTTCTCTAAGTAATTTGATTCATGATGATATTGATAAATTGTTGATGTTATTCATTTGATGTTAACCTATTTTTATTGCCCAGAGAGTTATGTCATCATACATAATTCTCAGCCACCCTTCTCGTTACCGAACTTTGGCCTTCACTTGTTGCTATGTTTTGTTATGCCGAATTGACTCAATAGTGATGATAGTCTTATTTTGATATTGTGATCTCGGCATTGTTGTTATGACGTCGATTTGATTCTGAGAACATAAATTATTGAAATGCCTATGCGCACAAGGATTTACTTGAAGGTCCAGAGATATTGTTGTTGAATTAAATATGATGTAATTGAATCATTTTCGAACCATACTTTGGAACGTCATTTACTTGAAAGTTCAAAATTGTTTTGTTAGACCCAATAAGTTTTATATCATGGCTTGGAAACATTGTTAAAACTTGCTTTGAAGCGTCATTCAATTCTCCGTGTTGTAAAGCATGTTTGAGAATGTACATTCTTGATATTGGTTATTGTTGTGATCGATTGTCCTCAATCGTTATTCTTCTTCATTCTATCCTTATTAGGCTTTGAGAACCTAAAATCAACTTTTGCCAAACTCCATTTTAGTTCTTTGAACCACAATTGTTTGATCACTTTATGATGAAAGATGAGGTCGCATATTGTGATCGATATGAATTATTAGTCATATTTGTTGCTATTAATTACCGAAAGTTCTTTCTTAACCCAAGTCACGGTCCAATTACTTGACTAATTATGGTTAAGAGAATCGTGTTGTGACAGTAGTGGTATGTCATACCTAGAGATGGCAATGGACCGGATCGCTGGTCGAGATCCGGATCTGTAATTTTTACTTGGGTGGGATCGGTCGGATCCATTGGATCGAAAAAATTAGATCGGACCGGATCCATAAGATCCGGGATCCGTGGTCTGACCGGATCCATATGTTTTCTCTTCGAAATAAATCCTAAATCGAATATAATTCACAGTAACACCATAATAATAATAATCTAAATACATATAACACTATAATAATTATTTCAGAATTCTACAATCATCACTATACAAGAAGATGTTAGTCACAAATTTACTTTTGATTTCATGACAGCAAATACTATTGTAATAGTAATAGAAGAAGTAGCGCACATATTTTAGCAAATAGACCACTCATATACAAAATTTTCTCAATTACAAGGTACAAATTTCTAATATTATTAAACATACTATCCAATTTCGTAGCCTAGTTTATCCAACTTCGATTAGAAAGAAAAATATTATAATACACTTATAAATATAAATAAAAATTATATATAAATATATATTATATGGATCCATGGACCGGATCTGGATCTCAGAAATCAAGATCCAGATCCAGATCTGGATTTTAAAAGAATGGTATGGATTCGGTCCGGATCCGTCGGATCCTATTTTTTGAAGATCCAGATCCTGAAAAATGGATCTGGATCTGCGGATCTGGACCGGGTCCGAGATCCATTGCCATCCCTAGTCATACCATGATGGCGTGCTTGATGATTGCGAAATTCCACGATTGATAGAGGCATGCCCGCGGTATCGGCAGACTACATCTATCGTTATTGAAAGAACTTGATCTTGAGGTAGACTTACCCCATTCCGTCAGCCACCTGAGCTACGTATTCATGGTATACGGAGCTGCACCTTGTGGACTCATGGTATACGGAGCTGCACCTTGTGGACCATATCTCCCTAAGCGGGAATACACCTGGCGTGACGAGATTTCTGAATGGCTTCACCCAGAGATACCTCGATTAGCATCTGATGGACCTTATTCTTGCACAGTTGTGGCGGGGAGGCGTGCTCGAGTGGACCTCCCGTCTCCAACAACTCACTTTCGGTCTTACCTTGATGAGATTCGAGCCCCGTCAGTGCCCGCCCAGACCATCGTCGCTGATCATTCCATGCCAGCACTCACCTCTACCTACCGTCGTTTCCCCAGTTCAACCATCGCCACCCCCGCACGAACCCCTGTGCCACGATACTGTAGAGATTGACGATTCACATGGCCTAACTGTATGCACCGTGAGATGAGCCTGTGCCCGTCTTGCTGCTTCTCCGTTTCTAGCCACTGCTTATGAGAAGATCTTGGCTGAGATCCACCGAGACTTAACTGCTATGGAAGAAGCTAGAGTCATTAGAATCAGAGACCATGACTCTCACATTCAATGCTGAGGTCAAAGAGGAGTAGGACCCGAGAGGAGGATCACGAGGAGGACACCTGGCGGCGATGAGATAGAGGATGTTGATAGTACCCATACTCCGATTCGACTCGACATCTTGAGCCCTATTTACACCCGGGCGATTATGGATCTAGTTCTTGGGACTAGATAGTGTTTTATCTATATACTTTTGTATATATTTTGATGCATCTTGGAGGCGATAGGTCGTTACGACATGAACCCTTATTTTGATGACCTCGGTGGCGTTTATATTTTGAATACACCGTGACTAGATACTTGGGTGATATTGATATTAGCTTTTGGGAACATCATACTCCGTGCACAGCGTATTTTTAAATCTCAAAAGCGATGAAAGTCCTCGTAGAGGCATTTGTTTGATATGATGATAGCTCATCGAGGCCGTTGGTTTTGATATTGTGATAAGTGGTGTTCGATGATGTGCAAGATGTATGACTACAATTATATATACATACCGTGCTGATATATATACATTGATCCTAACGGATAGTATAAGAAGATATTTGATTACGTATATTTATGAAAGATAGAATGCCGTCGAGAACGGTGAGGTAACACCCGAAAGAGAGAATACCCTACCACCACCACCGTCGGCAAGAAGGATTGAGGAGCTATTTCTCAGACAGAATCCTCGAACCTTCAACGGGACTGGGAATCCCGTGGATATGGAACTTTGGATTCACGCGCTGGAGCGAATCTTTAACTTCCTTCACTGCACCTCTCAAGAACGCTTGTCATGCGTTGCTTTCGGATGATTGGCGCGCCGACTTACGGTGGGAGGCGAAGGAAGACCTATCGAAGAAGAACTTGAAGATTACACATAGGAGGTTCGAGGAGGAAGTATCGAGAAGTATATTCAAGAGCTACCAAAAAAAAAGAACACGAGTTCTATAACCTCGTCGAGGAAAAACAACGGTCCTGAGACTACGACCGTGCATTACATGAGATATCGCGATATCGCTGACTAGTCGACACCGCGAAAAGTGGACGAGAAAAGTCTTAGGCGGGACTCCATCATGAAATCGGGGTTTAGCTAGGCGGCCACGAAACCTTACTTAGTAAAGCCCTCGATCGAGCATTAGACATCGAGGTCGCCATGCCGAAGATAGGATGCCATTGTACATCCCCGAATCACCAAGGGGATCGTGGAAAGAAAGCGGGAAGGACCCACAAGGCCAAGGATCCAACAGCGGTGACGAGGATGCCATGGCGAAATAATGTCATCTAGGCACGGGCAAGGAAATGGGCGCCTATGGTACCCTTTGGGGAAAGCAGAATTTGTGAGGCTCCCATGTGCCCAAGGTGCCATAGGAGTCACAAGGGGCATGCGCATTCTGAATGACGGATGCTTGAGTGTGGCGGAAGGATCACTACTCCGGGGCCCGCCTGCAGGATGCGCTGAGGGAAATGGCCGTCTAATATGCCCAACCGAGTCCAACGGTCCGGGCTATTCAAGCTCAACCATTCCGAGAACAGCCCACGGTTCAGTACTACCAGCCGAATCAGCGATGATATCAACCACGGTGACAACGACAACAACAATGGCGACAGCCGCAGCAGCAGTACCGATAGCCCCAACAACAATAGCAGCAGCAACCACAGCAACAACAACAACATCATCAACAACAGCAACCACCACCGCAAGCTAGGGCCTACGCCCTCCACCAAGAAAGGGAATTCCCACATGAACCGCCAAGGAACCAAGGAAACTTTGCAGGTATGGGAATACTCCTCCAATTGCCTGTTATCCTACTATTTGATACTGGCGCCTCACATTCGTTTATTGCTGAAGCATGCATAGAGAACTTAGGATTGGATCTGAGCGCTAAACAAATCATGGGAATTTCCTTTCCGGTAGGAGGCATAAGAACGGTAACCCACATATGCTCGAACCTAGAACTTGGACTAGGCTCACTTAAGGTCATGACAGATAACCTTCACGTCATACCTATGACAGATGTGGACATAATCCTAGAAATGGATTAGTTAACCGAACATAATGTGACCATCCTGTGTAATAAAAGGAAAATTTCTTTCTAACATTCGGAGAGAAACCTCTGAGACTTTCACGGGATCGGCATGGGAGGAGAGTCCCAATCATATCCGCTACAAGCAGGGCGTTCTTGAACAAGACAGAGAACCATGCCTATCTCATCTATCTCCAGGAGGAAGATCAGAATGAGAGAAGGATAGAAGATGTTCCGATCGTGAAGGAGTATCCCGATGTATTTCCAGAAAAATTACCGGGATTACCGCCAAACCGACAGATCGAGTTCACGATCGACCTCGAACCGAGTTACGCCCGTGTCGAAAGCCCCATACGGATGGCACCAAAGGAACTTGAGGAGTTAAAGATCCACTACAAGAATTCTTGGAGTTAGGTTTTATTAGACCTAGTGTGTCTCCATGGGAGCACTGTCCTTTCGTGAAGAAGAATGATGGTACACCGAGAATGTGCATAGACTAGCGAGAGTTAAACAAGATAACTCTTAAGAATAAATATCCTTTGCCCGAATTGTGATATGTTTGATCGACTTAAGGAAGGCGAGTCTTTCAAGATAGATCTAAAGTCGGGATACCATCAACTAAGGATTAGACCGGATGATGTATCTAAAGCGACTTTCCGTACAAGGTATGGTCATTTCAATTCATTGATTTTCCTTTGGACTTACAAATGCTTGACAATATTTATGGATATCATGAATAGGGTATTTCACTGTACTTAGAAAAATTTGTCCTAGTATTCATAGGCGATATCTAATATACTCCAAAATAACCAAGAATACAAAGATCACTTGAGCTGTCTTTGCAAACATTAAGGCAAGAGCAACTCTTCGCCAAGTTTAGCAAGTGTGAGTTATGGTTAGGCGAGGTGAGATTTTTAGGTCACATCGTGTTCGTCGAGGGAATCAAAGTGGACCCCTCGAAGATCGATACAGTTCGAGAATGTGAATCACCATAGAACTCGAATGAAATTCGGAGTTTAGGGTTTGCCGGCTATTATCGAAGATTTATCGAAGGATTTTAAACGATAGCCGACCCATGACCCAATTGTTGAAAAATGAATCAAGTACACTTGGACGTGAGTGTGAGGCTAGTTTCAGAGATTGAAGGAGTTCTTGGCGACAACACCTATAATCGCGGTACCCAAGCGAGATAAGGAATACACAATCTACGGATGCTTGAAGAATGGACTAGGATGTGTTACGATGCAAGAAGGAAAAGTTATTGCTTATGCTTGAGCGATTACGCTACATGAGTTGAACTATCATCATACGACACGGAATTAGCAAGTGACCGTATATGTCTTAAAGATTTGGAGACACCATCTCTATGGAGTTAGATGTGAGATCTATCTTGACCATAAAAGCACAAGTATTTCTTTGAGCGGAAAGATCTTAACATGAGGCAGCGTAGATGGTTAGGCGGTGAAAGATTACGACCGTGATATCAATTACCACCGAGCAAGGCTAATGTTGTAGCCGATGCTTTGGTCGAAAATCCCACTCTAGTTTGGGATGACTCCTCGATCATGAAGAGACACTTATAAAAGGAATTCGGAAGATGAATATCGAAGTCATAGACCGTGTCGAGACAATAGAATGTTGAATTGCAGCGTTGATTTCAATCCAGGACCTAAGAGTCCGAATCTTGGAAGCTCGGAGGAAGAAAAGAAGCTAGAGAAATGCGAGCCAAGATCAAGGATAACAACCACAAGAATTTTAAGGAAGCACGAGATAACGTTTTGTTGTATGATAGGAGAGTGTGTGTTCGAGCGAAGGGCTTAAGGCGAGATCTTGAAAAGCCCGTGAGACTTCTTACACAAGACTTGGGAGCACCAAAATGTACCAAGATCTCGAGGAGAGATTTTGGTGAGATGGAATGAAGCGAGGCGTAGCTTCATTCGTAGAAACGTTGTTTGACGTGCCGACAAGTGAAAGCACTCCATCAACTATAGTATGGAACCTTACAACAGCTAGACATGCGGAATGGAAATGGGATAACATAGCCATGGATTTTGTTACGGGTTACCCAAATCACAAGAGAAATACCGCTATTTGGGTCATCATCGATCGTTTGACCAAGGCGCGTATTTTCTACCCATTCGATAACACATGGATCGAGACAGACTACAGCGGTTATGCGTTCGAGAAGTCATCGTTTACATGAAGTTAGAAGACTATCACGTCGATATAGATTCAAAATTTACATCTAGATTACGGATGAGTTTACAAAAGGAATTGGGGACTCGACTACATTTCGATGCGCGTTCCACCAATGAGACGGACGGACAATCCGAGATGACCATTCAAGCGCTTGAGGACATGTTGAAGCTGTTGTCTCGATGGAGAGAAAGTTGGGAATCGTGTTACCACTTGTGGAATTCGCCTACAACAATGACTACCAAGAAACTATTGGAATGACCCGTCGAAGCTCTTTAAAGAAAGAAATGTCGATCACCACTCTCTTTGGGATGAAGTGGGAGAAATGAGAGTATTAGGAGCTTACTCGTGGGCGAAATGATCGAGATTGTGAGACAGATCCACCAACGGATCAAGGAGGCCCAAGACCGAGAGAAGTCGTGCGCAAGCAAGCGTCGCCTGTAGCTGCATTTTGAAGTGGGAGACAAAGTCTTCTTGAAGATTTCTCCATCAAAGGAATCATGAGATTTGGAATAAAAGGAAGCTACGACCACGTTTCATAGAACCTATGAAATTTTGGAAATGATAGGGCCGTGACTTCTGGACTTACATTGCCGCCAAGCTTTGGGAACATGCACAATGTGTTCCGTTTCACAACTAAGGAAGTACATACATGACCCCACCATGTGATACCACCGGCAGATATTGTTCTCGATGACAATATGAGTTATGTAGAACTGCCTACGGAAATCTTAGACCGGCGTATCCAAAAGCTAAGGAATAAAGAGATACCATTAGTAAAGTTCTATGGCGGCGCCATGGATAAGAAAAACAACACAGGACCGAAATCAGCTATGAAGAGAAATACGGATCTTTTCAAGGTTAGCAAATTTGGACGAAATTTATTTTAAGGGATGGTATGTAATAACCCAAAAATTTAAAACTTTTATTAGTGATCGTAAACCAATTATTTGTGGTGCTTAGACCTTAATTATGTTTAAGGTAACCAACAAAACAAATTAGAATCGATTAGGAGATCGAAAACTAGAGAAATAAAAACTAGTGAGTAGTCCTCTTTGGATTAGGGTTTTTGAATAGCACGAACATAGAATGAAAGATCGAGAATGAATCTTGGGCATCTGATCGAGCTAAAACACACTCAAATTACTCATGATAAATGCGAGGTAATCGTGGCGTGATAAGTTAACACGCAGTCGTCTCTCAATGAAAACTTACGGGGCCATTGTTTGTGTTGTGCCTGAAAGCAATTAAATCTAAACATTCTAATAACAACGGGGTTGAACATGCAAGAAGCGAAATATGAGAAATAAGCAGTGAACCTAGGCTAGGGGTTGTCGATCCCTAGTTGAACTATAAGCGTTAAATCAAAGCGATAAACAAAGCATATGCAATTCTATTATTCATAGGGTTTGTCGATCCTAATCTAAATCTAATTGCAAATAAGCGGCGAAATCATTACGTAATATAAATCGAACAAAACATGAAAATCGATCCATTGTCACTATGAATTGAATTCACAAGAATCACAAATAATAAACTATGAAAATTGATTCCACGAGAACTAATAATCAAGCATAAATTGATAACAAGATTATTGATGATAAAGCGAAGACAAAATTAAAACTAGAAATTATCATCTATCTCGATCATTGTAGAGCTCCTCAAGAATCATGGTGAGCAGAAATGGCGAGAAGCGCCGGGCCGTGAAAAGAAAAACTAAAAACTCGGACCAGCGTTTTTGACCTAACGCCTATTATATATTAAATGAGAAGCGAATGCCGGTTCACAGTGGCGGGCTTAAGCGTTCGACTTGAAATAAACGCCGGTGGAAGAAACGCCGGTTGGGAAAGGCAACACGCACGCGGAGGGTGCGGCGTGCGGGAGAAGCGGCTGGCGGCGCCCAGTGCGGATAAACTCTAGCGTCTGTTGGGAGAGGCGCCGCGCGAGTGTGTGGAGATCGAGCACTGGCGCTGGAGGTGCAGCGCCGGACGAAGCGGCATCACGCGGAGGATGTGCGAGCAGGCGAGGCGTTGTCGGCGATAGGCGCTGGGCTGGGCGGGCGTAGTGGTGCGGCCGGACGGCGCGCGAGCGGCAGCTGCGGACGAGGCGAGCGGCAGGCGGGCGGGCGTGCGTTCTCGCGCGGCGGGTGTGCGGGTGAGCGTGCGGCGTGGCGCGGTTCGCAATGAGCGCGCTTGAAATTGGGTGAGCAGCGGTCTTGCGCCGGCCGGGCGAGCGTGCGTGCGATGGAGTCGTCTTGGCCGACGTTCGCTCCGTTCTTTGTCGTTCGAACTCCGATTCTGAACCGTTTGCACCCACGAACACGAGAAATGTTCTTCAATAATATATGATCCTTGGCAGATTCAATTCATCTATTTTATGCCATTTTCCTACAAAACATCGAGGCGAGCGAAGTGAGTCCGAATCGATAAATATAAATCAAACCAGCGGCATAAATGGGACAAACTACTGAAATTGACATGTAAAACAATACCAAGAATCATCACAAAATCAAACCAAACAACTCCCCACACTTATCCATTTGCTTGTCCTCAAGCAAAGTCTATACTAATAAGGTTGAAAGATAACTCATGCAACATCACTCTTAGTCCAATCAATCAAATCTCTTTGCAATTCCCCAAAACATGATGAATACATAATCAAAGACAACGTGAAACAAATCTAAGATTGTGAAAATATCAAACAAACAGGTAAGTTATTTTTGCTCGGACCCAACTCTCAGCTAGAGGTGAATCAACTAAAATGGTTACCTTTAGCAACAAGTTTCCTTTGATAACATAGAAGGTATTATGATTTTGGAACAATGTTGAAGGTGAACTCTCGATGAACTCGAGTCTCTAACGTGGTTTCCATGTCCATTTCTCAATTTACAAGAAAGAGGACAAAATCCATCCTCAATTTATACATTCTCAACAACATTGTAGTTTTAATTCTCCTCACTTTCTACACTTTTTCACACATTTTTTTTTAAAGCTGAAGCAGTATATAGGTAACCACTTTATTAACACTACCGCTAGCATTAGCCGGACAAATCACGTCAATAACCACGATTTAAAATCAATCCACACAATCTCATCAATTCACATTGTACTTTAATCACATACCAACAAAGAAAGCGGAACCACGTCAAGATCCGATCAATACCACGAGTTCGATTGCACAAATCAAAATCCTAACTTACTCGCATATACAATACTTGATTTGAAGCATGAAAGCACATCACAAAGCATACAAATAGATAAGACACGCACACTAAAGCGAGTAAACATCCCCACACTAAATCGAACCTTGTCCCGGTGCTCAAAACGTAAAAGCACAAAAGACCATAGAGGATAATACTTCACGATAATGAGCGAGTGTGCTTGTTGTAGAGTTGGAGCATCACGACTTTATCTTGCTGCTACCACGTTCCAAAACCGACAAAACAAACTCAACGACAACAGATAGATCAACAAGAACAACAAAACAAGACAAAAAAGAAAGAAAGAAAAAGAAAATAAAAATCCGTAGGTAAACTCCACGTAGTACTCGGTTTAACGTCGTGAGCTCGGCGTATTCGATCGACAACGGACTATCCATAGTCCTTTACTGTAAATACCATCTCAACGAGCATCGGTAGTAACCATATATGCACAAAGGACGAAAGAAAGCAAATAACGAATCATTTAAGCACAAGTCGAACATCCTATTCTCCAAAGAAAATAGATGACATCAATTCCCAAAGCACAATACTTTGGTGAATTAGGATGTTGACATACTATAAGTTACCTCGACTTTTGTTATCACTTGTGTCCTCCTCGGGGACACGTACTTCACATGTTGAGGCAGCTCTTTCACTTTCGAGTGGGTTTGGCGTGTCATCGGTTTCATGCACCCACTCTTCGTCGTCGGTCGTCACGGTAACAACTTCCCGTGGCTCGATCTAGCACCTCGTCCTCACGTGCCCATTCTTCCTCTATTTCCACCTCATACGGTTGCGGTGACTCTTGGTGTCTCTCCCACCCCATCTTCAACAATTGGGTCACTTTCAAGAGTAGTGACCATCGAGCTTGATCGGGTTGGTGCGGGAAAGGTGTGATTTCGAGTCAACATCGTTTTCACCCCGTGATTGCAGACTCATCGATATCTCTTCCACCCAATTTTCAACAATTGGGTCACTTCCTAAACGATGACCGCTGGACTGATTGGATTGATGCGGAAGTTCCTCCATTGCTGCAACACTCATCCATTGAGCATTTAACATGTCCGCTTTCGTCTCCAAAGCGAAGTGAGGCGTCATAAGAATCCATTCTTTTGTGAACTTATCATCAATTGTCATCATCCGAGGTGGAGGTGGGCTGCTGCGGGTATGAGTAATGAGGTGGAGGTGGTTGTTGTGGGTACTCATCTTGAGGTGGAGGGTGTGGTTGCTCCCGATGAGCATTGTAGGATTGATCCTCATAGTCTTCTGGAGGCGGTTGATCGATGAGGGATTGGAGGCTTGATCCTCAAAATGCGGTGGAGGTGGTTGGTCCCAGTTGGGATCATCGGTTTGTTCCTCGTCTTTGCGGTGGAGGTGGTTGATCCCGAAGGGATCGTATGCTTATGCTCGGGGGTAGGGATCGTGGGCTTGATGCTCGTGGTTTGTGGTATCCTCGAAAAATCGAGCTGGCTCCTTCTTCATAAGAAGTATTATTGTCTGACGAACTTTGCTCCCCCCACTGTCGACCATACTCGTCTTGTTGGTAACCCCGCATTAAGAGACACCAACAACAAAAAAGATTACACGCACGGGAGAAAATAACGAGCAGAAAGAAAAGAAATCTGAAAACAAACAACACAAACAATAAGCCTAAAGTTTTCCCGGCATCGGCGCCAAAATTGATCGAGCTAAAACACACTCAAATTCACCCGATAAATGCGAGGTAATCGTGGCGTGGTAAGTTAACACAGTCGTCTCTCAAGGAAAACTTAACAGGCGATTGTTCGTGTCGCATACCTGACGATTAAAACCTAAACATTCTAATGCCAACGGGGTTTGAAACATCTTGGAATTGAAATACGAGAAATAAAGCAGCGATCTAAGCTAGGGGTTGTTAATCCGAGCTAAACTAATAAAGCGATAAATCTAGACTAGGGTTTGTCAATCCCTAGTTGAACTACTAAAGGGATAAATCGAAGCGGTAAACAAAAGCATATGCAATCATATTATTCATAGGGTTTGTCATTCCCTAATCTAAATCAAATTGCAAATAAACTATAACTATCAATCATCCAACAAGAACATGAATTAAGCGAAGGCATGATAGATTAAAGCAACATGAACACAATCCACTGTCACTACTGAATTGAATCGATAAAACTCATCAAACAATAAACCGTGAAGTTGATTCCATTAAAATCTCCAAACAAAGCATGTAAATGTTCAACAAAATTAAGCAATTGCATAAATTAAAAGGAATTAAGCGAAATTAAATAGATTGTATCGATAAGTTGCTGAAGAAATGGGAACAAAGCTTGAGGAGCGAAACCGTTGCGGAGAAAAACCAAAAGTCAAGAAGCGAGAGCCATGCTTTTGACCTAAGCAAAAATATATATATTAAATGGAAGATGAGCGCGATTTACAATGAGCAGAGTTTAGAAAACATTACATCCCCAAATGAGCGCCGGTTCAAAGTGAGCGCCAGAGGAAATTGGTGAAATCGTGAAATGCGCTTGGAGTGGCCGGTTGAGGTGGCTAGGTGACATGGCTGATTCCAGCGCGGATTAAGCGGCAGCGCTGCGAGGTGATCTGCGTTGTCGGGCGGCTGCGAGACAACGCCTTGGTGTCTTGAGGCGAAGCGGCAGCGGCGTGTGGAAGCGGAAGCTGGTGAAACACGCGCTACGGGAGGCGCAGGCCACGTCGTCTGTGGCGAGAATGCATCTGTGGTTGGCGGCGCTCGCCGCAGCAGCGCCAGTGGAGATCTTCTGTTCGTCGAACGAGCAGCGCCGCGACTCGATCTTGAGGAGGGGCGAGCTGGAGTGGCGCGGACGTGGCTGTCGCGGGCGAGGCGGCAGCGACGCCGGCTGCGATAGACAGCGCTCAAAATTATGAAGCAGCTAGCTTTGAGCGCCGTCGTGGGGGCGCTGGCGCGGGGCGTGTGGCGTTAGGCGCCATGGCGCGTAGTCTTGCGGTGTCGGCGAGAGAAAGCTGGGCGGCAGGCGCCTAGTGCTCGTGCTGCGACCTGACGTTCGTTCCGTTCTCTCGCGTCGGTCTCCGGTGCGATCCGCTTTCGCCTATGAACTCTATCGCGATGCTCTTCAATAAGATTGATCTTTGGCAGATCAATTCATCATATTTTATGCCGTTTTCTACAAAACATCAAAACAAAGCGAAATGAGTCGAATTGATAAATATAAATCAAACCAGCGGCATAAATGGGACAAACTACTGAATATGACATGTGAAACAATACCAAGAATCATCACAAAATCATACCAAACACATGCTTGTCCGGTCAGTCTTAAAAGCACTATTTACGAGCCAGATCAATTTCCAGTCCGTGCTAATCATGAAAATATTTGATAACAATCAAAAAAAGGGATGAATATATTATTATGAATTTAGAATTCATAAGAATCAATTTCTGAACGAAATTCCTGAAGAACTTAACCGAACGCCGGGAAAATATACCGAAAAAACCCTAAATTGATCCGAACGACCCAAAACTCGAACCAAGGGTTTAAATCAATAAAATATGATTTATAAGACTCAAATTAATTATGAAAGCTCAAGAATTCAATAGAGTTTGAATGAGCATAATTTAATCGTCGGACCTTTGTTTTTTGCGATAACTCGGAATTGACTTCTGGGTGTCATCGAACTTCATGAAATTATTATAAACATTGAAATAAGTCTTTTAAAGGATATTTAAGAAAATAAAACCTTAAGGTTTAGAAATCAATCGAAAGCGATAAAACTTAAAAGTCGGTATTAACATGCCAAATCGGGTAATTTGACTAGTCTTCTCTCAACCACCACAAAGGGCTCTCCATATAGGCTAAAAAGAGGCTCATTTGGGCAGAATGCTTCAGCCAAAACCGAGCCCCCTCATCCTACAAATACAATCCAAAGGACAGATTAGAAGCTGGAGCTTGGAGCAGTGATTATAACACATTTAATAAGAATAATCAAAGACTTAAAATAATACTTATCGAACTTGATAATCAACCTTATTTACAAGGCAAAAGTAATTCAAATATAAAGGCTACAAGTTCCTTTAATGATGGGTTCGATAATTGAGACGATCTGTTGTCAACAACATCATACAAATAATATTCAGAATATGCAGCGGAAAACATGTGAATGCATATATGACGATATGCACCCAAGGGTATTTTCTTTCAAAACATATAAATACCAAAAGATTCTGACTACTCAACATCTCTGCTCCATCATCATCACCAGCTCAATCTGCACATTTAAAAACAAATATGTAGGGCTGAGTACAAGAATGCACTCAGTGGCTCATGCCAAAATAATTTATCAATTTTGAATTACTCTGCCCCATTCACAGTAACACACGAGGTTTTAATTTGAAATACTCGTGTTTACTAAATATTTTCTGTCATTTTCCATAAATATTCGTCTGGCCAGACATATTTTCACGTATGTATGATCCATATCCACCACAATAATTCATCCAACAATAATTCCCTCGCTGGAGAGGAGGCCTCTTCTCACAGACGCCATGACCGGCCGAGCACCCTTTCAGCACACAGTCACAAATAATCAGTGCACAAAATCCTTGCCATCTCAGCATAGGATACGAATTCTCCATCATCCTTGTGGGTACTTACAAGGATACAATTCAACATGTCATAAAGTGGGAGCTACCCAACATTATGCATCAATAATCATGGATTGGATACATACATAAAACATAAATATTTTGGGCAGGTAATTAAATAATCATTTCATAAATATTTGCTTGCAATAAAGCATCATAAATAAATCATTTGATAAGTTCTATCAATTTGAGTATAGTAAAGCCCACCTTGACTTTTAAACGTCGATTCTCGGTATGCGTGATCTTTTCTGGTTGCGTGTGAGCCTTCACGTCCCACCTTTACGCAAAAATTTACGTTTAGCACGTTGGCACGCTTTTCGAGATTTTTAAAGTTCATTCAACTTTGATAAATAAAATAATAATTCGACGTTTGGATAAATCTTAATACGTCGTTTCAGCGTATTTCAATAAAAATAATTCTCGTGCTTGAGAGAGCGTAATATGATCTGGTCTCATTTTAACCTTTTAGGTTAAAATAATTAACGATATAATAACGTTATTCAATAAAATGATTTCAATTATGAAATCTTTCCTCACAATTGAGATA
This sequence comes from Salvia rosmarinus, assembly GCA_036937905.1. Taxonomy (NCBI): domain Eukaryota; kingdom Viridiplantae; phylum Streptophyta; class Magnoliopsida; order Lamiales; family Lamiaceae; genus Salvia; species Salvia rosmarinus. Next base: position 21,057,151 of record CM072818.1, on the reverse strand, counting down.
TTCGGATAAAAGTAATACGTTTTTCACGTATTAGAGTATTTAACGAACGTATTTCGTACGTTAATTTCGAAAGTCAACCATTTTGACTTTTCTTTATAAATTCTTTAATAAAACATATTTTAATGAATAAATTCAATATAAATCAATTTTCAATCGATTTCGTTTCATAAAGCTTTAATACTCGATTTTTCACGTAAATCGATAAACCTGATTAATATTTTCTTTTAATATTAATCTTTTAATACATTAAACATTATTTATGCTTTTAACGTTATTTAATATAACGTTTCTTCGTAAACATAATATTCTATGTTTAATAATTCTCAAAAATCAATTATGTCTAATATAATTTTTAGACATATAATAAATTATTATTCTCGATTAAAAAGGAATTAAAATTCCTTATTTAAAACATATAGCTCACGGCTATCTCACAATTATTTCCAAATTTGTTCCAAAAATCCTCTAAATTCATATAGTGTATTATTTTACACTATGATCATTAATATGTATTAATATTACTATAGAAAAATTTGGAACTCACTTATATACATAGTATAGGTCACGGTTTTTTTTGTCCAAAATAATCCAATAAATTTCCAAAAATTTTAATATTTATACACAAGCCTCTAATATCAATATATAACATAATTATAACCTAAAGTTTAATAAAATCAAACTATACACTATAGAATGATCAAGGGTAGCTCACGGCTACTTAGGGTAATAAATACCAAACAAATTTTATAAAATCCTATAAAATTACACTATGCTTATATGCTATCATATAGCACTAATACATCATAATATCATATAATAACTCAATATAACCCATAAATCCTATGCCTCTAGCTCTCGGCCTTATAGAATAAAATTTGCTATATATGCCCAAAAATTCTAATAAATTCCTACATCACCTATTTAATACCCTAGATCAACAATATGCTATTATATCAAGCATATAAAATTTATACACCAAGGTTCAACCCTAGTTCATTCTCGGCAGTTTTCAAGAGTTAAACAAAAGGATTTCAAAAAAAATCTAAATTAATACCATGCACTCCTACAACACTATAGATCAACAATCCAACCTTAAATCATACTTAGAAATTTTCGAGCATCATCAAAATAATTTAAATAAATTTCTTAGCTTAGGAAATAAATTATCTATGCACATATTAACATATGTAACATAATTTCTAAGCTTATAACATACTAGCATGATTTATTACACAATTAATACATGCTAAAAATAATTATTTAAATCGTAGGATTATTGAAAAAAATTAGGTTTTATCGAAGCTTGTTTCGATATCTAACCTCGTTATCGGAGTCGATCGGTTGTAGGATGAATAGAGCTCAAGTAAATTGAGAAGGAAAGAAGAAAAAAAGGGTTTGGTTTTCTTACTGGAGAGAGTCACGACAGAGAGGAAAATGAAGTGTGAATGAAGGTGTTGTGTGTTGAGACTAATATATACTCTTAACAAATACAAGGAAATGAAGACTACACACTAACATGTACCCCTCGGCTCTCTCTCACAAAACAAATGAATGAAATTAGTCAAAGTTGATTATGTCATGCAAAAATATCCCTTACACATTCATTAACTCTTGCATAGCTTTAATAAAGCTTTTTGGGAGAAACAATTTAAATTTTGTTTCATGCTTACACACTGCCGTCGACTTCAGTGCATGGGAGAGAAAATATTTTCAGATTTTACATGTATTTCTCAAGTGTATTAGATACACTCTTTCCCAAATATTTATGCAATCAAGTATATTAAAAATCAAGATCCAATTTTGTATCAATTGTCAAATATTTCGGCTATTACATAAACCAAATGCTAGTGTATTTTTCATCTATACAAATTAATTGGTACGTGTGTATTAATACTACACTTAAGATATATCACAAATTGGATGATCAAAAATAAAAATAATCATATGTTAAAACACATGGGATACTCACGACATTTTCAACCTTTTAATGCCCAAAATTTTATTTTCATGCTATAAGTAGATATATAGCATAATATATATCCTAGATGATAAATTATATCACAGGAAAAATTATTGGAATTAATCCATAGGTAGAAAACCCTAATTCTCGATTTAGGGTTTTCGAGAATCATAAATAATCAAAATATTATTCCAAAATTTTCTAGCATTAATTCAATGCTAAATAATATTCTAATTATATAAAATAATCATAGGAATTTAAATATCATAATTCCTTGATCGTTAGACTTGATTCTCAAGTCATCACTAAACGTTAACGTTTGAAACGTCTCAAAACGTTAATTATCGACTCATCTCAAAATGGTCGTAATAAAGCTGTAATCACTTTATTAAACTATTCCAATAATAATGGAATTAAATTCTAAGCTTAAAAACTTAGAAAATATCACGAGCATTTAATTATCGATACGTAATCGACGTAGAAATAATACTGTTGAAATACCTTAAATATTCGTATTTCTAGATTCACATTTATTTGTGAATAAAACATAGGAATTTATCATTCCAACAATAATCAAAATCATTATTCGATATTTTAATAATCAAATTATCATAATAATACTCTAATTTACGAAATTAATATCGTAATTAGGCTTTTAAATAATCGGGGTATTACACCTCTCTCTAAATTTTAAATTTCTCTCTTTGTTCTTCAAGCTTTTCAAACTTTAATCTTCATTTCCAACCCATTCCAACCCCCAAATTAAATTTCTAATACCATAATAAGGTAGTATTCATTATTATCTTCATTTATAATTGAGTAGAATTTTGTTTTATTTTTTTGAATTTATTTCATGAAGAACCTAATTTTGTTCTTCATTTTTCTTCATGACTTTTGAGCCACCAAATGCTCTCAAGCCATGAATTAAATATGCTTATAAATGTGTTCTAAGGTTGCGTTTAAAGTTTGATAATTTTTGGAGCATGTTTTATATTTTTCAATTTATGTTATAATTCTTTTTATAGAATATAAAGCATGCTTTTGTGAATATTATTGGATATTATTTCTTGTTGATGTATTATGAGCATGTAGAATAAATTTGGGAATTTTCAAAAATTTTCTTGATTTTTTTTTTAAAAAGCCGTGAGCTTTGTGGTTTTATTAGGCCATGTTTTAATTTTTTTTGTTGAAAATAGTTGAGATATAGTGTTTAATATATGATATGAACATCATATATTAATCTTGAAATTTTTGAAACACATCTCCTATTTTTTTTATAAAGGCGAATGCATATATATATTTTTAGACTATTGTTTGATTTTTGTTTGTTGAAAATAGTTGAGATATAGTGTTTAATATATGATATGAACATCATATATTAATCTTGAAATTTTTGGAACACTTCTCCTATTTTCATGTGAATACCGAAATATACATGTGTATTTTAAAAATTATTTTGATTTTATTTGTTGAAAAATAGTTGAGGTATAGTGTTTAATATATGATAAGAACATCATATATTAATCTTGAAATTATTGAGGTACTACTCATATTTATCTATATAATTATATATAACTTTATATATATATATATATATATATATATATATATATATATATATATATATATATATATATATATATATATATATACGTCCCCATATTCCTTCCTAGTTTTCTCTTTGGAGCGTCCCCAATTTCCTTCCTATCTATTTATGGAAACTATCTTTCCAACTTTACCCTCAATAATATTCTTTATTTACACCTTTACCACCTATGGCCCACCATTATTTCTCTTTTCTACCCTCAACAACCTATTTATTTATACTTTTACCACATACTACCACCACTAACTAATTTAATATTACATTAATGTGGGACCCTATTCCACTCACAATACACTCTTATACTTTTATTAAAACCCGCACCCCATATTCATAGGAAGGAATATGGGGACGGATGGAGTATTATTTTATCTTTTCTAGGATACACATTTGGTAAAATGATTGTTATTTTTGATAAAAGTGACAATGAATAGAATGGATCGGATCCACTCGAAAAATATCTCGATCTATCTTAAACATAGCAATATCCACTCGACTCAATTACACCCCTTCAACCACCATCAAGAACTAAATATATTTTTTTAGAGGGAAAAGATATTGTATTTATTCATTCATGTCATCTGCTATCAAGGATGTCAATTGGGTCAACTCACTCAGCTAGCCCATCAACTTCGGGCTATTTTGGTTCAGGTTAATCGAACTTTTCTCCCAGGCTAAA